>CM042560.1:19892500-19897500 GCA_023630585.1 Cranoglanis bouderius
GACACATTTCTATACACTAAATTTGGAGGAGAGAAAAAAAAGCATTCATTCAGCAACAGACACTACAAAACTTGCTCTACAGCGGCCAGCTGAAAAAAAGCACTGAAAAAAACCTTTTTATAAATCCAAATGAGAAATGACGAAGACTCCCAAACCTCACGAAAAGAACTACAATTATTATAAATTAAAAAACAGCGACCCCTCAAATCAACAAACACGGACCATTTACCCACAGACCCTTAAAAAATACAAGTCCTTACTACGGAGGAAAAGAGCCGAACATATGACAGCAAAGCTCAATAAGATCGAGGAATCAGTCAATCAGATTACAGGGGCATTACAGGGGCATTGCAGGGGCATTGCAGGGGCATTGCAGGGGCATTGCAGGGGCATTACAGGGGCATTGCAGTGAGCAGCAACCTCAGTAAATTATTCTGTAGCATTATAAATACTAGATTAGTAAACTTCCTTGAGGAAAACAAGACCTTACACACAATTGTCAAATTGGATTCATGTCCAAACAGAGAACAACTGACCATATTTACACTCTACATACACTTATCCAAAACGATGTTCACCAAACAAAAAGAGGCAAAATATTTGGCTGCTTTCGATTTTAAAAAAGCCTTTGATTCAGTTTGGTGTCATGGGCTTTTCCTGAAACTCATTCAGAATGGAATAAGAGGAAAGACATAAAGGACATGTACAATGAGAACAAGTGCTGTGTTAATCATTGACAAAAGAACTGAGTATTTTTACCAGTTCAGAGGAGTTCATCAAGGCTGCAGCCTGAGCCCAACATTACTTAATATTTACATTATTGGTAAGGTCCAATTTCGTTAAACACTGAAAAGTCCACAGTTATAATATTCCAAAAGAAACCTCGTATTCAGGAAAAGAAATATATCCTTAAACTTGGAGAAATAACCCTTATGTCACACAAACAGCTACAATTATTTGGATCTGACGATCTCTGCATCCGGACAATTCAACATGGCAATGAATGATCTGAGGGAGAAGTCTCGTAGAGCTTACTACAGCATCAGAAAACCCCCATCTAAACTCAACCTCCCCGTTAAACTGTGGCTTAAAATAATTATTAGCATCATTAAACCAATTCTATTATATGGCAGTGAAATCTGGGGCCCCAAATACCAACTAAATTATGAAAAAAGCCAACTTGAAATCTTCCATAGTGAATTTTGCAAAAATATCTTGGGAACTTATAGAAAATGTTCCAAATCTGGGCTGTAGGGCGGAGCTCGGCGGCTTTCCTCTTCTAACCGATATTCAAAAGAGATCAACTAAATTCTGGTTCCACCGGTCAGACTCACCCCCAGAAAACTACCACCACTGTGCCATTATACACAGAGCAGGACACCCAGAGAGCGACCCTTTATGATACTTAGTGGAGAAACACCAGTTAAACCCATCCATCCAGTTCAGACAGGCGAAATTAAAACAAACAGAAAAAAAACCAACACAGGAAGACTATGTTCATGATCGGCAAAACAAAATCAAGGAAGGAAACAAATTAACCTACTTCCACAGAATTAAAACCGATTACAAATTGGCACCATACCTCATTAACGTTAAAGATTACCAACAAGGAAAGCTCCTGTCTCGGTATGGTCTCAGTGATCACAGTCTGGCGGTGGAGACGGGGACACGCGGGCAGAGCTGGAGGCCCAGAGAGGACAGACTGAGCTCACACTGCACCGAACCAGTCGTGGACCAACTGCACTTCCTCAGAGTGCAGCAAATACACAGCCATTAGAGACACACACTTTACACTCATAGGGCAAATTGTACCTGAATTCCTTCAGATAGGTCAAGTAGACAAACTCTCCTCTCTTTCGAGAGAGCAGACAGACTGCATTCAGCAGATCAGTACGTGTCCTCCTGCCACTATATGAGGGAGAGAGACCGACTCTTCATTAACACTCAGTACAGCTCTACTGTAACGGCTACTTTCATTTACCTCCTCCATGTCTTTCCCATTGCTCTCTCTCTTTTTGTCATTTGCAATGTTCTTTTCTCTTCTGTGTATGTGCCCATATGTTTTATTTTATTTATTTATTTTTTAAAAATGTGCTTTAAAATATACTAAATGTGTATTAATCAATGTTTTGGCAACATTTTGGTAAAACAGTCATGTCAATAAAGCTCACTTGAATTGAACTGAACTGACAGTGTGAGAGAGACCGTGAGAGAGAGAGACAGTGAGAGAGAGAGACAGTGAGAGAGACAGACAGTGTGAGAGAGAGAGACCGTGAGATAGACAGTGTGAGAGAGAGACAGTGTGAGAGAGAGACAGTGTGAGAGAGAGACAGTGAGAGAGAGAGACTTTGAAGTGTTTATAGGACAAACTCCACCATCACAGACCACTTACCAGCTATTAGAGTCCTAACCACAACCACAAACCCCTCTCCAATTACACTCAAACTCTGTGTGTGTGTTTTGCTGACAGATGGTGTGTGTGTGTGTGTGTGTGTGTGTGTGTGTATGAGAGAGTGTGTATAAAGAGCTGGACAGCGGTCAGATTCTGTTCATTGGTGCAGCTATCGGAGTCGGGGTTGTGGTGAGGCTTCAACGCTTTGGCTACAGAGGATAAAGTGGCTTTCTTAAGCAGCTACATGAGTGCAATGCAAACACACACACACACACACACACACACACACACACACACACACACACACACACACACACACACACAATGTTTCTGACTTGCGAACTTGAAGCAGGAACTAAAAAGCATCCAGAAACTAAAATCAGCTAAGAGGAGAAAATAAAGGGGGGAAATATTCATCAGTTACTTAAAAGGTTCCTGAAAAGCAACTTAATTAATTCCAAAGTCCTGGAAACAGTAATAAATCTCACTGAAAAAGTTCTGGAGTTCTTAAAAATGTGTCTGGTTTTTATAGTTCCTGTAAAAAGTTCCTGGATTATTGTCCCTGTACTGTTCTGAATAAATTAAAAAACAGACTGTGTGTGTGTGTATGTGTGTGTGTGTGTGTGTGTGTGTGTGTATATGTATGTGTGTGTGTGTGTGTGTGTGTATGTGTATGTGTGTGTGTGTGTGTGTGTGTGTATGTGTATGTGTGTGTGTGTGTGTGTATGTGTGTGTGTGTGTGTGTATGTGTATGTGTGTGTGTGTGTATGTGTATGTGTGTGTGTGTGTGTGTGTGTGTGTATGTGTGTGTGTGTGTGTGTATGTGTATGTGTGTGTGTGTGTGTGCATTTATAGCGTCTGGCTGCTGCTGCTGTAAATCGCTGCATCAGAAAAAACTGCAGGACCCCATGAGAACAATAATGCCTTGTTATGAGTTGGAGCTACGAGGCTAACGTCACTAACAAACAATGAGAGTAAACTTCAACTGAAATAAATTCGAAATGCCTAAGAACCTAAACACCCTGTCAGCCATATTAGCCTCACAGCTCCAGCTCTAAACTGAAGACACACACTTCACACACTCGTGTGTGTTTAGTGGGAAGAGGACGGCGTTATGCAACTCAGTTTTCAGCCTCGATGTTTGTTTAAGGGGAGATTCATAAAATATGTTCTGGATGGTGTGCTGTCAATCACACAGAGAACTGTTCATACCTGCACTCTGTGTGTGTGTGTGTGTGTGTGTGTGTGTGTGTGTGTGTGTGTGTGTGTGTGTTAAAGAGCTAATTAAGCTAACACAGAGAATCATCAAAGCAGAACATCGCCCTCAGATCAGTGAGAGGGAGAGAGAGCAGATGAAAAGATCATTTGACAGACACATTAAATGAAATTGCATGAGATAATAACAGCGTCTTCACCATTCATTCATAAACTCTCTTCTGTCTGTCTCTCCATTTGTCTGCCTGTCTTTCTTTCTTTATGTCTGCCCATCTGCCCATCCTAAGTCCATCTGTGTCTGTGTTTTTGTCTGTTCAATTATCAGGACATCTTTCTGTCTTTGTCCATTCATATGTGCATCCTTCATTCCATCCATCTTTCTGCCAGACTGTACATCTGTCTTTGTCTGTCTGTCTCTCCATCCTGCTGTCTGCCTGTCCCTCAGTCTCTCCATCCTGCTGTCTGCCTGTCCCTCAGTCTGTCCATCCTGCTGTCTGCCTGTCCCAATTCATCCCAATTTAAAATGTACAATCGGAAAAACAATTGCGTGAGCAGTGTCCAAACGTCGAGTTTAAAGCCATGAAATGAATCCTTTTTTCACTTTTTTGGAAAAACCTTTTCATCTTTGCCGCCCACATCGTTCATCTGAGAGAGAAAATAAAACAAGAAGAAAAAAAAAAGAGAGAGAGAGTCGGAGGTTAAAAAAATAATGCAGAGAGATTTTTCTCCTCCATTAGAGTTGTATATGTGGACTGTCACTGAGGAATGTTAACACACACTCTTACACACACACACACACACACACACTTACACACACTTTCTCCCTTTTATCTGTGTCTGGCCTTCAGTTTTCACAGCAGTGTAGGAGTCTTACAGTGAGCTGCTACATGCAGAGCCTCCTGATCTCCCTGAACACACACACACACACACACACACACACACACACACACACACACACCATCAGTCCCACAGCTGTCTCAGCTGTACAGTACTGACGCTTCACATTTCCCTGTGTTCACACCCGTCCATGTCCTAGACCCAGATGGAATGTTATTTGATCTCAGCTATGGTTCTGGTGTAAATGAGACCTCAGCGTATCCCTGACTCTCTGGCTGATGAGTTTTCACTGTAACTTTAACCACAATAGTAACAATTACAGCTACTGTGGTCTACTAGTTTGCTAATAACCATTTGCTAATCAGCTAACACCTACACCTTTAGACATTACAGAGAACACAGCTAACTTTACGGTTTATTTCATCACATAAACAAGTTTCAAAAAAGGAAAAACTCATAACATCAACCGAAATAGCAGCTATTTAAAAGTCTGCTAGCTAATATAGCAGGCAGTTAGCATAAAAGATAAGTAAACAAACACAGGTAAGCCTGATAA
>CM042560.1:19902500-19922500 GCA_023630585.1 Cranoglanis bouderius
GACAAAAAATAAATAAATTAAAAAATAAATAAATAAAAAATATTCACAGCACTATTTTTTAAAAAGTCATAATTCTTGTTTTCTGCAATGACTGACACTGTTGAGATGTTAGCAAACACCACACACACACCGCTCCAGGCTATGGTTAGACCTAATCTCTCAGTGACAGCTGTCACGTCTCCATCGGCAACCCTATGCGAGCACCTGTCGATCAAGCGCACATCTCTAATGTATCTTGAGGGAATGGTGTCCGGTTTTGGACCGCCTCGGGCCGACACGTGAAAGCAAATCATTTTGACGTGAAAACAAACCTTCACTTGGTGCAGAAGAAAAACATTCTAACTAAATGAGGTAAGAACTGGTCAGTACAGGCAACAGTATCATTTGGTACACACTTAAACAGCTTAAATTGCGTTGTGGTTAGCAAAGTTAGCTAGCTAGCCATGGACTCCTGTGGTACACATCTACACACCTTAATCTTAAAATCTTTATGTTCGATGTTCTGGTGCAGGAAAAGCAACACGTCACAGGTTTAAACCACGAACGTAGGTTGGAGACCACCGAAATACCACAGAAGCTGTTTCTCAATCACAAATGCGTTAAAATATCATTTTATGGAGAAACCACAAGGACACAGGAACAGAGAACATTCCTGTAGAAGTCTGACACCTGCTTTTAGCATAAGTACTAGCAGTTCCCAGTTAACTTAAAGTTAAAACAGGAGGTTATTGTTACCTGACTAGCTAGACTAGCTTACCAGAACCTCCTCCTAACAAAATGTGAATTAACATTCCAGATAAATGTTGGGTATTTGCTTACCAACCACAGTAGGTTTTTGAGAGGTAACTCATTTACTTAGCTTACCTGAAAAAACATTAAATGAACTTGCTGTGTGAAAGCAGGTAACTAGCTACTTTACTTTAACCTGACATAAATCAGAAAAACAAACATAACACAAAAAATTCATATCCACTTAAGCGCTATAACTTAGCTAACAGTTACCACAGAAGGTTATTCCAAGCTAACATAGTTCATCAGAACATCCTCTTGACAGAAGGTGGATTGAAATTCTAGCTACGTTTGCTTAAAGTTCGCATAGGAGAATATTACTAGCTAACTAAGCTAACCAAGCTAACCAGAACCACCTCCTGACAAAATTCAGAACAAACTTCCAGCTAAAGTTGGGTCAAATTACAGTTTATTGCTAACAGGATGGTATTTCTAACTAGCTAAATACACAAACCAGAGCCTAATTGTGATGAACATCAGAAGACAGTGTTTTCCCTACCAGAGAAAGGCTTAGACGCCGCACCTCAGTGACTTTGCGGGGCGCATCAAGCCGAATGAATGTAAAAATGCATTTAGGCAACATATCAGAATGAATGTTAAAACAACGGTGAGAGTTCTATGAGCTGACAATAAATAAATAAATAAACAAATAACAGAGAGCTGGCTTGGTATCAAACGGAAAGGTAAGCTGGCAGCAGGAATGACCTGCCAATCAACAATCAGGGTTTGGACGAACCGTCACCTCAGTCTCAACAATCGACTGGGATAAGCAAGCTGCAAGCCGATGATAAGGTAAACCTCAACAAGAATAAATGAACTACTTTTTTTTGTTAGGGAGTAATTCTTGTGGATGAACAATAGTGATAGCAGATAAAGAAGATAAAGATGAGAGGCAGTAGTAGCTCAGTGGTTAAGGCGTTAGACTACTGGTCGGAAGGTCGTGAGTTCAAATCCCAGCATCACCAAGTTGCCACTGTTGGGCCCTTGAGCAAGGCCCTCAACTGCTCAGATGTATAAATGAGATAAAATGTAAGAAAAGATGTAACTAATGTAGCTTATTTTACAGCTAAAAAAAAAAAAAATCGCTAAACTAGCTAACTTATAGATATTCATATACTGAGTCAAGTTACGTTAATCAGTGAAGCTTGTTATTCAACGTCGCATAATGATGCCTCAACTGAACTAACGTTAGTATCGAACGTGGCTTGGTAGCTAAAGTTAGGCTGTGTTCACATGTTTATTCTTCCTTTGTGTACAAGTTAAGGTAATTCACACATATTTTCATTAAATCTCAAACATGTTACTTGGTGAAATGAATAGACTTTTGACTGCAAGTATAATAAGTGTTTCCAGCTTTCTTTCACAAATATGGTAAGGATAAAGGTCAAAAACCAGGTGAAAAAAAAATCCCTAACCCTAGATAAAATAAAAGAACACAATACTGACAGGTAGGTAAAAATAAATAAATTAATAGCACGCTGTCTGATGCTATGTTATGTCACGTCATCACAAAAAATCATGGACATTTCACTTTGACCCTAACTTTCCCATTTGGGTCGGATCGAGAACAGCTCCCAGGAATTTTAGCATTCTTGAATGAAACAGTTAAAGATGCCGTACACACAAACACAAAAACAAACATTTTAAACCTTAAAAGAACAGTGACGCACATGCATGCGCACACACACACACACACACACACACACACACACACACTGAGGAGTCAATGAGGGCATCACACACACACACACACACACACACACACACACACACACACACACACTGAGGAGTCAATGAGGGCATCACACACACACACACACACACACCCTGTCATTAAACCCCAGCCGTATTCGCTAATCCACACGTCCATTAGGACTCTTTACAGCCGACTCTCAGCCTCTTTAACACTTTACTGCTTAACTAAGGACACGGTCAGGAACTGCTGCTTTCACACTCAGTGCATTAATAACAATACATCATTTCTGTTGGTCAACTGCTGTCTACATTATTTCCAATTCTGTTTCTATAGTCGTGTTAACAATTGACAGTCACGAAGCAGCTTTACAGAAATCCGGATGAGGCTTTAGCTCAGTAATGTGCAAGCCAGAGGCGATGACGGCGTCCCCGAGACAACATGAGGAAGAAACTTTGACTTTTAGGTCCATGTTATTTTCATTATTATTAATTTAGGTATACCTTTATACTCCTTTGTTCATTCTCAGGATGTCTCTGCGAGGTGTCTAACCTAATCTGATGATTTTACACTGAGTGATTTCAGCTGTCTTTTTAAGATTAATACTAATCACACCGTACGAGATGAACCTGATGAAATATTCACCAAATTCTACTGATAGTGTGTGTTCATGTGTTCTCCGTGTCAGATCATACATTGAAGAGCCTCTAGTTAAATTAAAGACAATAACTACGTTCTGTTTACGTCATCAATCAACACGACGACGAAAACAGGCTCGCATAAACACGTTCTTCAGGTAACAAGTATATTCTTCTGTCCAGTGTTTATTTCCAGCTATCTTGTAAGATTTTGATCAAAACTTTCTCATCCAGTTGTCTCTGGTTGAAGCTCTGAGTGTGAAGACCAACCACCTCACCTCAGGACCAAATCATTTATTTACAATGTGCAATTTTTTTTTTCGTCTGCAAAATCAGAGCAGTAATCAAACTGGTCATACACTCGGACATCCGTACGTCTGATCTGCATTCCTGCATTTCCTAATCCAGTTTCCTTTACATTTCCTCACGTGCTGTGCCATTGTTCCTGCTCGAACACCCCCGCCTGTAAACATGAACTAATTAACAAGAGGTTTAAACGGTTATGCAAGCGGAACGTTTCTCAATCCTGATCAGAGTATACTTGTCTTGCACATTTGCGTGCCAAACACACTTGTCTGAGCTCATGGGCTAATAAATAACCTTTTAATTTGTGTCAGTGTGCAATGTAAGGGTACTTCAGAAGCATACACTCTTAAAAATAAAGGTTCTTCAACAGTTCTTTACAGCAACATACAGGTTCTCCAAAGACCCTTCCTCATGTCAAGAACCATTTATCATTGTATAGGGTTCTTTTGTTGAGCTGTATGGTTCTTTGGAGATTAAAGAAGTTCTTTATGGTTCATTATATGTTCTTCAGAGCAGTGTTTTGGTTCTTCAGGGTATATATCATATTTTAACAGGTTAACCCTATAAGGTTCTTTGTGGGACTGGAAAAGGTTCTCCTGACATCACTTTTAAGAACCTTACTTTGGTTCCTTAAAGCACTAAATAAGGGTTTTTTAGAGAACTTATGATAACATGGTTCTTCATGGCACTGCTGTGAAGAACTATTTCCGGGTTCTTCAAAGTACTATTTACTGGTGGTTCTCTAAAGAACTTGAGAGTAAAAGGTTCCTTGTGTAACTCAAAAGGGTTAAAAAGGCTGAAAAACCCTTTTTGATTCTAACTGGAAGCTTTATTTTTAAGAGTGTAGTGTTAAAAGCACCATAAATGTACAGGACAGATTTTATTCCAGTGACTCCGTGTCCATCATCGAGATCTGAAAAATTACTCTTTCTTTCTCTTTCAAGAAAACTATCAAACAGGAAACTATTCGAACTTTAAAGATGCATGTTTGCTAGTTTGGTTAACGAAACAGATTCCCAACCCTCTGGTCCTGGAGAACCCACAATCCTGCACTGTCCTCTAACACACCTGCTTCAGCTCTGTTAATGAGCTCATTAGTAAGTAATTACTGCATCAGGTGTGTTCAGGGCACGCGCAGGACAGCGGGTTCTCCAGGACCAAACCAAACAAGCACAACTGTACTTTATATCCTCACTTCAAATGGACATGTTTTGAACTATTAGTGTGTGAATCTGTTTACGCCATTGCGCCTTAAGAGCCTGTAAAGATGAACTCTAAATGCTCATCCACCTTGCCAGGTAACAGACACCTGCTAACGGTAGAACACATGCTCTCTTGGTTGTAGCAGCCCAGGGACACGCAGAAGTGCGGTTTGGTTCCTGTATACCGGAGAGTGAAGATGCGCAACACGGCGTCGTTTCCGCTCTGTGCGCTTTAAACTTCTTTAAAAAAACAACAACAAACAAACAAACAAACTCTACAGTAAGAGTAACTGCACATGCATTTCAACATCTACATTAAAAAGAAAGTAGACAGGTCAGAGGTGTTACCGCTGACAGTGCGGCACAGTTTCGGAAGACGTTTAACGCACCAAGAGTTCAGAATAAAAACCTGCGCAAGTCGCAGAAACGCAGGTGATGAAGGAGAGAGAAACAAACCCCGCTTTCTCACCTGAGAACTGCGGGGAAGTGTGAACGAAAGCGGCCAGGCAGGTGAACCCGAGCAGGAGCGCGCACTGAGGGGCCACATCCGTGAGGAACATCCTTGGAGCGGCGAGGATCTCGGAGCTCTGAGCGCAGCATCGGGGGCTTCAGGGCGGAAAGCTGCCGAGCAGAGCGGCTCTGTGTGTGGAGGGGAGATGGAGAGTGCTTCTTCAAGGTCCTAAACTCCGCAAAGTATCCCAGTGGGAAGGACTACAAAATTCCAATTACTACTTGTGCAGGGGGTGGAGTCAAACCTGATCAAGCTCCTCCTACCTGGGCGTAGTGGTGGATGGAGTTGGCTTACTGAAGTATCTGTACTAAATAGTATCCAAATTTAGAATTAGGAGCTGTGTCTGAAATCGTTCACTCATTTACTATTCCCTATATAGGGGATGACGTCTGAGTCCAGTAAATGGGGAAGAAGTGAATAAGGGTGGGCGGGGTGAGGATCAGACGCTGACGTAAACAACCAGTGTCGCGGACATCATGGATTGTATCGTAAAACAGTAAAATTCATTTTCTCACTGTTCATTTGTCACTTTTATTGTATTAGTTGATAAAGAGAACAAAAACAACTGCTTGTCATGTTTATTTACTATTATGTTTATTTATTATATTTAATCATTATATTTATTATATTTAAAAAAAATAGAATAAAAACACTACTGTCACATTTAACCTATTTTATTTGTTTATTTTAAAAAAGAACTATTTTCGCGGGGTTTCTTGTCAGTGTCCACAAGCTGACTCCTGAGGTAACTCCGGCGTAAAATGTACTCCGTCGGGATAGTTTTGGCGAAATTTCAGAAAGAGCAACAACTTTGTTTTGTTAGCTTGAAGATGCCATCTATCAGTAAGAAGACATCAGACAAAATACATCCAGCTGTTAATTAAATAACTGATGACTAGATCCTTCCAACTCCTGTAAGAAACAAATGCAGCTAAATCATATTTTCCCCGTCCGTCCCTAAATTAATTAAAAACGCAGTACATGTGTTAACTAATATGTGAACAATCCACCAAATTATCATTTGATGTGTACAGTTGGTAATTTAAAAGTTACATCGCAAACTAGTAAGTGGCTGAAAATAAACACTGTGCCAATCAGTCAATAATCTGTATCATTTCACTTTGAAATATCTTGATACAGATGTATTTTAATGAATAAAATGTTACACTTACATTTGTAAAAGTTGCCACCTCCGATGCTGCCGTCCGCAATGTTTATTTTTCTTTTGCGTTCTAACGCCGTCACACGTTGGAGTATGGGAAATAGAGCGTTGGCGAGCGTACATCGGATGTACACTTGAAATCAGAGTGCATTGTGGGTATAAACGAGTGAACGAATGTAGGGAATTAAGTTGTTCACTCAGAATTCGGACACCACTACAAAATGGCCGACACCCGATATAGTGCACTATATAGGAGATAAGGAGCGGTTTTGGACACAGCAAGTGTGGCCCAAATCATAGTATGTTGAATGATTCGTGTTAGCGGTTAGGAGTTGGGTTAGGGTTTGGTTTATAGCAGGAGTTGGATCAGGTCCAGCTCCACCTCTGGACTTTTGGTTCTGGAGTACACCTACAGTGAGTTTTCTAAGCCTGATTTTATTGTTGCAGACAAAAAAAAAATCACACAATGCAAAATAATTCATCAGCCATGAGGGTGAACGCATGATGTGTCGCTCTCAATCGCCTTCCCAGAGGCTGATTTATTGCCAACGCAACCAAAGATAAATAAAAAACAGTGTGTGAAATTCTCAATTCAAAATGTCAGAGTGTGAGCTGTGTTACGACACTTATCTAAAATCCACCAATAGGAGGACGGCGCAGGATGACGTATAACAGCTACAAATACGGTAGTTGTTCATCGTACAGTATAATCGGACATGAAGAACACGTGTCAGGCACAGTGATGGGGACTGCAGTATTCAGACTGAGAAACACCTACGAAAAGCCTCATCCTGTCGCAGTGCACTAGGGCTTGTTCAGAGGCGTTACAACTCAGGGGTAATAGTGAAAATGACAATCCAGGCCCTGGGTGGATGAGGGGCCTCAAGGGGCCTGGAAAATGGTGAGTGAGAAACAAACTCTTGTTCTATTTTAGGAGCTAACATCTCCTCAGAACAGCACACAATGAATGACAAAAATACAGCACCCATCATCAAACTAGCACTAGGGTCACTAAAGACACTGCAATATAAACATATTTAATGTTCTTCAGTATAAGGTGGAGAGTCCCTTTAATGTGCATAAATACTGTATGATGTCATTCCACCTATCCCATGAATGTCTTTACGGGGGGGGGGGGGGGAAGCATATTAAGAGAGTAATAAGGTCATTCAGTATAACACATTTAATAATGTGTTTGTGTTTAGTTTCTGTGGAAGCTTACTTGTTCAAAACAGAAAGCATAACCAGATAGCTAGTGAAAAATGGGTGCACTCATTTCCTCTGGTAGCTTCAGCGGGCAGGACCATGTTTTTATAATTTATACTGTTATTATTATTATTATATTATTATTATTTACATCATACAATTATACATTATGTAAATTATATATATTATGTAAATGATATAATTATATAAATTTATATAAAGTTATATACATCATATATGCAATAACGTGGCATAGTTTATTGCAGAGTAATCAGCCAACTGAGCTAATTGTAGTTAGCATAATCTTGTATTACTAACAAAACTATATGATAACCGTGTAAATATTAGACTCGGGCGACACCTTGTGGACAACTCGCATTATTCCACTCAGCGTTTTCCAAATTAAAAAAGATATAAGGTGGGTAGATTTTATATCATATGATGTATTCATATATCCAGACTAAATACATGTTTGTGTTACTTTATAAAATATTACTCCATGTAATTTGGATGATTTTAAATCATCAAAACTGCGTGAAGATCCATGAGAGAGAGAGAGAGAGAGAGAGAGAGAGAGAGAGAGAGAGAGAGAGAGGGAAAAAAAAAAAGAAACCCGCAACGCATTTCTTTAGAACGCAGTTTGTCCTTCTGCAGCTTCCGTACTCGACACGCGATCAAACATGGCGGCGCGCACGCAGAGGGCAGGAGCGCTGATACGATTATTAGGAAATGTGCAGTTTCAGAACGAACGTATGTCATTTAAAACGTTGTTTCTTTATCAGAAAGTGTCAAATATACTGAATAATATTGTCTGTAAATATTACTGTGAAATGGATGCGCGCGCAGATGTCTCTGTATTTAACATCAAGTGCACTTGCGCTTAAAAGTCTTTATTTCACACTTGATTTTATTTTATTTTTTTTAAATAGATATGTATTTATCTCTTATTATGTAGCTTCACGTTCTGTAGGAAGAAAAGGAGAATAGAGCCGCATGGCAGGATAATCTGCTCTACTCCACAATTATTGGCACCCTTCATAAACACGCTGTGTGTGATTATATGTAACGGTTATAATATGTGCTTAACATGTACATAAACATGATCTAACCAACATCAGCACGTGCCATAACTGCACGATTGTGAGTGTGAAATTTCTTTTATACACCAGTTCTATAAACAAAGATATTAAGTGACATTTCGGATACATTATGGCCAAATGTTGTTTGTTTTTGCTCCACTGGCGTAATTAGATCCTGAAGAAGCTACACTCACTTTTTTTTGGCTGTCTAACTCATATTAAGTTGTTCATTCCTGCGGTGAAATTTGCTTCCCTTCGTCCTTTTCATCATCATCTGACAAACGTTCATAATTTAAATCAAAAGTTATCTTCCTGAAAAATGTGTTGTTTTCCACGTGTCCACTGATGACGTCACTAACTCTACTGTAGTAACTGTTTCAGTGGGACTGTTGCTAGAAGTGAAAGTGATGTTACACTAAATATAATATAAACACTCATACGACCAATCAGATTAGTGAACCGGAACTAACTGCTGTATAATAATAAGTCAGTACAGGATTTTGCTGCAGATTTTTTCAAAATTTGCGATGCAATTTACAGAGTTTTTGTGCTTTTTTTGTGGAAAACTACTTGAATTGGCAAAATCACAATTGCAAGAAATAGTTTTGCGCGGTCTTTCGTACTGATGTTTGTTGGTAAATGAGATCTTTTAGCTGTACTCATGTTCGACATAACTGAATCGAAGCGGGCTTTGGCTGAATGTGCGTTGTGATGACGTCAGGTGACGCGTCTTGGCCCAAATCTGTGGAAAATGTGCGGTAATTTTGAAAAATTACAAGCTCCTGTGAGTATTGTGGATATTGCAAAATCGCAAAATCCTGGAGGGACTGATTAAAGTATATCGTACAGTTTTGTTATGAGAACGCGTTCTCGTCGTATCATAATCATCTGTTTGTTCTTTTCCTAAAGGTATGTTTTCAGTGTTCTCGGTGCGGTTACAGGCTGCGGGTCCGAGCGATGAGCCGCCCAAATTCACTCCTCCAACCAAACCGGTGATTGTGGATAAATTGAAGCCTGAAGAAGCGGTGCGACGGTGAGAAATAATTCCTCCTGAGAAATAAGTTCAGAAACATTGTGACTTTCTCCTGCAGGTTTCAGCTTATAATGTTCCAAATACATTAAGTGTAAAGAATAAGGTTTGAAACTGTAAAGCAGAGAAGCCACTGATCCGATACTCAGGATTGGTATTGGGATGATGGCAGCAGAAAAAATGGTGGTGGTTCGGATATTGGAGGGAAAAAAAGAATGAATGTGATCTGATCCTGTAGTGAATGTAACAGATTTTTTTTTTTTTTTTTTTTTACATATAAAGAAACTTGATTGTCTTTTTTAAAAAAAAGATTTTTATTATATTTCCAGTTTATATCTTATTACATTTTATTTTATTTGCAATGTAAATGATTTTTGTGTAAGTTGTGTTTTTAACTGTGTATTTTTTCCCCTGTATTTTTAAGTACTCGGGTTTAAAAGAGATCAGTTTAAAGCTTAGTAGCTTTTAAAGAAAAAAAGACGGGTATCGATATCGGCTGATGCTCAGACTTTCAGTATTGCTATCAGAAAGAAAAAGAGGTATCGTGCCATCTCTACAATAAAGTCTGATCAATAAATTGTTACATTATCGCATCCAGTACTTTCTATAGGCTGGAGGCGTGTAGTCTGATTCACGCTGTTAGTTTCTTAGATGTCTTTAATAAAATGTTTCCTTCATGATAAAACTCGAGTAAGAGTCTGTAAGAGTAAAACTGAGACTGTGTTTCGACGCAGGTTTGTCAGTCCCGAGTTTATTCCCCCTCGCCAGCGCACAAACCCGCTCAAATTCTACCTCGAGCGCAAAGACATGATCCAGAGACGCAAAGTGCTGAATATTCCCGAGTTCTACGTGGGTAAGAAGCCTTTCATTCGATCTTCTTAACTACTTTCTGGTGTGGGTGATGAACGGTGTCTGATCGCAACCTGTCTGTCTTCAGGAAGCATTTTGTCCGTCACCACGTCAGACCCGCACGCCGCCAACAACACCAACCGCTTCGTGGGAATCTGCATCCAGCGCTCGGGTAAAGGACTCGGCGCCACCTTCATCCTCAGGAACATCGTCGACGGACAAGGTGAGCTCCTCGTCAGAGGGTGAAGATGCGAGTCAAGTGCGGCTTCGTTTTTCCTTCTCCGTGTTACATTTTATTTTTCATTCGCTAGGTTAGATTTTCACATGTCCGAAATCTGAGTGGTACAGATTGGATCTTGTGACATCACCACTCGCTTTCTGCTTACAGCATGACAAACTGTTTAGACAATGTAATAGTTTCCCAAACCTTAGCTAAGACGCAGTGCTGTGCTAGCAAACTGGCAAACATTTTATTTATTTTAGTGTGCAAGTAAAAAGTTAATTTGCTAACCTGTGATGTTAAATTGTTCTCCAATACTTTTGGTAGATCATCCAAGATGGCATTAAAAGCTGCCTCTTCAGGGCCGTGATTGGCTGTTGGTCTTGGCAGCATGTTCTATGAGTGTGTGATGTGTGTGTGTGTGTGTGTGTGTGTGTGTGTGTGTGTGTGTGTGTGTGTAGGAGTGGAGATCTGCTATGAGCTGTACAATCCTCGCGTTAAGCGCATCGAGGTGCTGAAGTTAGAGAAGAGACTGGATGATAACCTGATGTACCTGAGAGACGCTCTGCCCGAATACAGCACCTTCGACTTCGACATGAAGCCCATTCACCTGTCGCCCACACAGGACGTCCCCGTCAATGAGGTGAGCATGAGACGGGTCACGGCACCGTTTTACTCTCTTGTTCTTTCTCTGTGAGTTTACACTCGTCTCGCTCTCTCTCTCTCTCTCTCTCTCTCTCTCTCGCTCTCTCTCTCTCTCTCTCGCTCTCTCTCTCGCTCTCTCTCTCTCTCTCTCTCTTTCTCTCTCTCTCTCGCTCTCGCTCTCTATCTGTGCAGCTGAAGGTGAGGATGAAGCCGCGTCCGTGGTCCAAGCGCTGGGAGCGTCCCAAATTCAACATCCAGGGAATACGCTTTGACCTGTGCCTGACCCCGGAGCAGATGGAGCACGCTCAGAAGTGGGCGGAGCCGTGGAGGAAGTACGACATGCTGAAGGAGTACGACACTTCCACACTGGAGGAGAAGATCTACCAGGAAGTGCAGGTGGAGCTTAGGAAGTGAACGCACCAGTCTCCTGCCCCCAGCCTGAGGGATGTGATGTGTTTAGGGTGAACAATCCTAATGTGGATTCGTACAGCACAGACTTCATGATTCATAAAGCTGTGTGTTCTCGTTTGTTTGTTTGTTTGTATCTGTAAAGTGATAAATAATAAAAAAAATTTAAAAAATAATAAAAATGGATTTGGGTCATTTAATTTTAGCCTTTTGTAGATTTGTTGCTGCAGACATTCCCATAATGCACTAGGCTTAAGGAAAAATCACAAACGCAGATAAAAGATATCATGAGCAAGATGTGAAAACGAAGCTTGGTGTGTTAATATTAATCAGAATTTTTAATACAATTGAAAAATGTGTTTTTCATGAAAAGATGCTAATGCTTCTATAAAGCTAACACATACAGGAAGCTTAGTGTTGCTTAAAAGGCATATTTGGATCCTCACACACTCACATCCTAACCCTAACCACCCTAACCCTAACCCTAACCTCACACAGTTTTGCAGCGCTAAGACCAGTCTGCACCATCTTGAAGCCAAGTCACATTCATTCTCAGCACATGGTTTGGTCTCACTCGGGTAAGGGGCGTGGCTTAAAGTTTGACAGTGGAATTTAACATAAAAAGTTATTTAATTGGTTATACAGTGCGTATAGAAAAGAATCCCCCCCCCCCTTTAAAATAATCACATTTTGTTGCTTTTCAGCCTGAAATGAAGACAGACACAGTTTTTTGTTTTATCCAGCTGTATTTACTCAGTGCAACTTATAACATCCAAGTGAAAGATATAACACCAACATGTCAGAAATAAATAAAATAATAAAAAAAACAGAATCACTGAGTTGGAAAAAGGATCACCCCCTCGCTTTAATTTGCCTTAATGTTTTAATTCCAGCCTTTAGTCTGTTGGGATATGTCTCTATTAACTTTGCACATCTAGACTTTGCAATATTTGCCCACTCTTCTTTGCAGAACTGCTCAAGTTCAGTTAAATGTGATGGTGACCGTTTGTGGACTGCAGTCTTCAAGTCATTCCACAGATTTTCAATGGGGTTTAAGTCTGGGCTCTGACTAGGCCATGCAAGGACATTCACCTTTTTCTCCTTCAACCACTATGTGTTTTAGCAAAGCTCAGTCGTGGGTGGCTTTTTTCTTGCAACCCTCCCATACAGCCACATTTGTGGAGAATTTGTGATATTGTTGTCACATGCACACAATGACCACTCTGTCATAAATTCCTGCAACTGCTTCAGAGTTGCTGTAGGCCTCTTGGTAGCCTCTCTGACCAGTTTCCTCCCGGCTCTTTCATCCAGTTTGGAGCGACGTCCTGATCCAGGGAGGGTCCGTGTTGTACCAAATACCTTCCACTTCTTAATAATAGACTTCACTGTGCTTCTAGGCATTGATAAAGCCTTTGAAATGTTTTTGTATCCATCTCCTGACTTGTGCCTGTACACAACTTTATCCCGGAGGTCTTTTGACAGTGCCTTGCCACTCATAGTTGATTGTTTGCTTCAGTTGCACTACAAAATGCTCCAGGAAAGCTCTTTTCATGCTGAGCTAATCAAAATGACCACAGCTGATCACAGTTGAAAGTCAAATGGCTTTGTGTGTCATTGAGCTACACCTGATTAGGAGGGGGTGATCCTTTTTCCAACTCAGTGATTCTGTTTTTTAATTTTTTTTTTTCTTTCTGACATGTTGGTGTTATATCTTTCACTTGGATGTTATAAGTTGCACTGAGTAAATACAGCTGGATAAAACAAAAACTGTGTCTGTCTTCATTTCAGGCTGAAAAGCAACAAAATGGGATTATTTTAAAGGGGGTGATTCTTTTCTGTACCCACTGTATAAACTCCTTTCTTTTTGTTTTATGTCATATTCTAAATACAGATTCTGCTATTTTATGAAACTTTCAGTGCTAATCTTACTTCAGATGCTGATCGAATTCCTTTAAGGCTGAAACTACTCTTTTAAATAAAAACACAGGAAAACATAACATGGCCCTGAACTCCAACGTAAACATAGTTCATGCTTTTCTCCAGACAAAATGTGATTCTAGTCCCAAGTTTTTGGACTCAAACTCTGCACAAATTTGCATCTGCTCTGGTTTATCACTCCTGAGCTGACAGATTCCCCTGAGTGTGATATAAAATGTGATATAAAATGTGCAGTGGTTGATTTGGACAGCTCTGATCTTTCAGATATAGTGATTCCTGTGTTGCAGTTGCAGACTATGACCACAGGGGGCAGCAAACACGCGTTTAAATCTCAGTTACTAATTAGACTTAATATACTCACCACTTAATTACACCAGTTACATTTTCC
Source organism: Cranoglanis bouderius (assembly GCA_023630585.1). NCBI lineage: Eukaryota > Metazoa > Chordata > Actinopteri > Siluriformes > Cranoglanididae > Cranoglanis > Cranoglanis bouderius. The sequence goes on from CM042560.1 coordinate 19,916,565, forward strand.
CCTAAAAAGAAAATATTAAATATGCTTGTCTAATTTAATGCCACCAGTGAGGGTTTTCAGGGAAAAATCCTCTTCTCTTCCTGAACAATACACTTAGACCAGTGGGTGAGTAAACCTTTTTTCTTTTTTTTTCTTTTGCTTCTGGGAACAACTTTAATCTGTATATTAAACCTATATATTCTTATATTTGAATATTAGGAACGATAGGTAAATTTGTACCATCATATTTAATTATTGGAGTGTTTTAATTCTGAAGTATTTTAGCTTAACTTTTTTTTCTTTTTTTTTTTGGTTTAGATTCATAAATAAACAGTGTGCTATAAATATAAACACATTCAATTCTCATGACTAAATAATTAATATAACTATATCCATTGTATTTTTGTAGTAATGCAGCTATACAACACTGAGTTACGGCAGAGACTCGGTCGGCTAGTTAGCATTTTATGAGATGATGAACGTGACGGTGAGACGAGAGTGACGGTGAGACGAGAGTGACGGTGAGACGAGAGTGACGGTGATATGAGGGTGATGGTGAGCTGAGAGTGATGGTTGAGATGAGAGTGATGGTGAGATGAGAGTGACGGTGAGACGAGAGTGACGGTGAGACGAGAGTGACGGTGAGACGAGAGCGACGGTGAGACGAGAGCGACGGTTGAGACGAGAGCGACGGTTGAGACGAGAGCGACGGTTGAGACGAGAGTGATGGTGAGACGAGAGTGATGGTTGAGACGAGAGTGACGGTGAGACGAGAGTGACGGTGAGACGAGAGTGACGGTGAGACGAGAGTGACGGTGAGACGAGAGTGATGGTTGAGATGAGAGTGATGGTTGAGACGAGAGTGATGGTGAGACGAGAGTGATGGTTGAGATGAGAGTGATGGTTGAGACGAGAGTGATGGTGAGACGAGAGTGATGGTTGAGATGAGAGTGACGGTGAGATGAGAGTGATGGTTGAGAGCATTAGAATAAACGCTGAAGCTTTGGAAGCTGATCTGTTTGAGCAGATTCTACAGATGAGGAGGTGAGAGAGCTGGACAGACTAAAGGACTAAAGCGCTGCTGCATCGCTCTCTTTAGCGCTGAAGTAACTGCACCACTTTCACAATGTACAGTAGAATGGCATTGTGGGTAATGTAGAAACTAAAATTGAAGATCACACGTTACATACTTAATTAGTTAATTAATCAAGTCATTCAAGGTCGATTTTCCCTTTAATGATTTATAATTCTTTATTCTTATATAATATTTTTCAGAGATCCGATTTAATAAAAAAAATAAAGATTTTGAAGTCATGCATTTAAAAAATAATGCAATTTAGGAGGATTTAGACCAGAGTTCTCTGCGGTTTGGACGTGTGGCACTCACTATAAACGCGAGAGCGCTCGCGTACGACGACCCACATTGTCGGACAGATGTGCGCGCGCGCTCTCGAAAATCCCCGCCCCGGCGCGCCGTTTCCGTGACGTCACCCGTCTCACGAACAGCTCTAGCGCTCCGTCGTTCGGTCGCTGGCTGCGTTTAATAAGCAAGAGCTCCTCCGCAACCTGGATACCTAGATACAGAGTGAGAGAGAGAGAGAGAGAAATCCACCCGGTCAGGTCAGGAACGGACCGATCCTCCAGAGTCCGGAGTCCTCGCGACGTGCACGGTAAGCAACCGGACCGTTAAGAAGGTGCACGCGCGATCGATCATGAAGCTGTGCATCAGAAATGGTATTTATTGTAATGGGAAGAGTGAAGTGATGTAAGCCGGATCCGCCTTCCTGCGGAGTTCAGATTAAAATCCGGATCAGGTGTGTGTTGGAGTTCGGATTAACGACGAGCTGATGTTTGCGCATCTATAGAATAATAAATAAAACGGGTTTGGAAAACATTACAGCCTACAGAGAAAGAGAACAGAAGAAGGTTTCTTAAATAACAACAGTGAGGTTTTCTAGATCTCCATCATGAGGAACATATCTCTCAGAAATAAAGGTAACAAACCAGTAGGCATGTGACAACCTGCTCTAGATTTTCATCAGGTACTCCTGTGTGTACACTCTTGAAAATAAAGGTACTTCACCTTGTTGTTCGGGTGCTACCATAAAGCATACGGCTTTATTTTTTTTTTTTACCTTTAGTCCAAAGGTGCATGTAAAATCTAATTATGTAATTTTTAAGGTATATCCATATTTGACATCTTTTGTACCTTTAGCATGTTCGAGGGTGAGTCAAATGAGAAGCTGAAAGTGTGTGACTGCACACGAGGAATCTGGACAAGCACTGGAGCACTTGCATTGAAGGAAATGGAGGTTACATAGAAAAATGCTACACTTTTGTGGCACGTATTTGCAATAAACAATGCAACAATGCGACCATTTTCTCGTGACTCACCCTCATATATTTCACCTGGAAATGTGAAAATAGTATACCTTTAAAAATAATTGAAGGTACATAATTGGACCATAAGGACCATAAAGTTATACCACATGCATCTTCCCCAGGTAAGATACACAATAAAGGTACCACACCAATGACTAGGAAAAGTGCAGTTTGGTACCTTTTACTTCTGAGACTGTACCTGATGAAGCTTGAGAGCAGGTTGTCACATGCCTATTGTTATCACTCAGAGGGTATCAAATCTTTCTCTAAATGCATTTAGGTTGGAACCAAAGGTAAAACCACCAGAAGAAGAAGATCTAATAATCAGTGACACAGATATGAGCACTAACTGGCCAGATGATGAACGTCCATTCCTGGACCAGACTGGTCTGAATTAAATCGGTCTATAAGAAGCCATTGTTAATGTTCTGTGCGACTTGATTTTCTTTGGATCTTATTCATGAATGATGGAAAAAACATATGGTGAGATTGACAAATGGATTGGTGTTGTGTGGTGGTGAAGCAGGAGCTCATTCTGACGATGAAGCTCTGTGTTCACCGCTCTATGTCCCTATTCTTCACCTGTTGTGATGAGCTATGCGTAGTGAACAAAAGAATAAGGTTACAGAAAAGCAGTTCCTCCACAGCGTTGGTAGACTTACTCTCCATGAAAGAGTGAGGAGCTTGACAATCTGGGAGAACTTCAGAGTAGATAAGGTAGTTTGGAAGCTCCTAGGTGGGAGCTGTATCAGGAACATCCAATTGGATGGGGATCATGGGGCAGATCCAAGACCAATTGGCTTGGGAACATCTGGGGAACACCTCCTGTGGTTTTGGAAAGAGAAGTCTGGAATGACCTGGAATCATCGAGAAGATGTATGAACATCTCACTAATATTTCAAAGGCATACTTTAAACACCGTACCACTCATGGAGTTAGGTGTCCACTTTACCTGAACACCACACTGTGACCTACATGGTCTTGTTTGTAATCACATCACCAAACAGGTTCTGCAGGTGAAAGCACCACGTTCTGCAACCGTATCCTCTCACAGCCCTTATTTGTTTTACTGAAAGGCGAGACTTGTGCTCTGTTCTTCGCTCAGATTGCCATCCAAGCACCTTTGCACACCTCTGTAATTCGAAACAGGCCAGTGAACTCTATATAACGTTGACAAAAACGAATAGATCGACCTGGTTTCTATGGCAGAGATGCCTCAGAAACACACCAGTGTGAAAACAATGCTGCTGCTTATGAATAGACTCTCAATGTTTATTCAGGGTGATGTGGAAAAAGAACATTTTCATAACTGCTACATTTAAATTAACTTCTGTTCATGTTGTTTGTGAGATTCCACTGTTGTGATATTGACAGATTTTCTGACACGTCACGATTCACAATATTATGTTAATGTTTCTCAGTATGGCAGAACCCACAGGAGTTTGTTTATGCAAGTTGTAATTACAATGTAATTACACAAACTCATAATCATACAATTTAAGAGGCTTATCATGATCATCTTTCTGACTGGTGTGTGTAAGTTCCACGATCACTTTACACTGACTCAACGGCTAGATGCTGGCTAGTTACATTGTTAGCCTCAGTGATTAGCTAGCTTAGACTTCCACATTTCAGTTGCCAAGCAACAGTGCGCCTACAATTTTCACTACTTGTAGGGTGTTTTGTATGTATTAATGTTATTCAAACAAACCTGTATGTTTTAGTCTTGAAAAAAACAACCTTTAAATGGGCAATTTGATGAGAAATTCTCTGACATAAAGTGAATGCAGCTAAAATATATTAAATTTGACAATCAAGGTCTCAGATTTATGCTTAGACAAACGGCTCTGCCAAATATTTTTTTTTAAAAATTGCTGTCTTAATAGTTGAAGTGTAATATATAACGTTATATAAGCGGTGGGATCTGTAGTTAAAACCCATTGTTAATATCCAGCTCACACTCACACACACACACACACACACACACACACACACACACACACACACACACACAGTCTCTGTCACTCAGACACTGAAGTAGCGAGAAAGCTAAATGAAAGCTTCAGCCGGTTGGATGTGGGTGTAGACGGTGGTAAAGTGACTGGGCATCATTGGAACTGAAGCAGTTGTTGCAGTTTTACTATTATGGCAGTGTAAACGGATGTATGTGTGTGTGTGTGTGTGTATATGTGTGTGTGTGTGTGTGTGTGTGTGTGTGTGTGTGTGTGTGTGTGGACAGGTGAATTGGGCTGACGAGCCTTTTCTCTTTGCTTAACAGCACTGCTGTCTGCTTTTCTCACGCTGCTGGTTGCCATCATCACATATTGAATAATTACACTATCTTGCTGGAAGGAACAGCTGCTGCTGTATGCGTGTGTGTGTGTGTGTGTGTGTGTATGTGTGTGTGTGTGTATGTGTGTGTGTGTGTGTGTGTGTGTGTGTGGGAGGGGTGTTTGTGTGATCAGCTGTTTGCAGACACAATGCTGTATTTTTAAAAATCATGTTATCCGTCACTCAGGAAATGTTCTGGTGGATTTTAGAGCAGGCGCTCACACCTGAGCTACTCTATAGCACCAAACTGTTTGTGATCGGTGTTCTAGAACCGAATGCTCTCTATGTTCTAGTATGGTCTCTGTATTCAAGAAGAGTCTCTGTGTTCTTGAATGGTTTCTGTGCTCTAGAATACAGGTGCTTGAGTTCTCGATTAGTCTGTGTTCTAGAACTGAATAGTTTAGGAGACTGATAGTCTCAGCTGTCCTTTGATAACAGAGCAATAGTGCAGTTAAACAACTGCACTATTAACTGCACTATTACTAAAAAAATAGTGCAGCAGGTTGCATCACTGTGGTTCTCCATTAATGTCCTGATACCCAGCAGGGAAGAGAGTGAGGATAAACAACACGCTGCTGCGACGGGGAGCTGAAATTATGCGTACATTAGTGCAGGCTCTAAATAGTACGCAGTTAAGCAACAAGAGTAATGCTGCAGGCACTATAACTATACTATATTACATTACACTGTACTACACTACACTATAAGAGATTACACTGTTCTGTATTACCCTTCACTGTACTAGACTACACTATACCACACCACACTATAATACATTCACTGTACTGTATTGTAGTACAGCAGTGATTTGCAATCTTATTAACCCATATTTTATTCACAATAGAACACAGAAACCATATCAAATGTTTAAACTGAGGAAATGTACCATTTAAAGAAAAAAATGAGGTAATTTTAATTTGATGGCCGCAACACGTCTCAAAAAAGTTGGGACGGGGCAACAAAAGGCTGGAAAAGTAAGTGTTACTAAAAAGAAACAGCTGGAGGAAGAGATTGCAACTAATTAGGTTAATTGGCAACAGGTCAGTAACATGACTGGGTATAAAAAAAGTATCTTAAAGAGTCTCTCAGAAGTAAAGATGGGCAGAGGTTCACCAATCTGTGAAAACTGTGTCTACAAATTGTGGAACAATTTCAGAATAATCTTCCTCAATGTAAAATTGAGAAGACTTTGAATATCTCATCATCTACAGTACATAATATCATCAAAAGATTCTGAGAATCTG
>CM042560.1:19927500-19982500 GCA_023630585.1 Cranoglanis bouderius
TTAGCTCTGTGTTTTGTCCTTTTGTCCATCTTTGTAGTAACAGTTTGTCAAACATCAACAGTGAGTCAGAAATCACATCAGCAAGTCTGTTCAAGACACTGAACACCTCCATAAAGCTGACTGAAGCAACATGTGTGTGTGATGGAGGTTAAACTGGTGGCTTCCTTTCCTACCGACACCAAATATGCTTGGCTGATGAACTACATTAGAGTTTGGGGGTAATTATGTGCATTTATGATCGGTAATGTTGTTTGTTAGAAAAGAAGAAGCACAGGATGCTCATATATATTCTAACATTGCCAGGATTAATAAAAATATCACGTGTTGTGGAGCATCAGAGTGTGAAATTGTATTTTCCTTTCAAACACTAATGTTCCCTTCAGTGAGCACAGAGAATGTGTGTACACTATCAAAGGTAATTTATAACACGAGAAACCAGGATGTGGCTCAATTTACCATCTTTTAAGCCCTAACCTCACCCTTCAGAGTGTACAGAGCAAAGTTCACTCCTCAGCTTCAGACAGGGAATGTAGTGTACTCTTCTCTGATCAAAGGCACTTGGACTTCCTCAGCCTTGGTTTTCTAAACAGGAAACTGTGAATGATGCCATTTCCTGTTCCTCACATTGCTTTGAGCTAAACTCACAATGAGCACTGCAGAGGAACAAAGGGCTGCATCCTAAATGCCAGCATTCCAGAGAAGTTCTGATTAGAAATAAAAAGAGCATGATTATAAATCAGAGGATAAAAAGTTTCATGTTTTTCGGCTCTGGTCTGATGATCACCACTATTATATTATAGATACAGCCTTAAAGAAGGTTGGTGTCACCTTGGTGTTACAGAGACATGCACAGTCACTGAAACCTTAAAAAAAATGTTTTAAACATCAGTTTGTAGTTTTCGGGTCTCTCACTGTTCAAAAGCAAAGAGGAGCCTGGTCCACCTTGAGGTATCTCCAAGATGGCTGCCAAGTGGAGAGACTTTACTAGAAGGACATGTATTGTATGCCATTTCGAATACAGCCTCTTCTAGCTTCTAGAAGCCAATCAGAACAAATCTGTTCGCATAAATTACTGTGACTGGTTAAATAAATGGTCTGCACTTATATAGCACCTTTCAACCTTTGCAGTTCACAAAGCACTGTGTCTCATTCACCCATTCACACACACACACTCACACACCAATGGCAGCAGAGCTACCATGCAAGGCACCTGCCTACCATCGGGAGCAACTTGGAGTTCAGTGTCTTGCCCAAGGACACTTCGGCACATGAGTCATGTGGGCCGGGAATTGAACCGCCAACCCTACGATCAGTCGACAACCCGCTCTACCACCTGAGCCACAGCCACCTAAATAAACTGGTTAACCCGGATATGACATCAGTAATTTTACAAATATTGCTTTCAATGTTAAAATATGCCACCTGTTCCTGTATGCAGCAACACCGCAATCCAGGCAGCTTCTCTTTTGATGTTGACTTTATGTTCTTTTAAAGCTGTGTTGTATAAATCGGGATGGTGCGACACCGCTATAATTAGTGTTTCCGCCATCCTGGATTTTCTGAAGAGGTCACTCTGTGATGTGTTGATCTTCTACGTGGGCACACGTCTTCACGTGATATGTATTCGCAGTTCACCAAACTTGAACTTTGCAACGCAGCGAAATGTGAAACTTCTTCTCATGAGCTTGTGTTTCCCAGTCTCCAGCATTCGCATGCAGTGGAACGAAAAGTGTAGTGGGACCGCCCCTTAAGACATGAAACAATGGGAGTGGTTATCAGACAGCCTTGGCTGGCACTGGTTTTTGACAACGGCTTGGTGTGTCTGAGCTAGAGTAGCAATAAAATAATGAAAAGCCACATTATTATGAGTGCCTATGTATTCAAGTACAATTAAAGTTTTACTTACATTTCTGCACTGTTTTTAACACGGCCTCATTGATTTACAGATTGAAGGAATTTGACACCATCTTAAAGGTCATTCCTTTACTTTATTACTCCAAGTGGAGTTTGTTAGATGATCCCTTTGAGAGGACGAGGTATTGTGTCGACGTAATTGTAGACTTCAAGAAAAGAACTTAATGATTGCAATCTGGTGTGATTTCACTTTCGGTTCCAAAGTAAACCAAAGGCTGACAAAGCTGTTTGCAAGTATATGCCAGTGCAATAACTATTTTATAACACATACCTAGCAAAAAAGTGTGTAAATCTCTTCAGACTTGTACTTACTTTTGAGGAAAAGTCTGTTCCTGTTTTTAAAATCTCTCTCATTGTTCTGCAAATGGCCACTTGTGAAATGTAGCTGTTGCACACACAGTATTGAAAGAGAGCACAGAGTTGGTGTTAGCAATGTGACATCACTCAAGACCTAGGTATGGTTTAGGGCAGATATTTACAGACTTTTTACTTTATTACTTGTTGCATTAACGTCGTAACTCATCAGAAACCAAACATCTTTGCCGAAAATACTCCTTTAAGAAGGGAGAGTCAGGAGAAGCATTATGATCCATGTACAAAGTTTTATTATACGATGTCCAAATTCTTAGTCAATAAACAGTCCAAAGGTCAATGCCAGTAAATGTACACAATTACAGAATAAGACCGGGATAATCCAAGATCGTAACTCGAGGTAGGAATAGCAAGGCCAAATCAGAAACAGGATACAGTGGTAAAACTAGAATTTTGGTGATGGGTATTGTCCTGGGCATTTGTGACAACTACATTCGGGGTAAAGAAAACATTGTGTGAAATTTTGCCTCACTGCTCTTTTAAAACATCAGCATGGTGCTGAAAAATAAACACAAATGGGTCAATTTTAAATCCACATGCAAAGAGATGACAGAGATGAATGACTTGATCGATATACCATGTGAGAATCAGGTGAAAATAGATAAATGCTAAAAAAAATTCAGTGAGAGAGACAAAGATGGATTGTGGAGGATTGTGGGTATTGAGTGTCAGTGGCATTCCTGTCACAGTGTCTCATTTTCCTTCTTCTCTCTCTGCTGATTTCCCTTCATCCCTGAAAGCTCAGACAATTCCCAGTTCAATCTGCTCACTTTTATCCATTTCACACACACACACACACACACACACACACACACTCCACTGTTAAAATTTTAAATTTTCCCATTTTTTGTCTGCTAATTCCCCCTCTCAGTGTAAAGTCATGCTAGCATCACTAATCTCTCTCTCTCTCTCTCTCTCTCTCTCTCTCTCTGTCATTCTCTGCAGATGAGTGTTAGCTAGCCAGCTGAACAGAAGACACTTGAATCCCACCTGCAGCCATGAATGGTAAGAATGCTATCTGTGTATGTGATTGTGTGTGTGTGTGTGTGTGTGTGTGTGTGTGTGTGTGTGTGTGTTTAAAGAAGCCAACACAGAGGTGTCATTGCCATCGTTGTCTCTCGGCTCACGTTTTTCCCCACATCAGCAGAACCGTGATCCAGAACGAGGTCGTCATGATTAATTAAAACATTCGAACATGAAATCACAGAGGACTTTTTCTTCAAGAACTCTTTCCAAAATTATCCGGCGCGCTTTCTTCAAGAACACAGGCTCTGTAATTAAGTGTATTTTTAGAAGCATTTTTGCAGGTATCTAGTTTTTAGTGAAAAGAAGTGATGCAACAGGAATGAACGGACGAGTTAAGAAAAGGAAGAAGAGCCCCATGCTGGGAGAGATCCGGATTCAGGTCCCTAAACACTAACACCATGGCAGCGGAGTGTATCTCTGTGGGCACGACGCTGCTCCTGTGAGGGAAAAGATCCTCTGGGAAAATTAGCAATGTGTCGTTTGGGAATGGATCGGCTCTTTGAGTCGACTCTTTTAAGTGAACGTTGAGAGCTGACTTGCATATACGAGCCGCTTTGTGTTTCTTTTGTTGTAGATGACGGAGGATCCGCCTGCATATGTTATAAAATGCAATGCAAAGTAATGTTATTTTGTTTATTAATAGTTTGGGCGCCAAAAGTGTCGACTCTTGGTGAAATGAGTCTAATGATTTGACACTGATAAAGAGCCAGAAGGATTCAGACTTCTTTACTTGTCATTCCTAGTGAAGGAGGTGTGGCCTCTGTACCTGTCAGTCTTACTGAAGGAGGCGTGGCCTCTGTACCTGTCAGTCCTAGTGAAAGAGGTGTGGCTTCTGTACATGTCAGTCCTAGTGAAAGAGGTGTGGCTTCTGTACCTGTCATTCCTAGTGAAAGAGGTGTGGCCTCTGTACCTGTCAGTCCTAGTGAAGGAGGTGTGGCCTCTGTACCTGTCAGTCCTAGTGAAAGAGGTGTGGCCTCTGTACCTGTCATTCCTAGTGAAAGAGGTGTGGCCTCTGTACCTGTCAGTCTTATTGAAGGAGGCGTAGCCTATGTACCTGTCATTCCTAGTGAAGGAGGTGTGGCCTCTGTACCTGTCAGTCCTAGTGAAAGAGGTGTGGCCTCTGTACCTGTCAGTCCTAGTGAAGGAGGTGTGGCCTCTGTACCTGTCAGTCTTATTGAAGGAGGCGTAGCCTATGTACCTGTCATTCCTAGTGAAGGAGGTGTGGCCTCTGTACCTGTCAGTCTTATTGAAGGAAGCGTGGCCTATGTACCTGTCAGTCCTAGTGAAAGAGGTGTGGCCTCTGTACCTGTCAGTCCTAGTGAAGGAGGCGTGGCCTCTATGTCCTTCAGTCCCGGTGAGATTTTACTAGTCAGTTTCCCTAGTAAACATCCAGTTTCTTAAACTCTTCCTGCATTCGAATACGTTTTGAACTTAAATCTGAGCATGTGTGTTTCATATACATGCCTGTTTTTGTCTTATGCATTCCCACTGACTGCTATATCTGTGATTTAGTTCATTTGCATATTGTTTTCTTTTTTTTTTTAAATACAGTGTGATAATCAGGCCAACCTTCTTCATGTGTAAATAGTTTTTCACGCTGTAGGAAGGTTACACAGGTTTACATTTTAAACTCCAGAGATTAGTGCTATCTCTAGTCTACATGTGTGTGTGTGTGTGTGTGTGTGTGTGTGTGTGTGTGTGTGTGTGTGTGTATGTGTGTGTGAGAGAGAAATGTCTGTGGATTTGTTGTTGCTCTTGTTAGTCCTCTAGAGAGGACACTGCAGGAGCTGCTATTAAGATTAGGTCTGTGTGTGTGTGTGTGTGTGTGTGTGTGTGTGTGTGTGTGTGTGTGTGTGTGTGAGCGCACACCAGTGTATGTTTTGAATTAGATGTTGAGACCAGGAAGTGCCACCCAAGCTCGAGTGCAGTATTTCCTGTTTCTGGTGAATAAATAAACATATTTGGTGGTAGAGGAATGGTGCTTAGGGTTTTAGAAAGTGGACTTCTGGTCAGCTGACCTCTGATTGGTCACATGCACCTCTGTATATTGTTAAAAAAAATTTCACATTTCACTCTTACCTCAAACACAGTCCAAACCAAACAAAAAAACAACACACTGTGTGTCTGCAGTTTGCTGCTTTTTAGTTTAGAGATAGAGAGAGAGACTGAATGTGAAGGTGTGTGTTGTGTGTGTATGTTAAACACACCTCAAATAAACACAGCAAGATTTATAATGATTAACATTCTGTCCGTCTCAGGTGGGTTTAATATTTGGGCCATAACCCCAGAAGAGAGAGGGAAGCATGACAAACAGTTTGACTCCCTCACTCCCACTCTGGGATACGTGTCAGGTGAGTGTACACACACACACACACACACACACACACACACACACACACACACACACACACACACACACAGAGCCCTGACAAGAATGGGAATTGAATTGAGGTCAGTGCAGTGTGGAGTACCTCTCATAACTCTGTCACATATAATTAAACATAAAACTGTTCACAGTAAGGCTGATGAAATTCCTTTAAAAATTCCTCTAATTTTAATTTACATGACGCTATACACTGAGTGCTGAGTGAACCTCGGCGGTAGCGCTACAGCACACTGTACACGTATCACATATTTCTTACACGGCCCAACGGCTACGTAAAATCCATGGATATAATGTATGTCATTAAGGCAAAATAAACGTTAAGTGTCACTAGATTTTAGGTGACTAAAAGTAGAAGGTAAAGATCTTTAAAATTGCAGTGTGGACTTTTTAAATACACAAACCCTACAGCTAATTACTAATAAGGAGTTCTCTGATTAATTGTGTGTGTGTGTGTGTGTGTGTGTGTGTGTGTGTGTGTGTGTGTGTGTTCTCTGTGTAGGAGATCAAGCACGCAAGTTCTTTCTTCAGTCTGGACTTCCTGCTTCAGTACTAGCTGAGATCTGGTAAGAACACACACACACACACACACACACACACACACACACACACACACACACACACACACACACACAGATATTTCTACAGTACACACAATCCTTATCAAGTACATCTGATAGTTTATATAAAGGTTGCCTTATGTGAGCTCTCTCTCTCTCTCACACACACACTCTCTCTCTCTCTCTTGCATGCTCTCTCTCTCTCTCTCTCTCTCTCTCACACTCTCTCTCTCTCTCTCACACACACACACTCTCTCTCTCTCTCTCACACAGTCTCTCTCTCTCTCTCTCTCTCTCTCTCTCTCTCTCACACAGTCTCTCTCTCTCTCTCTCTCTCTCTCTCTCACACACAGTCTCTCTCTCTCTCGCTCTCTCTCTCTCTCTCTCACTGGCTGCCTCGGGGGTGCTAGAGGGGGTGCTGTAGCTACCCCTAAATTATGCTTAGCTTCCCCATTGCACCTCGACACGCAGATAAGCAATATGGAAAATGGATGGATGGACTTTGTATGTGCTTTATTAACAAAATAATGAATTACATAGTGTATTCAGTTTCTTCACTGAGTTTAATCTGCAGTTGAAGAGAGTCTCTCGTGATTGGTTAATTCCATTTACACACAGAGGGAAAAATGGCGTAGCAGGACGTTTGCCTTAGTTTCTGTTTTCCGGTTTTCACGGTAACATGACAAGCTGTGAAAAAAAAGAGAGGCTGGTGAGGGAACAACTGTTTATAGCGGCTATAACGTAAACGATAACAGGAACTATCTTGTTTTGTTGACGTTCCATAACATTAAATGTAACTATAAACGGATAAAAAGTATGATGTGTCGTTCTTTAATTCATGTAAAATTGTTATCGTTGGTAAATTGCTGTAGTATAAGAGGAATAAAACGCTGCAGGGGGTGCTGTTCCAGGAAAATAATAAAATTTGGGTGGTATAGTGCAGCTACGTACGGAGTATACAAGTATTAATTTTTAATTATACTCAGACTAATTACAGATTATTAATTGTAGTAAGGAAGTACAGGGACTTCATTACTGTGGTTTCAGACACTAGTCTGGTGTCGTCAGAACTAGAAAAGCTGTGGCAGCTCGATTTCTTAAATATTAAAAAGAATTGCTAAAAAGAAATTGTATGCAGCTGATCCACAACATCCCTCTGCACTGCACACACACTTCTTCTCTCCCTGCATTATTTAGTAAACACACTCTGCTGTGGCTCTTTAAACAGAATATAGATGTACAGTGATTAATGCCTGGGGACGTTTTCTCACCTCACGCATGGTGTGTTCAGGCCATTCGGTCGAGTGTTGAGGCTCTGGGGTTCAGTCTGCACCACACCAGTGACAATAAACTGATTAGTTGAAGCAGCGAGGTCACTTCCTGTTTCAAGCTTCACAATGTCGGGAGAAGTCATGTTGTTGTCTACAGAAGGAAAGGAAAGATTTGTTCATATATCGAGAGGTAGATATTTAAACTAAGTCTAAAATAATGTAGTTATTTTTTGTAAATAAGTGAACTGACTCTGAACCACAGCGCAGTGTCGAGCAAATTTAAACACAAATGTAATAAATAATGCATCAATGACGGAGTTTTAACATTAAAAATAAAGAGATCTACCAGTTTTCTTTCATTATAGCAGACATGATGTGTACAGTGTGTAATTAACCCACAGATAGAAAGAATTTCATCTGTGTGAAAAACCTTGATGTGACAAATGACACACACACACACACACACACACACACACACACACACACACACACACACACACACACACACACACACACTAACACACACACACAGAGACTACTTTAAATGTGAGTGTGTGACTAGGTGGATTGTGTATTTGAGACACAGGAGACAGTGTGTGTTTGAGTTTGTGTATGTGTTGTGTAGAGGATTTACAATGTAACCACTTCCTGTCTGTGGTTTACTGTCTGATATAAATTTGCTGTCTTCAAACAGGATGTAGAATGACTCCCATAGGAAGTAGAATTATAGTCTTGGACCTGTGTTAAATCAGGAATATTATATAATACATATAACTTCTATGTCTCTCTCTCTCTCTCTCTCTCTCTCTCCATTTCATCTCTCACTCTCTGTCCCTATCTCTCTTTCTGTCTCTCTCTTTCTCTCTCTCTCTCAGGGCGTTGGCTGACATGGGGAAGGATGGAAAGATGGATCGTTTGGAGTTCTCCATTGCCATGAAGCTGATTAAGCTGCAGCTCCAGGGTCAGCCCCTCCCTCCGTCTCTGCCAATCATCATGAAGCAGACCCCGGCCCCTGTTATGACATCATCGGCGCGCTTCGGTAAACTGTGTGTTAGGAGCGTCCAAGTGTGTTACGACTCACTTAAATTATTTGAACAGCTTGTATTACCTGAGATTTGATTCATTTGATTCAGTGCTGTTTAAAGACAGATGAAGAGAGGAAGCGTGTGTTTATTATCAAAGATGTGATTACAAGTGATTACAAATTTTAGGGTCCAATTAACACAATGCTGAAAACAAGGATGGAACTGAGATATAAAAACAGATTTTTTTTTTGTCAAATCTGAAAAATAATAATAAAAAACCCCCCCAAAAAAAGATAAAACCAAAAAGCTGGAAAAAATAGAACAGAGTTTCACAACACCCTTTACAACCTAAACATCACTGCAGAAAACAAGTTGTACAAGAATGTAAAACAACTTTGTGCTAATGATTAACAGTTGCATTAATGAAGTGAAGCATTTATGACTGGCATATTACGAATAAATGGTGTGAGCTCATAACAGTGTGGGGGGTGGGTTATCACAGGATATAACCAGTGATTCAGGAATATTGTATTCAAGGACTTATTTATTATTTATTACAAGGATCATTTATTAAAACTATTAGCATACTAACAATACAGTAATATTTCCTAAACCAGATGCTATCGTTACTTCTTTTTAATAAGTCTATAGCAGTGTGTCTATGTGGATTGAAAGACATTGTGTGTGTGTGTGTGTGTGTGTGTGTGTGTGTGTGTGTGTGTGTGTGTGTGTAGGTATGGGCTCAATGCCAAACCTGTCCATCATGCCAACAATGCCCATGCTGACCCCGATGCCCGTCGGCTCCTCCGTGACCTCCATGACCTCTCTGACCTCTTTGCCAGCTGTGCAACCTCTGCTGCCTCTGATCCCTGACTCGCTCAGCATGCCGGCCTTACCCAATGGCACTGCCACGGTGCTCACGCCAGCCCCAGGTAATACACACATACACACACCCACACGTACACACACCAAAACAAATACTGTGCATATACATAATTCATAAAAAACACCTTCTGGGTTTGGCCACACCCACTTTGGGAGTAAATCTGAATAGAGATGCAGATGGGGATATTTGGAGCACTAAATAGATACACCACTAATATTAAGATACATGTAAATACACAACAAACACACAAATATACTCATACCCCCCCATATCTCTTTTTCTGTAGCTCTCTCACTATCTGCAGGTCTGAGTAAATCTCACTCCCTCTTGGACTTGGCTTCCAGCAGGTACTGAATCAGACTCGAATGCTGAATCTGCATGCTGTTGCGTGACAACACACACACACACACACACACACACACACACACTCGTATTTCTATCTGCATACACAACCTGTTCCTCAATCTACTGCATTCTGATTTAATTATTACACCTTACTAGTCCTGATTAGCTTTACCTAAACTGCACAGCCACAAAAAAGAGCAGGTTTTTGAAACGGAACATTTGGTAGGGTATGAATAGTGTCACGTTTCTATGTATTACCATTAGATGATGTTCGAACCTCAGCTTGTCTCTTTTTCTTTTTGTGATTTCTGATTTCCCATTGGCTGCCACCAGCTCAAACTCCTCCTCCACCACTTCTCTGGCAAGCAACTCCCCCAAAACCGGAACATCCGATTGGGCGGTGCCTCAGTCATCCCGCCTCAAATACCGCCAGCAGTTCAACATCCTGGACAAGCTGATGACCGGATACCTGTCAGGTGTGTGTGTGAATGTATTTATGATTAGCACATTCATTATGAGGTAACTTTGTGTGTGTACAGTTACTGTTCTACATAAAATAAGGTATTATAAATAGGCAAGGTCAGCTGATAAATTGTAGATATGAGTTGGTGAACTTTGTGTGTGTATATGTGTGTGTATGTGTGTGTGTGTGTGTGTGTGTGTGTGTGTGTGTGTGGCTGCAGGTCCACAGGTCAGGAATGCTCTCATTGCTTCTAACCTCACCCAGACCCAACTCGCCACCATTTGGTGAGTGCAGATAAACCATATCAACATGTTACATGTACAGTATGTGTTTACACCTGTACACCTGTTCAGAGTGTGTGTGTGTGTGTGTGTGTGTGTTTGTCATTAGGACTCTGGCGGATGTGGATCGTGATGGTCAGCTACGAGCAGAAGAGTTTATTTTGGCTATGCACCTCGTGGACATGGCCAAAACGGGCCTTCCGTTACCTCTGACCTTACCTGCCGATCTCTTGCCACCATCTTTCAGGTAACACACATATACACACACACACACACACACACACACAGACACACACAATGCACATTTTAAGTATATACAATAAAGTCAAATAGAGTGTGAGGTGCCTTTAAAAATATTCATGTTTCAGTGCTGGTTACTGAATAATGTTGGGGTGTGTGTGTGTGTGTGTGTGTGTGTGTAGAACAGGGAAGTCATGTGACCTACCAAATGGGTCCATTCCTCCAATCAGCATTGAGTTCAACGAATTAGAACCTGCACACAAGAGCAAGAACAATGGTATACACACACATTCTTGCTATACACATGCTTTCTTGTTTTTAAATATTAAAATAAATGTATTTTTTATACCTTGTTGAATTCTGGATAATGATTGGTTAGAAGTTGTTGATTAATTTTGTATAACCTCAGTTCTACAGTAATGCGTAATCATTGACATGGTGAAGTTTCCAGTTTCTGGGCTTTGTAACGGTTAAAGCTGTTTTCCGACATCTTCAGGACAGAGGAGTTTACGCTTTGTGGATTCTCTGTGGTGTTTTTCTGTGTTTCCTTAATTGTCTGATCTCAGGATTTTCACTTAACCTTTATCCTTATATTCAATTAAAAAATAAGACAAATGTAGTGTTTGGAATAGAGTGAGCGGGTTCTCCTTCATCTCAGTGTCGTTTGAGGATAAACTGCGGGAGAACTTCCAGCGAGGCAACATGGAGCTGGAGAAGCGACGCCAGGCCCTGCAGCAGGAGCAGCGGCGTGAGGAGGAGAGACGGAGAGAGGAGGAGCGACGGGAGGAGGAGAGGAGGAGGCTGAGAGAGAGGGAGGAGCAGGAGCGGAGAGAGAGAGAGGCTCTGCGCAGACAGAAAGAGGAGGAGCAACGCATGGAGAGGCAGAGAGAGATGGAGAGACGGAGGGAGGAGGAGAGGCTGAAGGAGTTGGAGAGACAGGAGGTGCGTTCAACACAAACACAAATGTCTCGACTGAAAGGAAGTGAGGCCACGCCTTTTTAACTGAGACAGACAGGTATAGAGGCCATACTTCTTTCACTGGAACAGGTATAGAGGCCACACCTCTTTCACTGGGACTGACAGGTACAGAGGCCACACCTCTTTCACTGGGACTGACAGGTACATAGGCCACACCTCTTTCACTGGGACTGACAGGTACAGAGGCCACACCTCTTTCACTGAGACAGGCACTGGTACATGCTCTAGGTTTACTGTGTATCTGTAAATCCAGGTGTAAATGTGCTCTTCCTCTCCTTCAGGCGGCGGAGCGACAGAGACGGCTGGAGTGGGAGAGGACTAAGCGGGCGGAGCTGCAGGCTCAGAGTGAAAAAGAGAAGAGAGATATTGAGAGACTCACAGCGAGGAAGAGGAGTCTGGAGCTGGAGCTGGAGGCTGTGGTCAGACTTACACGCTACATAATATTACACACATTACACAAAAGCAAAATCCCAAACAATGTCTATTCCTCCGGTCAGATGTGATCTAAAATGTGAAATAATACAAACCAGTGGAGAAAGTTTGCACCTCTCTCTCCCCATGTTTAAAATCTGTCAGAGTTACACATTTCTGCCTGCCTCACACTGTGTAAAGGTGAACGGCTGTTTAATAAGGCCTCAGTGTCACAGGGAAAGTGATGTGATATAGTGCAATGATTTGCATTTGACTGAGAGATTTCCCTCAGCCAGAGACAGATAAAGACATTCATTTGCATGCTATGATGCTAAACCAACCATGTACTTATTCAAATCACCTGTTAGCATGTGTAACACATCAGCATGGAAGTAAAGGGTGTTGAATTAACACCTCTGATGAATCTTCAGGGGAACAGGCACAAGCAAATCTCAGACTGTCTCCGTGATGCCCAGAGTAAGAGGCGGGTCCAGAGGGCGGAGCTAGAGCTCATCAATCAGAAGAGAGACGGAAGCATTGCTGACATCAACTCGCTACAACTGCAGTTTGAGGTTCACAATGATGCATTTTAAATGTGTTGGGGGGAAAAAATCCATGTAATTTCTTACATTTCTATAATGCACAAACAAATGATTTAAAAATCTGATTTATATAGCAGAGATGAACACATCTGCCATCAGCAGGGATGATTTTTATGTATACATTGCTATTTCAACTGAGACGAAAATTAAACATATTGCATATTTTCTGATGAATGCATTTGGATTGGCTCAACACAACATTAATAATGAACAGATTTAAAAGGTAATTATTAATGTCTTTTTTTAAACCATCAGTTGCCACATGTGTGCTAAGATCTGCATATTTAGTGGTTTAAATACAGATGCTTTGGGGTGGTTTGTCATTGTGCAGGGTGATACTATACTAATGAGAGTTTTTTTATTTCATTTCCTCAGGATGTTCAGAGACAGCTGAGTAGTCTCACTCCAGAGAAACAGAGACTGATGGAAAAACTAAGAGACCTCACGCAGACCAACATTATCTGTGAGAACACACATATGCTTTTTTTTTTTTTTTTTAATGGATGGATTGATGGATGGATGGTCTGGATGCATGAATGGTTTGATTTCAGACAATCCAGCTATGGATGCATCAAGAGATGGATGGATGAGAAATGGATGCATGCAAGGACAAGTGGATAGATGGACCGATGAATGTTTGAATTGAGAAGTAGATGTACTGTATATGGATGGATGCATGGATAAGTATACAACTGCACTGAGGATTAGATGGAGGAGAAATGAATCCGTGGATGGGTGGATGGATATATTGACAGATGAATGCTAGGATGTAAAGATGGATGGTGGATAAATGGATATACAGATGATACATGTTTGAAGCATGTATAAAGTCAATGTATGCAGAGATGGATGGATGCATGCATGGATAGATGAATGGGAAATAGATGCCTGGGTGAGTGGATGGATGCACTGCTAGATGAATGCCAAGATTGATGGATGGATTGTAGATGGAGGCATCAAAGGCATGGAAGGATGAATAGAAGGATATAGGAATATACAGATGGATGAATAGATGAAATGCCTGGTTTCTACATTTTATGTAGTTCATTTTTTGCCCAGCTAAAGCCTAGAAACATCTTTCTCCACCCTTTCTCTCCTTTTCTCAGGTGCAGGAGTGAATGATGTGAAGCGGAATAAGTGCGAGAAGGATCTGAGCTGCCGGAAGCTGAAGGAGCAACTGGACGCTCTGGAGAGGGAGACAACGGCCAAGCTGTCTGAGGTGGAGCGCTACAATCGGGACATGCAGGTCCGACTGAGCTACACCACGCTAATTAATCTCACAATGACAGCAAGAAATTGGCACTTTTTAAAACACTGTAAAGGTGATCGGCTGGTTAATAAAGCATAGTGGAAGTCATTAAAGTGATATAGTGCCATGATTTGGATTTAACTGAGAGATTTCCCTCTGCCAAAGATAGAGAGATAACTAAAGCACTTTATTTGCATGCTATGATGCTAACGTGACTACAAAAGAAACACACAAGCTAACACCACATTCAGTAAACGTCTGGATGAACACAGTAACAGATTCCTGATTTCGTCTCAGTGATGATAAATGACACTAATGTTTACTTCTCCAGGCTCTTCTTTCTTTCATGCATATCTGCACTCCTTGCTTGCTCACTCTCTAATGCCCTCTTTCTTCGCATATACGCACACTCGTTCTCTCTCTCTAACCCTCCTTCTCGTCCTCCCTGTAGTTAGTGGAGATGGATGACTGTATGCTACAGGGACTTCTGTCTTTGCTGGGCTGTCTAACCAATCTCTTCCTTCTAATCAAGGTTCTCTGCTCTCGTTTCTCTTTATTTCATGTGTCACACTCATCCCTGAGCATCCCTCCATCTTGCATTTGTCTTTGCATTACTACCTTTTTATTGGTGAATTTTTAACCACTTTTTAATCAGTCATAAGCTGTGGGTGAAATCTTGCACTGCACTGTTTTAGGGGGAAAAAAACAGTTGCCAACTTTCACCCGTGGCATTATCCAAATATACCGTGTTCATGTCATTAAAAAAAAAGTTCACGTTCACTTTCAGCATGTCAGTAGACTCGAACAGACCAAGCTGCCGAAGTGCAAAGGAGATGAAGATGAGGCTGTCACTTTTTTCCCTCTTCCTCTGTACACTAAAACCAGATTGAAGTAATTGATGCTTCTGCTGCTGATAAAAACACACTGAATTTGTATAAACTGAAGGTCACTCTGCAAAGCACAGAATGACAGAAGCACAAATTTTTTTTGCAGATGTTTCAGTTTAATTACTACAGCTGAATACGAGGCTTTATTTATGCAAGACAATTAAACTGGGACCAGAGCCTCATTTGCACAAAGTACAAAATCAGACTGATGTGAAACAAATACCGTAATCCTTGAGGTATCACATGACTGAGAATTGATTGGTTGTGGGTATCAGCTAACCGAATCCAGAGAAGGCAACATTGCTAACAAAAAATCCACATAGAGAGTATTTTAACGGCAAAATCTGTCTATCTAAATGTCTATCGGTGAACAAGACAGCTTTTACCAGTACCTCCATTTTTTTTACCAACCAAGGAGATCAGTTCCACCCATTTGTTTTCTATTGGCTCACAAGACCAACGCTTGTAAATTCACAAGTCAAAGTTCACCTAGTTAAAGTCACAAAATGAAAGTAATTGCTACCAGAAGCAAATGCGTTTCTTTTACATCGCACAACCTTACCCTTTCAGCGAATTTTATTCACGTTTGTCTGTTATCTGGCAGCTCTGTGTGTTTGAGTTTACTGGCCAGTCGCACATTGCCTAATCCAATTCATAACATCATTAATGGACTCCGTTATTCATAACATCATTAATGGACCCTGGGAACACAGGGCTCTAGGAACGAAGCATTCTGGGAACATAAGGGTCTAGGTATATATTGGTCTGGGAGCTTAGGGCTCTGGGAATGTAGGGCTCTTGGTATATACAGCTCAGGAAAAACAGGGACTGGGAGTATAGGACCCTGGGAACATAGTGTACTGGGAATGTAGGGTTCTGATGGCATACTGTACCGGGAATGTAGGGTTCTGGGACTATAGGCTACTGGGAACGTAGGGCTCTGAGAACATGGAGTACGAGGAACCTAGGGTACAGGGAACATAGGGCTCAGAGGACATCTGGTATTGGGAATGTAGGGCTCTGAGGACATAGTGTACAGGAAATGTAGGGCTGTGGGAATATAAGGTACTGGGAAAATTGGGCTCTGGCGATATACTGTACTTTGAATGTAGGGCTCTAGGAAGATAGTGTACTGGGACTATACATCCTTGAAAATATAGGACTCTGGGGACAGAGGAATATGGAAGTATAGGACCCAGTGTACATAGGGCTTTGGGAACATAGGACCCTGAAAACATGGGGCTCCGGGAAAATAGGGACTGGGAGTATAGGATTCTGGTCACATATGAAAGTGGGAACATAAAGCTTTGGGAACATAGGGTACTAGCAGTATAGGTCCCGGAAATAGGACCCTGGGAATATAGGCTTCTGGGAGTATAGGGCCCTGGGTACATAGGGTACTAGGAACACAGTGCATTGGAACATAGGACCCTGGGAACACAGAATAGTGGGAGTATATAATCCTGTGAAAATAGAGTACTGGAAACATGATACCCTTAAAACATTGATATTATTAAATGTCAATATAGTGTAAGAAATGTTAGGAGAGTCTGACTGGTGTTGAGAGGCAGTTTAGAGTTCGTGCTACAACCCAAATCTGCAGCCAGCGTTTAGAAAGTGTTCTTGGGAACGTTGCAGGACCTGAGAGACAGGCAGCGGCAGCAGCAGGCCGTGCTGGAGCAGCTCAACCGCGTGAAGTTGGAGAAAGTGAAGGAGCTTCAGAGACGGAGGCAGGAAGAAGAGGAGAAAAGGAAGAGAGATGAAGAATTTGCCAGGTGATCAAAGATCACACACATAATCACATATGCAGCATAATCTTGTGTTATCCATGCTCACATGTTCACACACACAACTGCTTAACACAAAAAAGATGACCTCTGTGTGTTATGTGTGAGCTCAGACAGGCCAAGCTGGAGCAGGAGCGGCTGCAGAAGGAGGAGGCCGAGCGCCAGAGGAGGCTTGCTCAGGAGACAGAAGCCAAACTTAGGGAGGAGCAGCAACTCCAGGCCCAGGCTCGACTCCGCGAGGCCCAGGAGAAGGCCGCACAGCAGGAGAGGGAGGAGAGAGAGAGGGAAGAGGAGAGAGAGAGGGAAGAGAAAAGAAGAGCAGAAGAGAAAGAGAGGGAGGAGAGAAGGAGAACGGAAGAGAAAGACAGCAAAGAGAAGGGGGGTGATGGAGTTACTGAACGAGGGATAAATCCTGTAAACAGTGCAACCCTTGATCTTCAGTCACAGCTCTCTGCACTGTTCAACAGTACAGCAAACACAACAGGTGAGTGTGTCTCTGCATGGGCTGATGAACTGTTTGTGTGTACTGTTTATAGTCCATTGTAATCTTGTTCACGTGTTTGACAGGTACAGGTGTACAACCAACTGGTTTCGATGTTCAGGTCGAGAAGAGCACGCTGAGCACCTACAGAGCGCTTTATCACTTCACCGCCCGCAACTCTGATGAACTGTCACTGGAAGCAGATGGCCTGATAGAGGTACACATTCACAGTCACACAGATAGATAGTATATGCATGCATGTACTTATAAGTACATTAACACACACACACTGATCATGTGCTCCTGTTCCCCTCAGGTGGACGAGTCCACGGTGAGGGAGCCTGGATGGCTGTATGGCACCTACCAAGGCAGCAGTGGCTGGTTTCCTGAGAGTTATGCTGAGAAAACCTATAAAAATGATGAGACTGATTCGACAGCAGCTGCTACACAGAACGCAGTGCCCCCTACTGACTACTCCAGGTAAAACTTGATATTTACTCTAGGGGTAATTATTGTAGGTCTTGAGCTATTGTTGGGCTTTGCTATGATCCAAGAAGACAGCATATCTTGGAAAATAAAAAAGTCAGTAAAATTTATAAGTAAACATAGCTGGCCTGAGTGTTAATTATGGTCTAGTTAGATGTCTGCCTGTTCAGTTTGATCTGACAGAATTTTCGTCCAGAATTTTGCGCTACATTTAATTTCTGCTCTGTCTCCATTTACACCTTGCATTACAAACGACATGTTTATTTTTTTATGATACATTGTAGAATCTGTTTATCGCAATATCTCCTTCCTCCAGGATCCCTCGAGTGGATATAGAGGGACCAACACCCACACACACTCCTGCAGCGACACACACACAACACACACAGGTAGGTGTATGTGAACAAAGAGGTAAACTTTAAACATTAAACTTGTCTGGTTAGAGAAAAAAAAAATTATACACAGCACTTTGTTGTATAAATAAGAATTAATGTCCAACAATATCATAACTAAATCATTTTAATTAAGACATTTGTCATTTTTGGGTTAATAACTTTTTCGAATACAATCATGCAAAAAATGTGTTTGTGTGTTAAACTTATGATCACGGTACATGTAAAACAAACGTGGCTTTACTGTGTGTGTAGGCCGTAGCTTTGTGTGCGTGGACAGCTGGCACCGACACACAGCTCGGCTTCTCTAAGGATGACATCATCACGGTTCTGGAGCAGCAGGAGAACTGGTGGTATGGGGAACTCGGGGAGAACCAAGGCTGGTTCCCCAAAACCTATGTCTCCTTGGTGACCACCAACACACACACAGAGTAGGTTCTCTCTTTCACTCTTCCAGAGATTTATAAATGTAATACCTCAGTTTTAAATCATGAATAATTATTAACCATTTCATGTTTTGTATCAGATTTTCCACTGAGGAGCATTAGTCATGGAGAAACATTATTATGTTAACTGATTCATACTGCAAAAAAAAAAAAGCTTACAAGCTTTTTCAAAAATAGCGTTGATCCACAAATAGTGCACAGACTGTAGTTTGGGCTCCTCTGCTTTAGAACCTGCAGCCATGGCTTAATGTCTCACAATCTGTGTCTCAAATTCAAAATCTGCAACTGCTGCCTTACTGAACGTCCTGAAGGTAAAACAAAAAAAGTGAAACCTTTTGTTTTTATGCTAATAAAATCTTGAATATATTTCTTTTAGAAATGAATCAGGATTTACTACTACAGCTCTAACCCATATTTCATAACACTTTCATTAAGTCGTTCATCTTAAGTACATGGTTAAATCTAGGTCAGGGGTGCAGTGGCTCCGAAGCCTGTCCTAGGAATACTGGGTGCGAGGTGGAAAACACCATAGATGGGACACCTGTCCATTACAGGGCACCCAGCACACACCCATTTATACCTTGGCGCAATTTAGATTCGCCAGTTGACCTTCCAGCATGTTTTCAAGAGGTTGAAGGATACTAGAGATCCTGGAGTACCCCATGGGGACACAGGGAGAACATGCCAAACTCCACAGAGACAGTACATCCTCACCTTTACCAGAATCTTCTTTGCTTCTCCTCCAGGCCTTTGTATTCCACTGTGGATGATCTGGACCTGCCCGACTCTGTTCTGCTTGAAGGTGAGCTCTGTTTTCTTCATGCCGATTTCAAGTTCAACTTTCAGTTTGTTAAAATGTTATGGTGTGTGCCCACGTGTGGTTTCCATTTTTGTTAGAATATGTGGCCCTTTACACATACGAGAGTCCTGAGTCAGGTGACTTGACGTTCCGAGCCGAAGATGTTGTCTTGGTAATGGAAAAAGAGGGGGAGTGGTGGAAAGGCTGCATCGGCGACCAATCAGGACTCTTCCCTTCCAACTATGTCAAACCCAAAGACTCTGAGGTATGCAAAATTTTATAATGATGTTTTATTAGATTTCATGAATAGGTTTAATATTTGTTTCCGAATCCTTTTTCAGTCTGCCAAAGCTGGTGCTTCCATTAAAAAGCCAGGTGAGTTTGCAAACCCTATCCAGAACAAACATGCACTCTGAAGGAAGAAGGTACTGATCTGTTCTATATCTTTTCATCGTGTTCTTTTCAGAGATTGCGCAGGTAACGACATCCTGTAAGGCCATGACGGCAGAGCAGCTGAACGTGACACCAGGGCAACTGATCCTCGTTCTTCACAAGAACTCCTGTGGCTGGTGGTTGGGAGAACTGCAGGTCTGTGTGTCAGGATGCACAATCGTTGAGAAGACACCTGTATACATTTCAGAGGGAAATCAATCTGATTGGTGGTCTTTGTTGTGTGTGTTGTAGGCTCGGGGTAAGAAGCGTCAAAAGGGCTGGTTTCACTCCGCAAACGTCAGACTGCTGGAACCCAACAGTGGTAAAACCACTCCTGCGCCCCAGCCACGTATGTTACATACACACATCTTTTTGTTGACTATTTATCCCCTATTCAGGGTCACAGTGGATCTGGAGCCTATCCCGGGAACACCGGGAGCAAGGCAGGAATACACTGTAGTCCACCGCAGTATCTAATACATTGTTGTATATACATTCTGATATAGAAAGCAACGTAATCAAGCTAAGCAGCACTGTTTTGGTTTTGGATGGGCCTAATTACCAGGACAGTCTAAAATGATCAATCTAGAAACATCTTATATAATCAAACAGCACTCGTAATATATTCTTCCTTTTTCCTCAGTGTGTCAGGTCATTGCCATGTATGACTACAAAGCAGCCAATGGGGACGAGATGACATTCCAGAAAGGTCAACTGATCAATGTCCTCAACAAGGACGACTCCGATTGGTGGAAAGGAGAAATCAACGGGGTCACCGGGCTGTTCCCGACCAATTACGTCAAGATGACTACAGAGTCCGACCCTAGCCAGCAATGTAAGTCCCGGCACCTTTACATACTTCATTCAGAGTGAATTTACTCATCAATAGAAAAAGATCAAAAAGAGAATGTATGTATTTCTGTACATTCATAGAGGAGTATAGATGGAATATATACATGGAACAGAAATAGGGTGAACATTGGAAGAAGAAACAGCTTCAGTGAGTACAAAATCTAGAGCATTACATAGAGCTCTAAAAGCCAAAGAGAGATCAGAAAGGTATTAGTGTCCTGTCACTTGGTATGTCCTCCCCTTGGAGGTGAAGGACACTTCTCAATTACACTGACCCTGTCTCAAATCTCTCACATGCCCTCAGTGCAAGTGACCCTTAACAAGAGACAGATTTTAATAAATTCAGTGTCACTGTCTTTGCACTTTCCATTGTACTGGGCATGTTTTGATACAAGGACAAACAGTGGCAAGGATTTTAATGAAACAGATATTTGTCTGAATTTGTTTTAGGCTGAAATATAACTTTCAGTCCCAAAGGCCACGACTCACAATGTGAAAGAAGCAATGAATCGGAAACAGGCGAAGATTTAGAATTCTGAAGTTCATCATGATGGGAACTACATGCTGTATTTCACGTTTTAAGAAGATCAAATGCTTGCTATATTACAATGACTCAGGGTTTTATTTATTTATTTTTCAAACCTCCACCCCGTCTACTTTTCACATCTTATATCAATTGCAGTCATTTACATTTGACTGCTTGAGTTGTTTTCATGGTTGTAAATGACTGAACTCTTAAGCGCATGACATCACATTCTTGATTCCAGACCAGAAGTATTAAGGTGAACCAATTTTTTCGGCCAAGGTCTGTCTTTTTTAATAGTGAGAAAGTGTGGAATGGTTTGAGATTAGGCACCTGGAACCATAGCTGATAAAATACACCTGCAGTTTTCATACCTTTGAATAACAAAATATATTCAAATCTATCAAATATTTCTCATTATGGTTGAAATAAATCAAAAGCCTATTTCTAGAATTTGATTGTCTAATTTTAAGATTGAAATTGTCTTATTTTATTGGCAGATAATTTTGCTTATGTTGAGCATTTATTTCAAGAAAGAAGCATCTGATCTCCCAATAGAGCAGCAATTTTAAAAATACAGCAATTTTAAATACCCAGAAGAAAGGCTTAATTGTCTCTTTATCATAATGCCATAATGAGACATATTAGATAAATTCAACTATATTTAAGATATTTTATTTTTTGCAGTGAACACTCTGTTAATTTGTGGTACAACCTAGCAGAGCTGAAAGATCCAAAAAAGTTAGTGATTCTTCTCCAGCCTAGTGAATACGTTTAGTATCACATCACATAATTTACACAATGAGCAAAATTTTTTGGTTTAGAGCCAACTTATCCCAGCGTTTCAGTTTTTTTTCTTTCTCTCAGCACTGATCTGTGGTATCCATCCCTCTCTTCGTTATCTTTCATGGCTACACTCATCCACTCCTCTGTTCCTTCCCTTTTCCTGTCGCTCGCCTCACCCTAACCCTAACCCTAACCCTCTGCTTTATTTCAGGAACTCTAGCCTCGGCCCCTTCTCCTCCTCCTCCTCTTCCTCCTCTTCCTCCTCTTCCAATCAGAGAGCAGCAGACAAGACTCCACCTCCCTCACTCCTGCTCTTTTTGGATGAGGCTCCTCCCTTATTTTGTTTCTGTTTCTGTTTTATATTTCTGTTTTATTGTTTTCATTTGTTTTTGCTTCTCTTTTGTTGTTATGCATTTCCAGACATTAAAAAACCCCACTCAGATTGATTTAGATTAAAGAAATACCTCAGCCGGAACGAAATGCCCACCTTGTCCTGTTTAGCCTAAACGATCACTCCAAACTTCACACGCCAACATAGTCAACTATATTTAGGGGTAAAAGGGACTTGGTGTACGTTTCATTTTGGCTGAACTGTTCCTTTAAAAGGAAAATATGGTACAAGTGAGTAGTAGTAACAGGGTTCTTTTCTATAGTCCTTAAATAATGTTTAAGAAACTGAAAACCTTTTATAGAAGTGAAACAGATTTGCAGCAGTACTGTTCATATATATATACCATGATATGATGAGAGAGACAGAGAGAGAGAGAGTGTGAATGTACGTGTGTGTGTGTGTATATATATATATATATGTGTGTGTGTGCGTCCATGCTGTACCAGCATACGCTGCTTCCTCACTAAGCCTTTTACATCATAGGATTGTCAGTTGGCTTCTTCCTGTTAACATGTAGCAGACACACACACACACACACACACACACACACACACACACACACACACACACACAAACACGCACGCACATACACACACCTGATGACGTCACCAGCAGCATGTTATCCTATAGCACTTGAGCCGTCCCTATGCAACCAGCTAACAGCCCTTACACTACAGCGCCACGGCCTTTTGCTTTCTGTGTGCTCTAACAGAAGCTCTGCTCCAGCTTTGCTGCTCTTTTATATGGAGAAATGGAAAGAGAAATAAAGACGTTTTTAAACTGTGGGTTTTGCGGAGTGTTGTGATTCTGATGTGTGCATACTGTGCTCAGAGCTCTGTTTGATGTTTGAGCATATGGATGCTTATTCATGCCATCATTGTATGTGTATGTGTATGTGTGTGTGCATGCTCATACACAATTCTTACTACAGGAGGTCCAGGCCTCGCTCTTCTAACTACATTCCCTTCCTATTATTTTTAATGCAGTTACTGCATAATGTCTAGCAGTTATGACGGGACAATACACTGGGAGTTTAAGTGGTTAGTTTTATATTTATATTCTATATAGGATAACTCTCAGAAAGGCATATTTTTATGTAATTTATCACAATTATTATAAATATCCTTATGTCGGCCAGCTACGTGTCTTACATACGGTATGTCCATGTTTAACCCTTGTGTTTGTGTATACACACGTCCACACTAACATGTCTACTGTCTGCGTGCTCATCTGTAAGTGTGTGCATGCATTCGTGTCTACATGCTCGTCTGTATGTGTACCTGCATGCTTGTGTCTGTGTGTGTGTGTGTGTGTGTGTGTGTGTGTGTAGGGTGTGCGGACCTTTTGAGCTTAGACTCCATGAGTTGTGAGGAGAGGAAGAGGCAGGGCTACATCCACGAACTCATCGAGACGGAGCAGACGTATGTACAGGACCTGGAGCTGGTGCTTGAGGTAAACTAAAAAACACACACACACACACACACACACACACACACACACACACACACACACACACACACAATTTTGAATTTGATGGCAGCAACAAGTCTCAAAAAAGTTGGGACAGGGCCATGTTTACCACTGTGTAGCATCCGCTCTTCTTTTAACAACAGTCCGTATACGTTTGGGAACTGAGGAGACCAGTTTCTGGAGTTTTGGGAGAGGAATGTTGTCCCATTCGTGTCTGATACAGGATTCTAGCTGCTCAACAGTCCTGGGTCGTCTTTGTTGTATTTTTTTTTAGATTTGCATATTACTAAGACAAGCCGTATGCATTGTTGTTGTTGTGTTGTTCATAGCATAATCCGCTATACACGAATGTGTTGTTCATGGCATAATACATGAATGTATAAAAATGACTGATGGCTATTATTTTAATTACTGTAGCTTTGAAAACTACTTCATACATGTATGTAAATTTATTTAATTTAATTTAATTTTTTTACATTTGGAAAATTACGTTCGTATCCTTATTCGTGACCGCTCTCTCAAAACTAGCCTGCACTGACCGAAATGTCTTTCCTGAAGATAAATTCACCAGACTTTCTCTTTGTGGATTGGACATGCCAATTTTAATAAATCGTAATACTAAAACTTTTTCTTTTTTTTAATTAATGTATTGAGTGAATGAAACAATGACTTACTCATAATATGTAAAACATAACAAAAAATAAAAATAACAAATATACTCACTGGCGCCACCTGCTGGTGTAATGATGTAACTTACGGAAAGGGTCACTGAATGAATCTTTTTGGTAAACGGAATCAAAAGATTCGAGTCATTGGGATGAATCAAAAACCATTGCAACGTCAGCTAACCTACTGAAGTTCAATTCAGTGAGCAGAATGCTAATTGTTGGCAACTACTTCAATTGAGTAAACGTGTGTGTGTGTTTATTTCAGAGGATTAAATTTTTAACCTTACATTACCTTTTTTCATAAACTAACAATGTAAAAAATGATAATGGTAGTAAATTCTAACAACTTATTTACCACAGAAATCCACTTCTCATGAAGTTGAAAGTTCGTGTACGGGTCTGTTCATTGAATCGATTCTTTGAGTCGGATCTTATAGGTGATCTTTTATTTTGGGAGTCGACTTACTGATCTGAACCACCATTTTGTGATTGGACAGTAATTTGTTGTGATCAATTGATTAATCAAACAAATGGCAATTTTGAAATAGGACGATAGGACGATAGTCAAGACCGGGCATTTTGACAAACGGCTGGACAACTGCATGCTTTAAGCATGCAGGGACAATGCCGGAAACTAAGCAAGAATTAATATTTACTCGAATAGTAGGACCAATTGTATCAAAAGCAACTTTAATGATGTCAGAGGGAACAACATCATGAGGCGAGGTTGTAGATTTCATCTGCATCACTAAGTCCCTCAGCTCAAAAAAAGACTCCGGCTGAAAGCTGTTCAAGGTAGTCGTAGTAACTGAACAGTCGAGCAGAGTATTATAGTGGATATGAGTGAGGGAGGATCGGATGCCATCAATCTTTTCAATAAAGAACCTTAAAAATCTCTGACAAATATCAGGAGATGGTTCTACTTCGTAAGAGATGCGAGGATTAATTATTGAATTAATAGTGTTAAACAGGATTTTAGGGGCATGACAATATTTACTAATAATATCAGAGAAGTATTTAGCTATAGCTTTTTTGGCTGCTTTCTGAAAGTCCACCATGTATCATCATGTAATAAATTAGGAATGAATATGTGTAAAATTAGACACTTTTAACAGTGTAGTGAAGTAAAACAATCAAGTGAAGTAGAAACATTCCTAAAATATACTTAAATACACCACTGGTTTCTCTAATTAAATCAACATGTCTTGGTTGATCAACTACAGTGCAGAAATTGTGCACATTTTATTTTCTGTTATTTTATTCTATTTCTAATTGTTCATTTACACTGCAGTTGTATGAATTACTCTGAATAGCTGATCTGTTGTAAAGTTCATGTGGCAAAGTGATATAATTTTGTATGATTTTAATTTTGTGTGTGTGTGTGTGTGTGTGTGTGTGTGTGTGTAGGTGTTCTACAAACCCATGGCCGAGTCTGGCCGCTTGACCGAGGCCGAGATGAGTGTGATCTTTGTGAACTGGAGAGAGCTGATCATGTGCAATACCAAGCTGCTCAAGTGAGTGGGTGAATCATAGCACCACCTGTCTTCACTCAGGGGAATAGCAAAAAAACAATAGCATGGAAATGAACAAATAATATGCAGAAGCCTTTTTTTTTTGCTGCTGAACTCAAACTACACTACTGTTTGCTAAATAACATAGATGGTTAGCTAGCTGGTTAAAGTTAACTAGTCAACTTCATAGCATGTTAGATGTATAGGCTTTGAGGTCGTGTTATGTTGGCTGTATCGTTTTTACCATACGTAACTTTACAACTCAGTTGGAGCGACAGTTTGGTCCACCATGTTTGTCAAAACTTTACTCTGGTGACAGAATTATGGGATTGCCTACACCGAAATAGATGGCGGAGTTCAAATTTGGCCACAATAAGAAACACTGACCAAAAATGTATGGACCTGCCTTCAAATTGGAACGCAATGTTTTACCATCATTCCTTGTTGTTTGTGGTGATCCCCCAAATAAGTACATTTTTCAGAGCTCTGCGTGTGCGTAAGAAGACGTCAGGTGAGCGTATGCCGGTGCAGGTGATCGGAGACATCCTGTCCTCTGAACTTTCACACATGCAGGCCTACATCCGCTTCTGCAGCTGCCAGCTGAATGCAGCCGCCCTGCTGCAACAGAAAACCGACGCCACGCCCGATTTCAAGCTCTTCCTAAAGGTTAAATACACTTCCTGTGCACTTCCTTTTTGGCATAGAATATACTGTACATTTCTTTGGTGTACTAACTAGCTGTTATTGTAGTTAGCTGGCATCATAATTAGGTATCAGGTACAGGTGGAATTATTGGGCTGCATAAGATCGAATTATAACGTGTAAGTGGAAAATTGTGTGAATTAGATCCAGATATGCTTTCAGGTTCTGTTTGTTTCCACTCTGTTTTGCAGAAAATTGCCACTAATTACAGGTGTAAAGGAATGCCACTGTCCAGCTTCCTGCTGAAGCCCATGCAGAGGATCACACGCTATCCTTTGCTCATCAGAAATGTGAGACCTCAAACCAGAAACAATAATATGAATGTATGATCATTTTTGTATATGTCAGGAGTTTATACAGAGTGGAAAGGAGTCTATTAATGAATCATTAAAGAGCCATTAGTTCTCAGTTGTAGACATGAGACTTTCAGTCCTACACATGGCTCATTAGCAGACTTGGGTTTATCTCGTGCTAGGAGAAGTTCTTTTTCTCTGTCTCCCTCTCCGTTTGTTTTCATCAATTTCATCCCTGTGTGGTTGTAGATTTTGGAAAACACTCCATTGGGACATGTGGACCAGGTGAACCTTCGTGAGGCGCTGGAGAGGGCGGAGCTTCTGTGCTCACAGGTTAACGAGGGTGTGAGGGAGAAGGAAAACTCAGACAGACTTGAGTGGCTGCAGAACCATGTGCAGTGTGAGGGGGTCATCGAGGTGAACTGGTCTTATTAACCTTTTAATGTTTTAACACTGTACAATGAAAGAAAAGAACAGAAAAAAAAACCGATTTAACTATTAACTGGTTATTGATGAAGATATGACAAAATTATTTGATGGAATAATGACATTAAAATAAAATAGTACAACGTTGCTTTTGATGGCAAAAACAGCAGTAACAAACCAGACTATGCTGTTTTCTTTTCATTTACTGTAGTTATATGTTTATACAGTCTTATATAATGCCATTGGTATATATAGGCAATCAACAAGAAGGAATACTATAAGCCCCGCCTAAATAAATGCCTATGTCAGAGCTGGAGGAGGTTCTGTTTAGGACTAAGTGACCAATTATTCATTTTTCCCCCAATTTAGTTAATTTGACATGAGAGTAACAAGGAGTTATGTCTGCAAAGATAATTATTTCCTATAACAGCATATCCCTATAGCAATTTCCCAACAATTGCAATTTTTATTTAATGTTTTGGAACGATAATACATGAACTCACGTTATATTTATTTTGCACTCTTTTCCAGCATTTGGTCTTTAACTCTCTGACGAACTGCCTGGGTCCTCGCAAGCTGCTGCACAGCGGGCGTGTGTGGAAGGCTAAAAGCAACAAGGAGCTCTGGACCTTCCTCTTCAGTGACTTCCTGCTCTTCACCTACACCTCCAAACAGTTCTCCTCAAACACAGACCGACCCTTCAGCCCCAAGTCCAACACCGTCTACAAGATGTACAAAACGGTAATGAAGTCATAGAGCATAACTCATGTAAAGTAGATATTTCTAGAAGCTGGGTATATGATAGAATCTCTCTCTCTCTCTCTCTCTCTCTCTCTCTCTCTCTCTCATTAGCCTGTGTTTTTGAATGAAGTGTTGGTTAAAATGCCGTCTGACCCATCCAGCGAAGACCCGACCTTTCACATCTCACACATCGACCGTGTGTACACGCTGAAAGCTGACAGCATCAACGAGAGGTACACACACACACACACAGACACGTTCACACACACACACACACGTTCACACAATGTGCCTCATTTAACAATCTTTTAGTAAAAGAATTGTGTAAATGTTTTCATGGCCAAACCAAACCAAACTGTCCAGTTTCAGTAACACTGATTTTCTTCCTACTCATTTTTCTGGATTTATATGAACGTGACATTAAATGCTCCTGTGGACAATAAATCGATAGTATTGGAATTGTCACTGAAGGCTTTCCCAAACACAGATCATGTCAGTGTTTTTGTTTAGTTTATTTTTAAAAACTTTAAAAAATTTTTCATCAGAACCACGTGGGTCCAGCGAATCAAAGCAGCATCAGAGCATTTCATAGAGACGGAGAAGCTGAAAAGAGAGAAGGCTTACCAAGGTTGGAGAAGGACAGGGAATGCTTAAGGGAATGGTTTGGCAAAAATTAAATAAGTAAATAAGTAATCTAATTTCCCCCTTTACACTGTTCTAATCATCTTCTCACCTACAAGTCTTTTTCATAAATACATCCCAAATCTTAATATACCTGCTTAAGCAAGTTCCATAAACTAATTTGTTAAGAAATAATTTTTTGTATAGTAAGTTCAAATTATTAGCATAATTTCCAGTTTTCCACTACAATTCCAGCCTCGTACCTCCTAAAATTGGACACCAAACAGGTCTTGCTTTTTTTTTTTTTTTTTTGCCAAGCTATTCTTTTATTCTTCATATTCAACATGTGTATTTCTCTATTTCTGATTACACTCTAATTGTAGACTAAAATTTTGTGTGTGTTTGTGTGTGTGTGTGTGTTTTACAGCTCGCTCTCAGAAGACAAGTGGTATTGGACGTTTGTTAGTAACAGCTCAGGAGGCTGTTGAGCTAAAACCCTGCAAGCCTAATGGTGAGAAATATAGAACAAACACACACACACACACACACACACACACACACACACACACACACACACACACACACCCCTTACCTATGTAATGTAAGCACATAATGCTTACCTATCATTATCAGCATTTTAAACCCCCTTTGCTTTAAAGTTCCCTGATTTGATTATTTTTCTAGTAGTTACTGGGCAAATGAGAGTTTTAGAAAATGACATGGTAAAAATACATAACAATTTGAAGACAATAACTTCATTCAGATCTACCATAAAGATGTTCACAGAAAAAAATTTACATATTTTGTTCTGTACTGCAGAAAATTAATAATTCACTCTGAATGACAATGACAATCCTACAGCATTGAATTTTTACTCCTATTAAATACAGTTGTAACTACACACAACGTCTCCCCATGACACCAGTGCTGCACACAACCACTAATTTCACACGGGAATAATAAACATACAGCACCAACCAACAAATTAGCACTAGAATCACTAACCACATCACAAGTATTTCAATATAAACATGTGTTTCAGGGTGGAGTTATACTTTAATTTAAATTTGAGGGCAGTTGTTGAACTCCATCAACAAACATTCAAAATATGCGACTAACAACAGGAATTAAACTTTATACTATAACATTAAAGGTGTTAAAATAACACAAGCATGAGAGAAAGTGTCATTAAATCTGCTTTTATGGAGTTTTATCTGATTTTGCAACAGTAGAGCCATACAGTAAGAACTAGTTTTCGGTTACACAGGTTCCTGAAGGTTTTGTAGTATCCATACACCAGAGCCACACAACTACAAATTCTTCCATCTGAAAAAGTAGTTCAATCTCTGAAAGGACAAATTCTACAGATTTTTCAGTGTTTAAGTGTGCTATGTTTCACGTAAATGTTTATTGACAGACTCTAATATCTGCCCTTAGAAATCCAGGATAAAAGTAAAGATTTTCGGTTCTCTCAGTACAGGGAAACACAACAAACTTCTAAGGTTTAGACTGAGAAACTCAATCCCATAATATATAAGCACCAATCACTTAATCTGAACATGGATTCTCGTGTTTAGTAAAGTTTCTGGACCCGTCCATTCCACCCGGTTATGTTAGTCGTAACAGGTTTGTGTGTGTGGTGCTCGGCTGTAGGCAAGAGTAACCCGTACTGTGAGCTGTCTATGGGAGCACAGTGCTACACCTCACGGCCTCAGAATGACACGATCAACCCTAAATGGAACTTCAGCTGTCAATTCTTCATCAAAGACCTGTACCAGGACGTCCTGTGCATCACCGTGTTCGAGCGGGATCAGTTCTCTCCCGACGGCAAGTGCATGACACGCCAGAAAAAAAGAGCATCTGTTATTACAGCATCCGTTATTTCTTTAACCAAACCTTTTCTTTTATAAATATTGATGCTTACTCATTGTACCTGCGTGTTTTCAGACTTCCTGGGTCGCACAGAGGTTCCCGTGGCAACCATAAAGAAGGATCAGGATGGCAAAGGTCCGCTGACTCGGCGTCTGCTGCTCCACGAGGTCCCCACTGGAGAGGTCAGAGTTCGCCTCGACCTGCAGCTTTATGAGCAGACGCCACTCTTCTGACCTCGAGCCTCGTATTTGCCGAACGAAACCTTATTTTTCTATAAATCTGTTTTTTTTTTCTAATACAAAAGCCAATTTTACCATTAGAGGAACAGGTGAACAGAGACTAGAACAATTTCACTTGTGTCTTTGTGGAACCAGAGAGAAAAGACTCAATAGTAAAATGTCTGCAGGCCAAAGTTCATTAAAAAGTTTATCTTCTTACTCAGCAGGGGATAAATGCATGACATGAAAGTAGAAAATCTCATGTGGCTGTCCATCCAGCTCACCTAGAGAGCAAATTTGGTTGCTTTTCTTTGCAAACCACTTATCATTTCACTGTCACATATGGTTTTGGTTTGGGAGACCTCAGCCCCAGCCAAACCAAATAAGACAAATAAAAAAACATTTCTGAGAATCTTAAGTGTTTTCCTTTCCATCATCTAAACGAACAACGAACAACTGTTCTGCACCACTTATATCATAGCGCTGCTGATTTCTATATTCTGACTGGTAAGAAGTTGATTAATTTTCTATAACAATGTCTATATATAATTTATGGATGAAGTCAGCACTTTGAAACAGTAGTTTCAGGTGAAAAAGTTAAAGTTGTAAAGTCTTCAGAATGACACTGTGTTTTGCAGTTTTTTGGTAACAAGGTACATTTATTAAATTATAAGAGAAAGTGACAGAATGACTATTTATATCTACTATAATGTAAGTGAGAACAGGAACTAAGTTATATCGCAGACCTTCCACAACATTAAATGTAACTACAAACACATACAGTAAACGTCATTCATTAATAAATGATATATTGTAAGCGTTGGCAAATTGCTGTAGTATTACAGCACACTCCCTTACTTTATTCCTTACTTATGTATAAACTAGTTAAGTGCAATCAGTGTAACAGATGCTAAAGTTGAGAATCCTACAGTTTAAATCGGACCAAGCACCAGAAACATGAGGGTTAGTACCTATGTGGAAGAAAAAGTTTAAATTTTGTGCAATTTATTTGGGTGAAGAGACTAAAAATGTGGATTTGGGGTTAGCTCACAGACCACAGGGCTCTGATCACAAACTGGGACAGGGCCAAAAAAATATAAATAAACAAATAAATAAATAAAGCCATCTACGGAATATCATCATAGGATTAGCTAAAAAAAAAAAAAAAAAAGCAATGAAGTTATGCCCAATAAATTATTTGAAATAAAACTTGTATTTGACTAATAATAATAATAATAATAATTTGCCTGCTTTTTTGTATTAACTTTCATTATTAACCACACAACAGTCAGAATGTACCACAATCTAAA
The DNA here is from genome assembly GCA_023630585.1 of Cranoglanis bouderius. NCBI lineage: Eukaryota > Metazoa > Chordata > Actinopteri > Siluriformes > Cranoglanididae > Cranoglanis > Cranoglanis bouderius. The sequence goes on from CM042560.1 coordinate 19,959,601, forward strand.
ACAGAAGACTTGGAAAGTCATTCGAAGAGGATGTACAGTGTCATGTCATGACTTCATTGAATATCTGCGAGACAGACCAATCGCAGACCAGCATTCAGGCCGGAAGCACCGCCCATCTGCCGTAGCCATGTAAACAGGTCCTCGACTCCTGTGGAGCAAATACAAAATATTCTGTTTTATTGCAATGTTTCTGAGTACGTCATTTTGCTTTATTTCCGTACCTGCTGCCTCTGTGCACATCTCTCTTGTTCCTGCTCTGTTCCTCTGCTGATGCCACCCACTGACTACCATCCACACATCCTGTGATGCACAGGTCAAAGGTCAATGTCATTTCACATGCACATTATGCTCTCCAGAAAAATCTAACATTCTGCTCTGATCGATCATGATATGACAGAACTGATTTCTTAACATATTGTATATTTATAAAATATAGTACCAGACAACAAAATATTTAAAATGCTGTACAGGATATGGCTTTGGGAGCAGGAACTGCGCTCTGGTTGTTTACATTTTGGGCAGGTACTCTGGTACTATTGGTTGAGATGGCATTAAGTGGAGGAAAGTATGAAATTAAACAGCACATTTAATTTGAGTACCTGAATACTCCCTCATAGAGGTGTTAAAATGACCATGTCTAGGAGACACTCCTGATGATTTTCTTATAGAAATTGTGAGTTATGTATGGTGTGAGCTCTGTTTGAAACCTGTCTGGCAGTGAAGGACCACTCTCTTCTCCCTCATTCTTGAACGTGAGTGGAGAAACAGTGGATCCTTCAAGGGAGCGGTGCTGACCTGGAAGATAACTGGATCATTAGCATTATCTCCATTAAGTGTCTCCTTTAATTAAACTACTGACTTTTTTATTATTTTGGTTTTGGTTTGGTATTTCTAGACCAGGCGGAGCACCAGAACTAAATCATTTGCGGAGCATCTGAAAACCACAGCATAACCTACGCATTGGGGTTTCAAACTGAAACAGCTGAAATAAGCATCTGTTTAAGTGTCACATTAAGGCAGAAAATCGGATATGTGTTACTTCAAACTTGTTATATGAATGTAGCTATATATGCCACTTATACCTAGAGTTTGATGGATTCAAATCTGCATAAATTTACAAACATTCACCTACAGTGTCATGGCTAATTAAATTATAATAAGAAGTATGTAGGGTGAAATAGAAATATGTAATCATTAGTGTTACAGGGCTTGTCCAAAGCAGAACAAAGTGATTGGTTGAGCTGTGAACAGACAACATTCAAAATATCGCAGCACATGCTAAACTGTTGGGCGCACCTTAGTGCTGTAGTTGACGTAGCCTGTGTGCATCTTCATTGGCACCGCCCCTTCATAACGATGGCACATGAAGCGCTGTTCGACACTGTGCTGCACCGGCCACCACACACACTCTGTCCAGCGCTTGTGCAGAAGCTCACGCTTCCTCACACTAAGCATGTCTCTGTGGTTCAGGAAATGTTCCAGATCCTGCACATGCAGGCATATGGACCATCAATTATTTTACAGCAGTGCTCCATTTACTAACACCTTTGCTTTACGTACGTGCCTGAAGTAAACACCAACACACACCTTGATAAATCCATTCTCGGTGTCCAGCAGCAGTTGTGTGATGGCGTCTGCCTCCTGTTGCTCTGAAATAAACTGATCCTGTAACAGAGTTGTGTGTTATTTATTTCAGAAAGAAAATGAGTCCTGGTTGTGGTGGACATTTGCAATACCTGTAGTTGTTTTACTGAGCAGCGAGAGAGTGCGTGTGCTTTATCAGCCTCTGCCCCTGGGCACGTAACAACCCTGGATGATTTCTGAGTCACACCTCTAACGTATGGACACTCCACTACTGATGATGACTTTTGCCCAACACTTCTGGGAGACTGAGGAAGGAAAATGGACATGAGTCACTTTTACAGCATCCTCACTTTTGTACTTCTGTGGTGCTGGAAAAAGTGTCTCACCGTATGGTGGAGCAGATGTGGTAGGACAGGTTTGTGGAGGGTTATCACGCCGTTGTAATCTTTTCTGCTTTTAGTCAGCATTACTAAAATAGAAGTGGTTCATCATGTGAAAACTCAGAAATGCATCCCCTTGCCTAACCTACAGAGATAAAAAATATATAATCGACATATTTTTCCTGACACTTAAGGTTATTTTGTATATTCACTTTACAGGACATCTGAACTGAGTTAACAAAACGCAATGAAACGTCTTATGAGTGAAGTTTGAAAGAAAACAAATGCATACAAATATTATAATATACTGATGTTTTTAAGTGAATTTAATACACGTGAACATTTTACGTGCGCCCTGCTTAAACTACATAATATATGCATTTAGTTAATTAAGTCAAAGTGAACTTTATTATTATTGTTATGAATATCAAACAATGAAATGAGCTAGCGAGTCCAATCGTGCTACATTACACGCTTAAAAAAACACTTGGAACTTAACTAAATTAACCTAAATTTCTTAGTGAATTGATCTACTCATTCACATACAGTTGCAATCAAAATTATTCAACCCCCATTGCAAATCAGGTTTATTGTCAAAATGTACAGACTTTCACCTGTTTGCAATGAACAAATCAAACAAAAGCAATTGAAATAGTTCAACACAACGAATGATTCTAGTGGTTTCCCCAAATTCAACTGAAAATGCAACTTATAATGACTTCTCCAGTCTCAAAATTATTCAACCCCTTCATGGCAAACATCTTTAGTACCTAGTAGAGCCCCCTTTTGCTTTCATGACCTGCTGCAAACGAGCTGCATAGCCAGACACCAGCTTCTGGCAGCGTTCCTGAGAAATCTTAGCCCATTCCTCATAAGCAATGGCCTCCAGTTCAGTAATATTCTAGGGTTTGCGTGCTGCAACCGTCTTCTTCAGATCCCACCAGACAATTTCTCTGGGGTTCAAGTCAGGTGACTGTGATGGCCCTGTAGAATCTTCCAGGACTTCTTCTGCAACCAAGCCTTGGTGGAATTTGAGGTATGCTTGGGATCATTGTCCTGTTGGAAGGTCCAATGACGCCCAAGCTTCAGCTTCCTCACAGATGGCATAGAGTTTTCTCCTAGGATTTCCTGATACTTCAATGAATCCATCGTTAAAGCAGTGCAATAAATATCTAGACTTATTTTTTCTCATTACCAACGTACATCTGAATTTTACATATAACATATATTATTTTGCATGCCCTTTTTGCAGGACATCTAAATTTAGCTAATTTACCTAAATTAAACTTAAATTCATTTAGTGTACAGGGGAGACCAGGTATGGTTGCAACATGGCGTTGTTACGCCACCAATTCCACCAATCAGGGATAAGATAGGAGTCATACGATCCTTTCAGTGTTTACACACTTCCACCCCGATCCCACATGGTGGTTGTCAAGGCTGGAAACAGGCGCTATAGAGAAAAAATGGATTTTGAGGTAAGAAAGTAAATTTTCTGACCAAGACTATAATTTGTTTAGTACTTAAACCAGGGATCAGGAACCTATATTTTATATATATGAGAATCACGAAAGTTAGTGTATCAATTCAATTAAAACTCTACATATTACATATTTTCAAATATTACATAGGCCTAATTCAGAATCAGTACCCGTTTGTCACGTATACACCAACCTCTGGCACAACAAGCTCAAATTTCACTGAACAATGTGGAGCAGATCGTTAATTTCCTGGTCTAATTCATAAATTGTTTGAAACCTACATAGCCAGTCTGTTTTCATTTTTTATAACAAAGGTGAAATAGCTAAAAGAAAAAAAAAAAAAAAGACAAGGAGTATCGCTCTTTCCAGTAAGAACAGACAGACGAATTTGCATATTTGGAGGTCGCAATGGTGGTCGCAATGGTAAGTAGTGTTCAATTTACTCTCACTTACGTACTGCATCTTATATAAATTTACCATTTAATGAAACTATCATAGTTAGTTAAATGACGTTCAAGTGCCACCTACAGGCATATTAGGTAAAGTGCAGGCTGTTAGGTCAAGAACATGCAAAATATGAAATGGCCTTAATTACATTATCACTTTTTATAATTATGCAATAATAGTAAAGATAATAACTATAATAATAATAAGAAATATATAAAAACATTTTTAAAAAACAGCTAACATTTTCTGGCCCTTTAAAGAAAAAAAAAATCATAACTTTTTTTGGCTTTTATGACTCTACCAGCTGAAAAGGTTCCTAACCACTGACTTATACTATTGTAGATAAAATCATATGACTTACATTAAATTGTAGTCAATACAGTAGTATCGTCAATACGGTAATACCATATGTAATGTTGTAATGTATGTATGTGTGGCAGTTAATAGTATTTTCGCTAAAACGTTAATTTGAACACTTATGTCTGCAAAAACATTATAAATAAAGTCCTTTCGAGTGGCGCAAAAAGCTGTGTAGAATTCGCGCCTTATATCGTATAGTGAATTTTTAACGTGATGTTTTCCTAGTACGTTTCAAACACACATCTGATTCCATGTCTGAGTTAATTTTGTGATGGTGTCTCCTAGTGGATAAAATGGATTTAAATACAATGTTTGAGCATGAGAATCTTTTAAAAAAGACCAATTCACATAGCAAAATTTTGAATTATTTTGAGTTTTTGCCTGATGAGACTGGGAAACGTATCGATGACGGAAACCCACCTGCCGTGAATGCCTACAGAGATTTCAAGCCAAAGGGGGAAACACCAGCAACCTTATTAAACACCTTCGGACACATAGCACTGCTTTTGCAGAATACACAAAAGTTAGTGATACTTCATTTAACCTAAATTCTTTACCTTAATCTTTAAAGACTTCCTATTTAACATTACAGTGCGTAATGCGCGTTGCACATCATTGTTTGCGTTGCAATTTACAAGGAGAGAGGGACTGAAAAAATTTAAATTAGCAGCTCAAACATCACTTTTCAACATCATTTTATTATTTACACACAGCGTTTAGCATAATGTTAGCTCGCTTACTAGCAAACATGGCTAATTTTATTATTCGCACAGTGGACAATTTACACCCAGAGGACAATTCTATTTGTATGATTTCACTGCTCTAGGGAACAACAGATGAAATATGTGGCACATTGAATTAGTTGCTTACCAATTTTTAAGTTTTTCCAATTTCCAGTTATTCATTCTCATTAATAAAGTATTCAAAGGAAATTTTGGTTTGTCTGTTTTCATTTATATCTATGTAGCCTATTTCTGTAAATTTGGTTCATTTGGAGATTTGAAATATGAATTAACGTACAGTATCGTAAAATATGTTTATGGTATTGTGACAACCCTATTACAACCTACCCCACTACAGGGGTAACAAAGGAACCCCATGTATTTGACACCAACTCACAAAGTCTGTGATATTCTTACAGAGGTTTGAATTGGTGCCATTTGTAATAAACAAAAGTGGATACTTTGTGTAAAAATTTGAGAACTGTAGTTCATAAATTCAGTGAGTTACAGGTGCTGAAGCAAAAAGTGTTACAACCATACCCGGTCTCCCCTATAGTGTAGTACGCTTTGGTATTTACCTGAATTTTATTTAACTTAAATTACAAAGTTGTATGTGTCTAAAGTTAAATGTAAAGGAACATTTTTTTTGGATTTCAACAATTAGGCTACACTTAAATAGCTTTGCCATCGACAGATTAGAATATTTTCTAGTATTCTGTTTAAACTAATTAAACATTTTTTTTTGTCGTGAAGTAAAAGATATTTAGCTACATGTTAGTCAGCTTGTTAAAGTATACTATCTGATTTCAGTGAAGATTCACGTTTTTTGCTCCTCCAAACCTTGCTGTTCACCTCAGACTTGTCCCTTCAGTTTCACCTCATTTACCTGTCCAAGAAAAAACACACGAGGCTACAAAAACAAACAAACAAAACAAAAAACAGCTGCTGTATGTTTCCCAGCGCGAGTTGTTGATTAAACCACTTTAGTAGCTTGGTAACAAAATGGCGGTAAGAAAGAAAGTGGTGTAAATGTAAACCACTTCAGAATAATGTCTCAGGTAGCAGGCAGCTGTTGCCATGGTGACGCCTCTCGAAGCACGCGCACTTCCGGTTTGTTTGATAGAAACGGGTATAGATATTTACAGGTATTTTGTCTGTTATGTTAATGTCACCATGGAGTATAATTGTCTGTAAAGCAGCTTTGAGATAATTTATATTTAAAAAATATTTAATTAAATAAAAGGCTTTATACCACATCACTGCTGAATTGTGGACTATGATGGGTCAGAAGGTGTTAATTTATTTTCTATTACAGCAGCTCTGACAGAATTGCAGCTGCACATCACAAATGTGCTTATTCTATATTACTGTTTCTATACTAACAGCTCATTCATGGGGATGCTCATGTCATTTAAACCTAACAATAATAAAAAGTATTGTTGTTATGGTGCAACATTTATTTATGGAAGGAGTATCCAGTGTCAGGAGTCTCCAGGAATCTTTGTAATAGTCAGAGATAATGCTGTAAATTTAAGGTTTCTTCAGGACAGGTGATTACACTTTCTCAGTAACCAGCAAATATAAAAACATTTTTGAATATGAGGAATAAAATACTCCGGTACGTGCTGTTATAGGAAAGTAATCAACTTTAGGGTAGTTCTCCACTTCATCATTTTCTATAACAGCATGTCTCAAAGGGTTTTTTATGCCTTATATAAAGATTCTGTTAAATTCTACTCAGAAAGTTAGTGGCCAATAAATGTTTTGTGTTGCTGTTTGGTCTTGATTCTTATGACATTAAGAATTTCTAGAAATATGTATGTTTAATAATATACTAATAATGAGAAATATTTGCCAATATTCAGCAAATTTTTTACTTGATAAGATAAATATGTAGCTCATTTTGCTGGGTTTACATTTATTCAAATAGACTTTTAACAGAGGCAAAGCAAAATTATTTTGTCATTTAGAAGATAGAGTAAGATTTTAATGAAAAGTTTAATAGATAGATAGGACAATATGAGCTACTGGCCAGTTCTGGGCAAAGTGAGGGTCAGGAGGTTTTAGCATAGCTGGTAGCTGTTGGGTGGTTTTCTGTCATAGCATTTGTCACATCATATAGTTAACTGATTTTTAACTAGTTACGTTTGAAATGATGCCAGAACACCACTTCTGTTTAATTTTACCCCTGATAATGATACGTCCCAAATAAGTTAATTTCCACAGATGGTATGTTAAGGTAACAGCTGGTATTTTTTAATTTGGTCTGTTGAAAACATCCAAATTCGAACACTGAATTTAGCTTGATTTTGACAATTATGCATTGTAGTGAAACAAAATTAAACAGATTCTTTGGCCTTTGTCGTACAAATTTGCATCGAGTAGTGCATTAATTACAAATATTATTAGGTTAATTTACAAATTTCACTGTATAAAGTTTTCATCTGTAATTTTTGTAGTCTGAAGGCCACACACTCATGTTAAGGTTTGAGGTTAGAGGATCTTGGGTGGCATTTTTTGTACTAAAGTCGTCCCCAGCAAAATCACCTCCGTGGACATTTATGCATTATTCAATTTTATTGATAAAATACAAAGAAATTAAGCAGAAAATTATAAAACCAAACTAAAAAAAGTTATAAGTGAAAGCATTATGAATACAGGCTTCTCAGAGTTAAAAGAAACTCCCAAGTGTTACATTTTGAAGGTTACTGCAGTAATTCGTGATATTATTTAAAAACAGCAGCAGCAACTATTGAATCATCTTGCTTAAAACATTTAAGCGTACTTGAAACACTGCAAGAAATCTTGTATAAACAGGTATTTCATATTTTTGAAAATGGAATTTTGGTCTGCATGGTAACGAAACTGATTACATAACCTCATGGTTGATTTCAAACCAACCCTAAAGCCAGCGTATAGAGGCTGAGAGAATTTGGGGTACGTTTTGTAGAGAAGTGTCATTGGCTCAGAGACACTGTAGAAAGACAGAATTCCTGCACGTTTATCTACATACACTCCTACTTTAGAAGGTGATGGGACTCGGAGCTCAGTCTTCTTGTTCTTGTGACAGAAATAGCAAGTGGAAGAAAAACACACCAGACTCCAGGACTGATTGTTAAATCCAAACCCACACTCTTTACCATCTCCTTTCTTGCTGATGTCTTTATACGAGACTGATATTTCTAAATATCCCTTATTGACCCCCTCCACCTCCCAGTAACAGCAATCCCTGAGACTTTCATTACATAACACCTGCCAGTAATAGTCAAATTTAGGGTTTGGGGGTTAGGTTTAGTAGGGTTAGGGGGTTAGGGTTAGGGAAAACTCAGACCCAAACAAGCCCGGAGCCTGCGTTGTGCACTGGCCTACCCCAAGTCATCAATCACAGCCACTCCCATTCCATGTTGCGGTTAGATGTACCCATCATCTATATCACCCTCAACTGTTCATCAAGTCCCCATGGATGCATAGAGCTTAGTTTATTTATCCAGTCCCTCTCTATCCTTTTTCTCGTGTTGTGGGTCCACAACCTGTTGTACTGCAACCCCATGATCTTAAGGGATGCAAGGCCATGCCTTATGAAGTGCTGGACAATCAGGGTGTGCGATTCTTTTTTTGTGTTTAATATTGTATCGGTGTTGTGTCATTCTGGTCGCTAAGGTATGCCTGGTCTCCCCCACATATTGTAAACCACATTTTGTGCAGTAAATTAGATATGTGCAGTTGGACATGTCATGTTTCAGGGCTGGCCAAATTACTAAAAATCATTTTTGTTTGTGGATTTGTTATCTCCAAACCAGACCCATAACCATATCACGCTGCAGTTCTTGCCTGGTTTCCCACTGAGTCTAAGCAGGGTTGAGCCTGGCCAGTACCTGGATGGTAGACCACCGGGGGGGTGGAAGTAAGTTTGCTGCTGGAAGTGGTATTAGGGGGACCAGTAGGTGGTGCCCTTCTCCTTTAACTTGGTAAGTATGTTTCTTATCTCTGGAACTGTTTTCAGATAAATAGGTTCATTAAGTTTTTTGTAGTATTGTTCCTGATTTAATTGACATTCTGCCTCTTTTATGTATGCCTCTCTATACATTATCACAGCGGCGCTGCCTTTTTCTGCCGGCTTGATGACAATGGCTTTGTTTTGGCGCAGTTGTTGTAGAGCATGCTTTTCCTCCCTCTCAAGGTTTGGCGTTTCCTTAAAGTTCCAGGGTACCTTCTTGGTCGCATATCTGTCTGCTCTAATTATTTTTCTTATCACATTAGGGACCTGGGAGAGTTTGGGTGTCCATGTGGATCTACTGGTGAACGGGAGAGGTTCGGTCCCTTCCTCATATCTATAGAAGGCTGTTAATAACAGTCTTCTGTGGTACTGTTGTACATCTAAGGTAAGTTGTTTTTTTTGTAATGTGGTTAATTTTTGGATTTGGTATAAATGTAAGGCCCTTATTTAAAAGTTTTTGACTTTTTGTAGGTGTGAAGTGTCTGGATAGATTGATCACCTCATTACCTCTCTGTAGTCCAGGTTTTGGGTTTAAAGGGCCGTGAAATTTAGGTGCTGGGCCCAGTGTTACAGCATAGCATCTGCGCACCCTGGTGTCTCTGGTTACTTTGAATTGTGCGCTCGGTAGCTGCGCCAGGATGGCCTGTTCGTGTCCTTTTAGTGCCCTAGAGAAATTAATTAGTGGGATCCTGATGGCAGCGCCGGGAAACTTTTCCCTCGCCGCCCTTAATTCCAAAAGCCAAGATAACTGTTTTTACGTCTACGTGGACCTGTGCTTTATTTATTATGTTCTCGGTGTGTCTAAATGTAGCCCTTGGGTAGCTCTTGATTTGCAAATTTTCAAAGTTATGTTGTGTGATCCTGCCCAGATTGGAGTCCCCCACAAGGCACCACTTTTTACGGATGCTAAGGCCCCATTCAACCATTTTCCTGTTTGTGGAAAGGTGTTTCACCGGCTTAAAAATTTTTTGTGAGCTGATGGGTGAGTTGCTGGTCATGCTAACTCGGCCAATTAGGGGTTCCGGCAAGAGGCTGCCTTCTAATTCATCCCCAGACACAGGACATGGGGAGTCCATCGGTGATAGGACCGGTATCACCTCAGGTTGTTCCCCCAGTATAATGAGAGGGTCCTGATCGGTTCCCTCGTTTGGTCCAGAGACATCATTTTCGGCGTGAACCTCCACCAATGTTAGTAATTCACACCATGTCTCTCTCCGCGGCTCCTGAATAAGGGGCAGGGTTGTTGTTTCCTGTGTGTTGGGGTATGGCTGTATTTCTAAAAGCTCTGGGTGGGTGTCCGTATGGATGACCACTGGATTTGCCTGCTTGGAACCCTGTGTACTGATCCTCTGACTTTTACTAGTTTGTCTAGGCACCCTTTGTGGCAATGCGAGGGGAAAGGAGGAGAGTGGTCCCACTTGGGCTGCCACCAGGGAAGGGGTCTCCATGCCCTGTGATAAGGGTGGAGGATGTACAAATACAATTCTCCCCCTTCACATGTTTACCTGATCCAACCAAAGATTCAAAACCTCTTGAGCCGTTTCAGAACGCCAATGTACAGGATCACGTATCTCTGTATGAAAATGCAGGTTATTCAACTCAAAGGTAAAAAATGTCATCTTTCCACAATGGTTTTGTTTAGCTTTTGAATCAATCCCTGAACCTCTCTATCTAGCCTGTCTGAAAAATTAATAAGTGGTACATGTACCTCTGCATTAGGAAACTTTACTTCACATGTTCTTAATAATTGTTGTAATTGTTTCCATGATGTCAAAGCTGTCTGTCTTCCTAAACAGTTATTGAGACCCACTGATAGTATTACCTTCTCCATCTCCAGGTGGGGCTCTAGTTTTCCTAGGACTCCCCTGATATGATAAAAGGTTGCACCCGGAAAACTATGTACTTGGACCTTAGCATCCGAAAAGGTAGGAATATGAGCTAAATTAGAATCGCCTATTATAAGAATTGGTTTAACTATTTGAATTGTCCAATCGTTAATTTTCCTTGTCCTCCTAGGATGTTTTGTTGGTTCCCGACAGGTAGCCAGAGCATCATTAACCACAATTGAACCTCCAGAAACATTTTGGGTATGGGGTTCAGATTGGGGATCATTCAAAGGTTCATCTGCCTTTACGGTGTCACCCATCATCATGTTATGTTCCCCCATCCACAGTGTTCGGGATGTATTAGGTAAGTGCTCCGTTCCCCCCTCAGGATCCGCCTCTGAAATAAGGGGACACAAACTGATTTTGTCATTATTTGGGTGCACTATATTATTGTATTTAACACTCGATTTTGTTTGTTCCCTATTACTTAGGTTCTCTCTAACTGCCACGGGAGTCAAACTTAATGTGGTCGGTACCACCCCCAAAACCACTTGTTTCTCTTTGTCCAAATCAGTGACCCTGGAAACCTCAATGGACTGGTCTAATCAAACTCTAATGTTGTGTACTTTCTGTTTTGATTGGGGCAATTCCAAATTCTCAATGTTCTTCTCTTTCCCTCTCTTTACCGCTCCAGCATACGTATTCAACCTAGATCGTATAGGTGAGCTAGGTAGTGGAGGAAAAGCTTCACCACAATCAAGAGGTTCAACTATTTGAGAATGTAAAGTCCCACTTCCTATCAGCATAGACCTTAGAGTCTGGGCTGAACTCCTCGTAAACTTCTTTCTATATCTTGATTTTGCCCAATTTACTGCCCTATTAAAAGCCTCCATGTTAAATTCCTTTAACTCTGACAATATGGCAGCTATCACCTGGTCATAATGCTGACTCAAAATCTCCAAATTTTTGTCCATCCATTGTGCTGTGTTTTGTTTTATTTTGTTCAGGGTCACTTGATCGGGTGAAGATGGCTTAAAGAAAGATGTAAGTTTATTTACCTGTCTAAACATTCCAGGTGGATAAGGATTTGAGGGTGTTCTGATAGCTAAAATTTCAGAATAATGTAAGGCCTGTAGTAATTTAAAGTACCTTTTTGTTGTTATCAAATCAATTTTATCTTCCATGGTAAGACAATTTTGTCTTATGGGCTTAACTGAAGAGTCATGGTCAGTTAAAGATGTTATTGGCATGTTGTTCAGAAAGATTGTTTCCTAGATCTGAAAAAGAATAAGGATATACACTGGGGGAAACTAAATATAGTCCAATAGATATTAAATAAGAAAGGGGGAAAAAAAAGGAAGGGATTAGGAAAAACCCTGAACAAACTTATGATCAATTGAAAACAAGGGGTAAAACACATTCAAAATACAACCAAGCAACTTAATTTAGAATTGTACCTGCTCAAAGTGTAGATTATAAGCTTACTGCCATCCGGTATGTTAGACTTGAAATCGATCCCTCTTATAAATCCTTAAAAAAGTGATTTAGTTTAAAAAAAGGGGGGGTTGAGCAAAGCTTAAAATGGTCTTTTTAACAGTGTCTTTTTGCAGGATTCTATTTGGACTTTTCTAGACCAAATAACACAGAGCTGTAAAACAGAGAGACTTGAGAATCTTCATCTCTTAAATTTGTGAGTATCCTCTTTGTTTTCACCTCTTTTTCTTCAGTGTGCACACCCTTTCAATACAAGCTTGTTTCTGAAATAAAAGGAACTTCACTTACTCCACTGTTCTATTGTTGGTCTTTATCCAAGTTGCCGTTGTGGTTTTGATGTAAGCTTTTAAAGTCCAAAACCTCAGTCCACTGAGAATATTTCATAGGATCCCACACACCACAACAATGGACTGTTCCTATGGCTGCAGTCCTAAAAACACTGCTGCCACCATACGACAAAAACTGAGATACTAAGGAGGAGCTTCTTTTCCAAAGCCATCAGAACCCTGAACTCATGACCACCAACTACCTTCAGCTCCACTGCATGTGACATTAACACACAAACACACACATACATAGGGTACATATGTATGTATATGCATATGCAGTGTAGAGAAAGCATTAGCTCTAAGGGAAAATCTATTAATCCAGGGTAAATATTATCAGAATTCACTTACAGCAACTAACCAACTTATTTGTCCAGCAAAAATGTTGGCGAGTTCATGCATTAATTCTGGAAAGTTTTTACTCTCGTGGCCTAGGACAGTAATATCTTATTATGATGAAAACACTATTTCCTATAACGGTAACAAGATCTGCAAGTTTAGGTCACATGATAAAAAAAAAAAACACAGAACAACATCACTTTAAATATAGACAAGACTTTATTATATTATTCTAAACTACCACATAGAAACTAACTTAATACATGTACACAATCACACATGCACACACGCACAAACACATATATACAGGAACGACAGGGAAGAAATTAGTATTTTTTTTTTGCAGTGGAAAAATGACAGGATGGTAGATTTTATGGCAGTGTATGGGATTCAGTTAGACCATGACCTGAACAAACCATCAGTACATTAATATCAACCTGTGTATTATCGTGAACTAGGTTCTTAAGGTCTTAACTTTTACTGCATCCACTTGAGAGTTAGGAAGTATCATACTTGTGTTGCCTTAATGAGAGGAGAGTCTTGAGATGTAGTTAGGTGAGGAGGTCTAGTTGAATCTGGATCAGAGATCTGAAGAAGTCGATCACAGCTGAAGGCTGGTTTCAGACTAAGATTTCAGCATAGAATTAACCAAAAAGAATTTGTGGAAAACAAAAGTTACTTGAATGGATAAAGAAACTGATACAAAACTTAAAGAAAAGAAAATGGATGAAGACTGGATGGCGGGACGGAAAGGACGAACAAGACAAGACTAAAGATGAGATTCTGTGACATTAAAAATGTTAATTAAGAACTGTCAACATAGAATAGGCCTACATGAAGAAGAAACGCATAATTGATGCAAATTAATTAAATGAAGATATCTTTAAAAATGTTGTTAATTAAAATGCTTCATAAAAAGTTTAAAAAAGCTTAAAATTGTTTATATTCAAAGCACTGAAAGAATGTAATGATCATCTCCATTGTTTCTTGTGAATCTGTGATCTATTAGTCAAGTAAATGGATGTTGGTGATTGATTAGTTTTGCCTGATGATACACTAGGGGGAGCTTTTCGCGCGTTTTCCTCAGTTTACATTAAGTTCGCTGTGGGGAAACATTGCTGGGTTTTTCTGTTCTTAATATTCTTCTCCTTTTCAGGTATGAGATTTAACTCTTGGCAAAGAGAGTGCAAAATAATTCAATGCACAATGTTTCACTGTTTACAGAGTCTGTTTTAGTGGTTTTTTGAGTTTAACGAGGTAATTCAAAGCATGATAAAGAGTCTGGGACTCCATTTTGTGCATAAAAAGTAGGAGGTGTGCACCTGAAGATCGCATGTTAAATGTCTGACTTTTGTGTTTAATTTTTAAATGACTGTTTCCTCTAATGTTAATTTGCTTTTGAATTTTGTTCAGAAAATAGGGTTAGGGTTAGGGTTAAGAACACAAACAATGACAGTGAAAAAACGGAGCAAAATGCTAAAAGCTGGAGTCCAAGAGAGTGAGCGGCTGCAGGAAGCAGCGTTGAATAATTCTAATTTATAACTATAATTATAATTTTGCTGTAAATGGAGGTTTGTAGTGATTTTCATTGCACAGTTCAAAAAAGAGATTATTTTTAATCTCTTTTGGTATTTTGTGACTTGGGCAGCTATTTCAGTAAATTTGGGTGTGATGGTATCATTTGAGAGAATAAAGGAAAGCCCCTTTCTGAGAACTTTTTCTTCTGCTGTTAATAAGGTGAATGTTCGGGAGAAATTGATTATCATCTTGTCATTAAATCCCTGTATTTTTTTTGTTTTGTTTGTGGATTAGTTTATATGCCATCTCCAGTGTTACTACATCGCCTCGGCTGTTTCGAGAATCCAGTGGATTTTATCAGGTAGTGTGTGAAATTTTCTGCTTTGAAGGCTTGGAAAATTTTTATCAGTTGTTTTTACCAAACAAATTTTTACCAGTTGTTTCATGTCTTGAGGTTGGTTTTGGTTATTGATGGAAGGTCATTTTTGAAGTTGATGATAGAGATGAGCAATGTTGCATTTGGAAAGGTGTCCTGAGCTGCTCCAATATGTCTTGACAGTTGTTCTGTAAGTAAAAATTTATTACATTCTATTGTTTACCCAAAAGGTATGACTATTTTCTGAGTTTCTGCTGAGGTCAGTGTCTTGTGTTTGATGATATGAAAGGCATGGGATAGTTGTGTTCCTGGGTAGCAGTCTACTTGTATTTTGGAGCCAGCTTCAGTACCCTGCTCTACCTATGATGGTGTGGCGGTTGTTATACTATTTGTGTCTTTCACTGGAATGGAATCTGTGGTTTGGTTATGCCATGCGTTTTTTGTTTGGTTGCCCTTTTGGTTTGCTGTACCCCTTTTATTACTTTTATTTGGTTTTTGAAGATATGAGGTAGTTGCCAGTTGAGTTTCTGGGTTGTGATCCTGGCAGGGCAGAGAACCTCTGACAGGGGTTGTGACCTGCTCCCCTAAGCCATATGTTGTGCTTGATGATGGTTCAGATTGGTAGTGGGGTAGGGGTCTAGTTCAGGGCCAGTGTGCTTGGTAATTGCCTTTCAAGT
Organism: Cranoglanis bouderius; assembly: GCA_023630585.1. Classification (NCBI taxonomy): domain Eukaryota; kingdom Metazoa; phylum Chordata; class Actinopteri; order Siluriformes; family Cranoglanididae; genus Cranoglanis; species Cranoglanis bouderius. The sequence goes on from CM042560.1 coordinate 19,975,128, forward strand.
CCTGGTCAAGGGTAGGGTTCGAGTCTCCCAGCACAGCTGTTGAATTACTTGCTTTTTATTGTTTTGGGTCTTGCTCAGTTATGGTTAATAGATGTCCAAAAGCCCCCTGGAAAGTGGTATTTTGGACCATACTGAGATTTCTTTTATAAACCATCTAGGTGTTCCTTCCCATGCCTCTTTCCATTGAGCTAAAGGTAGGGTTTTGATCCTATCTATTGAGGTCCATATTGTTGGCCTGTAATGATCATTCAGAATCTGTAAGCTATTGTAAAACCAATTTCGAGGATTCCTATGTAGCATTGTTTCTTTGGTCGAGGTGGGGATTTTATGCTTTATTTTCAACGGGAAGGAGAGCAGAGTGGGGGTGAGCCACTAGACAGAGCAGGTCAACACTAAACATTATATCTGAACACTATACACCCTCATCTGAGGCCCCCAGCATCACTATTTAAATATTTAATTATTTGTGTCCCTAGCATGTTTATTCAGTTTTGGATATGCTTTCCTTGGTAAGACTTCCCCTAGGTTATGTTTTTCTGCACTTGCCCTATAATGCAATAACCATGTCTTAAGTATGTCAAATATTAAATGTCAAACATTTCATATTATATATTTAAATTAAATATTGGTTTTGTAGGTACTACCTACTGTGTTTGCTTCCTAAATGTAGGTGGAGTTGAGAAACTCAACTGTCTGCCAGTGGCTCTTAGTTAGCAGAGTTAGCTGTCCTGTGAGGTGGGTGGAGACCGTTCTTCCCAGCAGATCACCCCAAGGTAGGCCATCAAGTTTCTAATGGGTGGACCCCCTGGAGATCACGGCAACAAAAGGACCACACAACGCCCAAATGGTTATTTTGACGGATGGCCAGTCCAGGTCATTACAGGGCAAGTTCTGCACCATTATGGTGAGTAAATAGTGACCCAAACTGGCTAAGATCATGACCAGCTAATTCCACTCAGCAAGTCCCATGCTTCCAAGAACAAAAAAAATGCTCAGCTCTATCTTTTTTGTTTTTGTGTTATAATTGATGTTTAAAGATCATATTCCCATAATCCTCTGTGGTCTGCCTAATTTAAATATAATGAATATTTCTGTACAGTTGTATTAAATGTAGCGTATGACTATGCCCAAACTGATTTCTAAATTAACCTAAACGAAACATAGAAAGTTTCACCACTCAGGTGACCTAGAGTAACCCCGAGAGGCCTCCTTTGACCAGATGCACCTTTGGGATGCAAAAGACACTTTGGAACCCACACAGGACTTACCCGTGCAATAAAAGAAACCTTTGATGACTGAACGTCTGGGAAACTTCACGATTAGTTCGTCAGCAGGGGTCCACCAAAACTCCGACCAAGGGCCTGTAAATCTCTGATATAATCTCTGTTTACGACCACAGGATTTAGCCTCAAAGTCGCAAAAGCCAGAGAAGGAAATGTCCTCCCTAAGGTCACCCTGAGGTGACCAAGGACCTGTGGGTCATTAGAAGAACGCCAGCCACCTCTTCTGGACACACACGCGCGCGCGCACACACACACACACACAAGCTTACCTTACACACACAATGGAGAAATCTCTCTCTTTTCAATGTAACATGTAATTATATGTAATTATTCGATGTCTAAATAGTGTGATGTTGTCTTGTTTACATATATTGTGTTTATGTAACTAACCTTAATGACTTTAGATAGTTTTAACCTAGCATATCATTTTAAATGTCTGTAACCAGGTTTTATTTGTAATATTCTTTACAAGTCCATCGAATTTGGTATGTAGTTAATCGTCTCGAGATACCCTGATTGATTATGCATATCATATTGCAATGGGATACATTATTTCATGTTTTCTCCTAATTTCATTTATAACCATGTATAAACCAGCTCCTCCCTGGACATTTAAATTAGGGTCCGAGACCAGACAAAGAGAGTCATCCGGACATGCAAACCCAACTTCCTGATTGGCCCATAGCCCAAAGAGGTGTGTGTGTTGGTGTTGTCTTTAAAACAACACCATGCTCCACTTCAACTCCAGTTAGAGTTTGCTCTTAGAGTCTCTTCTTCGTCTCTTCACTCACGCTCTTCCGGTTTCTCTCTCCCCCGGGGCCACGTGCCCCGGGAAGAGGAAGCCAGGATCTCTCTCTGTCCGGACACAAGATGCAACTACTATCTCATGCCTTTACAAAGGACGCAACGAACTCGACACGACCTCACACAGACTTTCACACCTGAGCCTATGCAAGTATAGTTAATGACCTATATCTGCGTTTAAGATTGGACCCCTGTTTACAGGAGATTTAAGTTCGTGCTGGTTCTGAAAAAGGCTAATTAGTTGTGTTTTTGTCTGCTTCCCTTTTCTTTCATTACTCTCTCTCTATCCCCTTTTCTTTCCTTGTATATAGATATATGTTTCTTTCCTCGTACGTATGTATGTTTGCTTAGAGTTAGTCGTGTGTATCCATAGTTACATCTAGCTATTAAAATCTATTATCCCACGCTTGATTTTCTCTGGTTTGTTCACGTGATGAGTGCCTTAAACGCTACATAAGGTCTCGCTACGTGCTCTAATCTTTAATAACAAACTTCGTGGGTTAATTCTTCCTGGCCAGAAGGATAAACTCACTCTTTAGAGTTCATAAAGCTGATCTAGGCCACATATATAGTCATAATTAATTATACGCCGTTGTAGTTAATTATCTATATGTATATGTGCACATACATGAATTCCCTTTCATGGCTGATGTATATTTATAACTGGTCACAACACACGTTGATTAGATATATAGATATATTTCACGCCATTCGAGCTAATTTCTTACATAAATTGGAGAATACATTTAAACGTGTTAAACATCTTTTAATTTGTTACATAAATTGTAACTGGTGGAGAATATTATTTTAAACGTTGCAGATTCATCCGAGTTACTACACATTCTGGTAGGTAACGCGGGCACGCTTTAAAACTCGTCTCCTTTAAAAAGATGCGTTGAACCCAAGCGTGCGCTTCTGTTTTCGTTTCATGTTTAAAGTTGACCCATTTCATTATTCTGGTGGAAAAGAATAATGCTAGTATTGCCTTTGATTCGTTACATAAATTTGTGTTCCCGAATGGGTTGAGGTTAGGATTACAGTCATGATCCATGTCTAGCCTAGAAATAAGTTTAGGATTGCAGTCAAGGTTAAGTTTAGTCTTAGGTTTAAAGCTTAGGGTTAAGGTTAGGGTCAGGGCTAAGACCAAGTTTATTTATAATTAGTAAATAAATAAAGTCAGGCTAACACTGATGAAAGAGTCTGCAAAATTAATAATTTGCACAATAAAATGCATTTTTTGGGGGGTAAGGCGGCAATTCCAAAAAATAAATAGAATTCCCTACATCCCTATCGACAAAATTTTTTGGACTGATCACAGGGTTCGAATAGGCCAGGACTTCGATTCTGGGGTCGGATTTTACGTAGGATGTTGGGAAGCTCCCTGAATGCCGTTTTGACCCCACCGGAGGCAGGTGTCTCATTATCAATTAGTCTGTCTTTTTGCAGAACGGGATACATTTACTCATTGTTTTACTTCTTTTCTGAAAACATGCAAAGTACATGAGAGTACAGACCAAAGTTTTGTCCCAGATGACGTACTGTACACTTACACTATGCACTGTGTATGCTACCGTCCCATGTATGAATTTTAGAAGGGTAGTATTGTCTCAAATGGAACACTAGCATTTTTTTTACTAATTGGAAGTATAAGCCGTTTCCCAGTCGATGGCACATGACGCTATTCGCATGTAATGTGACGCGGCTAGCTTTAGCAGAATACCCAGAGTCAACGACAATGAATTTCTTCAGTTTACTGTTTCTTAGCTTTACCTTTTATGCTCTACATGACCTCAGTCACCATCGGTGTAATCGTCAAGTGACAATGGAAAAAAAGTGTGTGCCCCAAGTCCTCTAAGGCAGGGGAGTATTTTATATTAAATCCCGCGAAGTAGACTGAAACATGCAAACTTTACAAAGTGGAGTTTGTGTAGCATGGAAGCACAACAGTGATGCACGAGCACAAACTTATGTTTATATCCAAAATGTTCCACTGTGCAAGGGTTTGGGGAAACTGGTGCAAGTTGCTTAAAAGGTTTAGTTATTTCAAGTTTATTTTCATTATATGCTGTATTTGCATGATGCAGTGTAAATTCTGTCCTTTATTATAACGAAAGTGATCTATCAGTAACTAGGCTGTGTTGCTCCTCACTTGCAGTGTAAACATGCAGTGTAGACAGTGGGTGTGCAGGTAAGATCCTTAATGTCTAGTTAAAATGCTACAAACAAAGTAAACAGAAGTAAAACAGTGAGGCAGGGAGTAACAGAAACCAAAAGGTGCAGTGACAGTGAGAATTTATTAATATTTTATGACTGTAGTTTAATTCAGTGCTTTTTTTGTGCATCCATAAAAAATAACGCATGGTATGGGAATTCTGGCTCTTTTTATTGAGCAAGATCATTTGTCTCAGCTCAGCAATAAGAGCCTTTGGGCTCCCAAACGGCTCTTCAGTTATGTACCATTTCTGGCTTTTATAGTTCAGCCAAATTTAGCAATATTTTGCCCTATGATTAGTATACGTGCACATATATCACTTAAATTATTAAATGTAATTATACTAAACCTCAATTTTATATGATGTTTGGCATAAAAACCTTATAATGCAAAAACGTCAAACACTATTACATGTGTATTGAATGTTTTATTTAGATTGAACTATCCAAAACACAAAGAGCCTGCTCCATATGATATTTTTACCTTACAAATTCTACATTCTGCCTTTATGTTGTCTGTTATTGAAATGCATGTATTAAATGTATTAAAATGGAGAATGTTATGACACATGATTGGTCGCACGCACATATACGTCAACACGACATTGTCAGTGCATGGAGTGGGTATGGCTGAGCAGTGTGCTGAAAAGATCACTCATTTGCGAACGACACCACTATTTTCCACTACAGAATTGTACTACAACAATTCTGAGGTAACTTTGCTGACTAACTTACCCTCAGGTAACTAGTTGCTACAGTAACGTTAACTTGCCAAATCAAGTTACTTTGTCAGTTAGTAAGTAAGTCAAGTGTGTCGTGATACATTTTTCCTAACATTACCCCATCAAGCTTTTCCCAACCTTGGTAAGCTTGTTAGCATGTAAGTTAACGTCAGTCAGTTCATAATGAATCGGAATACTTTTGCTGAGTTTAAGACTAACTCCCACTGCATCCGTATTTCTGTCTGATTTTAATGTCTGTCGTTATTGAAGGTTACAAGGGAAATAAAAATTAACACGTAATGAGATAAGACCCGCTGTGTTTTAATGAGTGATCGTGTTGGCCATGGTTATGTGGTAACATGATCAGTGTTGTTTGCTAATGTATTCAATTTAAATGTGTAAAATTAGTGATGCTTTTTTTTTCAGTTTTATGTTTCAAATTCACAAAACAACAATTGGGTTTTTAATATTTGCATATGAGCTTCACAGTGGTCACATATCATGTAATTAGCTGCCACTGCAGGTGTGGTGTGGGGAGTCTTTGCTTTAAACCAAAACACAGGCTCTGGGGGATTATTTAAAGTTGATGGATACAGTTGGGATCAGCCTTAACAAACTTTTATGATGATGAAAAAAGAGCTAAAGAAAATGCTCTCTTTTCCCTTTGTTCTTGTCAGAGTGCACCAGAATGCTTCATTTACATGTTAAAATCACAAAAATTTTCTTCTGGGGGAGGATGCCCCCAGACCCCCCTACAGGGGTTTAGTTCGCAAACATCACCTTTTTCACCTCTTGTGAGGTGAAAGGTCTGGTATATATGCATGTGTGTGTGTGTGTATATATATATATTAGTATGTGTATATATATATTAGTATGTGTGTGTGTGTATATATATATATAAATATATATATATATATATATATATATATATATATATATATTAATTAGTATGTATATATATGTGTATATGTACAGTATTATAGTACTGTGCAAACATTTTAGGCAGGTGTGAAAAAATGCTGTAAAGTAAGAATGCTTTCAAAAATAGACATGTTAATAGTTTTTATTTATCAATTAACAGAATGCAAAGTGCATAAACAGAAGAAAAATCTACATCAAATCCATATTTGGTGTGACCACCCTTTGCCTTCAAAACAGCATCAATTCTTCTAGGTACACTTGCACACAGTTTGTGAAGGAACTCAATGGCCCAAACATCTTGGATAACTAACACAGTTCTTCTGTGGATTTAGGAAGCCTCAGTTGCTTCTCTCTCTTCATGTAATCCCACTCAGACTAGGATGGTTTTGAGATCAGGGCTCTGTGGGGGCCATACCATCACTTCCAGCACTTTTTGTTGTAGGGTTAGGGTTAGGTTCTTTACACTTAAGATAGTTCTTAATGACTTTTGCTGTATGCTTGGGGTCGTTGTCATGCTGCAGAATAAATTTGGGGCCAATCAGATGCCTCCCTGATGGTATTCCATGATGGATAAGTATCTGCCTGACCATTAATTCTGACCAAATCCCCAACTCTATTTGCAGAAATGCAGCCCCAAACATCCACCATGCTTCACTGTTGCCTGCAGACAGTCATTCGTGTATCGCTCACCAGCCCTTCGGCAAACAAACTGCCTTCTGCTACAGCCAAATATGTCAGGTTATGACATCAGTCCAGAGCACCTGCTGCCATTTTTTTTGCCCCCCAGTTCCTGTGTTTTCGTGCGTAGTTGAGTCACTTGGCCTTGTTTCCATGTCGGAGGTATGGCTTTTTGGCCGCAAGTCTTCCATGAAGGCCACTTCTGACCAGACTTCTCTGGACAGTAGATGGGTGTATCAGTTTCCGACTGGTTTCTGCTAGGTCTGAGCTGATGGCACTGCTGGACATCTTCCGATTGCGAAGGGAAATAAGCCTGATGTGTCTTTCATCTGCTGCAGTAAGTTTCCTTGGCTGACAGCTGCGTCTACTGTCCTCAACGTTGCCCGTTTCTTTGTGCTTCTTCAAAATAGCTTGGACAGCACATCTGGAAACCCCTGTCTGCCTTGAAATTTCTGCCTGGGAGAGACCTTGCTGATGCAGTATGACTACCTTCTTCCTTGTTGCTGTGCTCAGTCTTGCCATGGTGTATGACTTTTGACGGTAATCTGTCTTCAGCAATCTCACCTTGTTAGCTGAGTTTGGCTGTTCCTCACCCAGTTTTGTTCCTCCTGCACAGCTGTTTCTGTTTCAGTTAACGATGGTGTTTCAACCTACATATTGAATTGGTTATCATTAGCACCTGTTTGGTACAATTGTTTAATTGTACCCTTGACTATATGCCTACAACAGCCCTGACTTTGTTCAAGAATTGATG
>CM042560.1:19992500-20010353 GCA_023630585.1 Cranoglanis bouderius
TGTGTCCCATGAAGGAGGCCTGTGAAGGTCCGGCCCCTAGTCCGGGTGTGACATTTGGGGGCGGGGCTAAGTGTTAAGACTCCTCCCACTTTTTTGTTTTTTTTTTTTTTTTTTTTTTTTTTTTTTTTTTTTTTTTTTTTTTTTTTTTTTGTGATTTGGATTATGGCTAGGAATAGGGTCAAAAATGTTTTTACTTTTTTATGTATTCATTTATTTGTATTATATATTTAACTTTTATTCCTTTATTTATTTTATATTGGGTTGTAGGTTTGTGTGTTGAGATTATGTTAGGGTTAATTTACTATTATTATTATTATTATTATTATTATTTTTATTATTATTATTAACATTATTATTATTATTATTATTTTATTATTAATTAATTAATTAATTAATTAATTTATTTTTTATTTATTATTTATTTATTTATTTATTTATTTATGTTAAGACTCCTCCCACTTTTTTTCCTTTTTTTTTTTTTTTTTTTTTTTTTTTTTTTTTTTTTTTTTTTTTTTTTTTTTTTTTTTGTGATTTGGATTATGGCTAGGAATAGGGTCAAAAATGTTTTTACTTTTTTATGTATTAATTTATTTGTATTATATATTTAACTTTTATTCCTTTATTTATTTTATATTGGGTTGTAGGTTTGTGTGTCGAGATTATGTTAGGGTTAATTTACTTTTATTATTATTATTATTATTATTATTATTAATAATATTATTATTATTAATATTATTATTATTATTATTATTATTATTATTATTATTATTATTTAATTAATTAATTTATTTATTTTTTATTTATTTATTTATTTATTTATTTTTTCGGTTAGGATTAGTTTTGAGGTTCAGGTTAGTGTTAGTGTTGGGTTTAGGGTTACGTTTAGGGTTTAGGCTAGGATTAGGGACAAGATTAGGGTTATATTTTAAGTTTAGGGTTATGTTTAGGTTTAGGATTAGAGTTTAAGTTAAGATTAGGGTTAGAATCAGAGTTTGGGTTATAGCTAGGATTAGGGTTCCAGTTAGAATTAGGGTTCGGATTGGAGTTGGGGTTGAGGATAAGGTTAAGTTTAGGGTTCAGGTTAGGATTAGGGACTAGGTTAGGGTTAGAGTTGAGGTTAAGGTTTAGGTTTAAGTTTAAGGTTAGGGTTAGGGTTAGAGCTTAGGTTAAGGTTAGGGTTAGAATTAGGGTTTGGGTTAAGCATAGGTCATGGCTAGGGTTGAGATTAGGGTTAGGACTAAGGTTGATCTTAGGGTTGAGGTTAGGGTTAAGTTTTAGACTTATAGGGTTATGTTTAGGTGTAGGGTTAGAGTTCCGGTTAGTGTTTGGTTAAGATTAGGGTTGGGATTAGGGTTTGGGTTAAAGATAGGTTATGGTTAGGGTTAGGGTTGGAGTTAGGGTTAAGTTTAGGGGTCAGGTTAGGATTAGGGACTAGGTTAGGGGTGAGGTTAAGAGTTAGGTTTAAGTTTAAGGTTAGGGTTAGGGTTAGAGCTTAGGTTAAGGTTAGGGTTAGAATTAGTGTTTGGGTTAAGCATAGGTCATGGCTAGGGTTAGGATTAGGGTTAGGACTAGGGTTGATCTTAGAGTTGAGGTTAAGTTTTAGACTTTTAGGGTTATGTTTAGGTGTAGGGTTAGAGTTCCGGTTAGGGTTAGGGTTAGGTCAAGATTAGGGTTAGGATTAGGGTTTGGGTTAAGGATAGGTTATGGTTAGGGTTGGGGTTGGAGTTAGGGTTAAGTTTAGGGTTCAGGTTAGGATTAGGGACAAGGTTAAGTGTAGGGCAAAGATTGGGGTGGGGCGAACATCAAGTTCGTGCAGGTGTGGACGTGAGGGAGAGCAGAATGAGGGCGAGCCACTAGACTGAGCAGGTCAACCCCCTATGCCTGTTTGGGCATTTTTCCACTCACCTACCCGTCCTTCCTACCATCCCTTGATGAGTATAAGGCCGGGCAGGTGCGAGAGAAAGGGTGTCTCAAGGCTGGAGTTTCGATTCGGTCGTCGGATGACCTTTTGGATTAAAATCTTTTGTCTATGTTATTGGCTGTGTTTGCCGTTGAACATGAGCACCGGGAAGACATTCTTTGCTACTGTGAGTCTGATAGCGTGCTTGGTCCGAAGGCTCTGGCTAGGGTTAGGTTTTTGTGTTTACAATGACTCCCCCCGTCACAGTCCGGAAACTGCTAGGTTGAATAGGGAGCCAAGGGAAGTGCACTGGCCGGCGCCTGTTAAGCACTGCTATAGCTCAGTTCGTTATTGTCTTTTTGTGAGTTGCCCGTATTGGGTTTTGGTTGAAGTACTTTTTTGGCACCCTTTTCAGCATTGGTCAGTTTGAGGTGACACAGGAAGTGGAGCAGAGTAAGGGTTAGGATTTAGACTTAGGGCCAGGATTTTAGGGAACAGATAAAGCTATATCATGTGGTGAAGAGCAGGATTAGATATTAGGGCTAAAACTAGTGTTTTTAGAGATGGGGTAAACCGTTAAAGATTAATGTTAGGGCCAGGGCCAAGATTTTTAGGGAAAGGATTAAGCTTTAAATATTGGAATGAAGTTTTAGGGGTGGGGCGAACATCAAGTTTGTGCAGGTGCGGACGTGAGGGAGAGCAGAATGAGGGCGAGCCACTGGACTGAGCAGGTCAACCCCCTATGCCTGTTTGGGCATTTTTCCACTCACCTACCCGTCCTTCCCACCATCCCTTGATGAGTATAAGGCCGGGCAGGTGCGAGAGAAAGGGTGTCTCAAGGCTGGAGTTTTGATTGGGTCGTCAGATGACCATTCAGGTTAGGATCTTTTGTCTATAAGTATAAGACTAGACGTTGGATTTAGTACTAGTATTTTAAGGGGTAGGGGCAAACTGAAAATATTGGAGTGAAGATAAAGGTTAGGTTTTATGTGAAGGGCAAACCTGAAGTTTATGCGGTCATGGGCATAAGGGGGATTGGGCCAGATTTTATCCATAGTTTTTATCCAAGGTTAAGTTATTGCTCTTGGTCATTATTTATTATATTTATGTATTTATTTTATGTATTTATATTTTTATTTATTTATTTATTTATTATTTATTTATTATTTATTTATAATTCATTATATTTATTTATGTATTTATTTATTTTATTTTGTTTTTATTTATCTATTTATTTATTTATTTATTTATTTATTTATTTATTATTTTTTTTATAAAATTTTATTTTTAATTTTATTTTTTTATTTATTTATTTATTTTTTTAAAATTATTTATTTATTTTTTATTTATTTATTATTATTATTATTTTTTTTTTCTATTTATTTATTTATTTATTATTATTATTTATTTCTATTTATTTATTTATTTATTTATTTATTTATTATTTATTTCTATTTATTTATTTATTTATTTATTTATTTATTTATTTGTTGTTATTATTTATTTCTATTTATTTATTTATTTATTTATAATTTTTAAAAAATATTTATTTATTTTTTTAAAAACTCAGTCTGCCCTGTTTTAATTAGAATACCCTGCTAGAGTTCAAATAATTTGTTTGATGTTTCTAATGTTTCATTATTTTAGGGTTAGATTGTCCTTTTGACCTACTTTAATTGTTATGCTGAGCATTAGGTGTTTTGGCCTTTGATCACTAGAGGCTAAAGGTTCCCAACAGAGTAGTTTTAGTTGTGTAAATACCGTCAGTCTAACAGGTGTCTGAATAATGTTTTGGTCCGACTGTACCTTTCTATCAAAGTTATCATACGATATTAAGATGAACTTGTTCTGCCATAATTTAACTCTGAATTCATGTCATATGTTATTACTATAGCGAATAAACTGTGATAATGTGAGAAATGTTTAAGGTGTCCGAATCATTTTTGGTCTGACTGCACATATTGTATTTTTTTATTATTTTTATTGTTAGTATTATTTATTTATTTATTTATTCTATTTATTTAGGTCAATTATTCCACATATATATACATATATACACATGCATTCGCATTTTTTTATTCCATTAAAAAAATAATAATAATAACAATAATAACATTGATTATTTATTCATTTATTTTTGACCTACTAAAATTGTTATGCTAAATTTCAGGACACATCATCAGTAGTGCTCCTCAGAGTCATTGGGTGTTTCGGCCTTTAATCACTATACACCCTCATCTGAGGCGGCCAGCCGTGGGTCGATCACTCCCCGGCCTGTGTCCCATAGCCAATCAGTTATATTTGTAAAGTGTTTTGAAATATAAGTATTGCTAAGATGCGATTTTATTTAAAAACGTTAGTTTGGTTAATTAATTTTTAACATTTATTTTGACTATAATAGTCAGATTTAAATGACAATTAGTTATTACTTTTCTAGCTAAAAAATCATATTTGCAAAGTGTTTTTAACTGCAGGTTTTATTAAGAAGCTATTTCTTCTGGCTAATGTACTATTTTTTTTTTTTTTGTTTTTTTTTTTTTTTTTTTTTTTTTTTTTTTTTTTTTTTTTATTTTTTTTATGGCAGGATTTAGACATTAATTAATTTGAAAGCTTTTACAGATTTAAAACTAAAAACAAATAAAGTTGCTAAAAAGTGTGGTGCACAATGGACTGGTGCATGGGTGGTGCTAAGTCACCAAGTAGAAGATTTGGCCCCATTTAAGGTCTGTTGGCCCCAGACCACCCAACTGCGTGCTGTCCTAGTGGACCCAGGAGGGCTGGCTACTTACCTAGCTCTGACCAGAATGACTCTTGTTAACACCGCAAGGTTTCCCGAGTCACCCGAACAGAGCCTGCTACTAGGTCTACCCAACTAAAAATTGTCTATCTATCAGCCTTGCCTGGGTAGGCCTTCTCTAGCTAAACCAGGGGTCCGGAGGTAGGTCCCGTGCAATACGTCACCTCCAGATGTCCCTGGTTGGGTAGCAACCCAGCGGATGACTTCCCTACCTGTTCCACCTCACAAGGAGCTGGAACCCTTCGGGAAGCCATCAAGCTTCTACTGGGTTGTGTCCCCTGGGGTTAAGCGTGTGTCAGCGGATTCCTTCCATACATTACTCCAGAAGAGTAGATTCGGGAAGTAATCAGGCTTCTACTGACGTAGCCGCCCCCCGGCTCGGATCGTGAGTGGTCACGTCCGGCCAACTCATTGGTAATAACAAGTGTTCCTGTTTATGGTGGATTCTAAAAATTTGAAACGCGTATAAGCCCTATACGTGTGTAAACATCGGGAAGAGGGGGTTCTATTGTGTAATTAGAAGAAAACCGCGTGCGAATAGCCCCAACGGTTGCTGAGATATTAGCATTTAAAGCCATAAAATGAATAGGCCCATGATTCTCTTTTTCTTGAATATAAAGTAGTTTAATGCTGCGCATAATTATCATGTCCAGCGAATCATAATCGGCTGCGCATCCACCCTCAGCGGGATGTGTGTTGAGAAAGAAAGGCTGTGACGTGCAGATTTGCTGATTTTAATGGGCCTCCTTCCTCCATTACACTGTGTTATCCACAAACACTGGATAAGGGTGTGTCCCATGAAGGAGGCCTGTGAAGGTCCGGCCCCTAGTCCGGGTGTGACATTTGGGGGCGGGGCTAAGTGTTAAGACTCCTCCCACTTTTTTTTTTTTTTTTTTTTTTTTTTTTTTTTTTTTTTTTTTTTTTTTTTTTTTTTTTGTGATTTGGATTATGGCTAGGAATAGGGTCAAAAATGTTTTTACTTTTTTATGTATTCATTTATTTGTATTATATATTTAACTTTTATTCCTTTATTTATTTTATATTGGGTTGTAGGTTTGTGTGTTGAGATTATGTTAGGGTTAATTTACTATTATTATTATTATTATTATTATTATTATTATTATTATTATTAACATTATTATTATTATTATTATTTTATTATTAATTAATTAATTAATTAATTAATTTATTTTTTATTTATTATTTATTTATTTATTTATTTTTTTATGTTAAGACTCCTCCCACTTTTTTTTTTTTTTTTTTTTTTTTTTTTTTTTTTTTTTTTTTTTTTTTTTGTGATTTGGATTATGGCTAGGAATAGGGTCAAAAATGTTTTTACTTTTTTATGTATTAATTTATTTGTATTATATATTTAACTTTTATTCCTTTATTTATTTTATATTGGGTTGTAGGTTTGTGTGTCGAGATTATGTTAGGGTTAATTTACTTTTATTATTATTATTATTATTATTATTATTAATAATATTATTATTATTAATATTATTATTATTATTATTATTATTATTTAATTAATTAATTTATTTATTTTTTATTTATAAATTTTTTATTTATTTATTTATTTATTTATTTTTTCGGTTAGGATTAGTTTTGAGGTTCAGGTTAGTGTTAGTGTTGGGTTTAGGGTTACGTTTAGGGTTTAGGCTAGGATTAGGGACAAGATTAGGGTTATATTTTAAGTTTAGGGTTATGTTTAGGTTTAGGATTAGAGTTTAAGTTAAGATTAGGGTTAGAATCAGAGTTTGGGTTATAGCTAGGATTAGGGTTCCAGTTAGAATTAGGGTTCGGATTGGAGTTGGGGTTGAGGATAAGGTTAAGTTTAGGGTTCAGGTTAGGATTAGGGACTAGGTTAGGGTTAGAGTTGAGGTTAAGGTTTAGGTTTAAGTTTAAGGTTAGGGTTAGGGTTAGAGCTTAGGTTAAGGTTAGGGTTAGAATTAGGGTTTGGGTTAAGCATAGGTCATGGCTAGGGTTGAGATTAGGGTTAGGACTAAGGTTGATCTTAGGGTTGAGGTTAGGGTTAAGTTTTAGACTTATAGGGTTATGTTTAGGTGTAGGGTTAGAGTTCCGGTTAGTGTTTGGTTAAGATTAGGGTTGGGATTAGGGTTTGGGTTAAAGATAGGTTATGGTTAGGGTTAGGGTTGGAGTTAGGGTTAAGTTTAGGGTTCAGGTTAGGATTAGGGACTAGGTTAGGGTTGAGGTTAAGGTTTAGGTTTAAGTTTAAGGTTAGGGTTAGTGTTAGAGCTTAGGTTAAGGTGAGGGTTAGAATTAGTGTTTGTGTTAAGCATAGGTCAGGGGTAGGGTTAGGATTAGGGTTAGGACAAGGGTTGATCTTAGAGTTGAGGTTAAGTTTTAGACTTTTAGGGTTATGTTTAGGTGTAGGGTTAGAGTTCCGGTTAGGGTTAGGGTTAGGTCAAGATTAGGGTTAGGATTAGGGTTTGGGTTAAGGATAGGTTATGGTTAGGGTTGGGGTTGGAGTTAGGGTTAAGTTTAGGGTTCAGGTTAGGATTAGGGACAAGGTTAAGTGTAGGGCAAAGATTGGGGTGGGGCGAACATCAAGTTCGTGCAGGTGTGGACGTGAGGGAGAGCAGAATGAGGGCGAGCCACTAGACTGAGCAGGTCAACCCCCTATGCCTGTTTGGGCATTTTTCCACTCACCTACCCGTCCTTCCTACCATCCCTTGATGAGTATAAGGCCGGGCAGGTGCGAGAGAAAGGGTGTCTCAAGGCTGGAGTTTCGATTCGGTCGTCGGATGACCTTTTGGATTAAAATCTTTTGTCTATGTTATTGGCTGTGTTTGCCGTTGAACATGAGCACCGGGAAGACATTCTTTGCTACTGTGAGTCTGATAGCGTGCTTGGTCCGAAGGCTCTGGCTAGGGTTAGGTTTTTGTGTTTACAATGACTCCCCCCGTCACAGTCCGGAAACTGCTAGGTTGAATAGGGAGCCAAGGGAAGTGCACTGGCCGGCGCCTGTTAAGCACTGCTATAGCTCAGTTCGTTATTGTCTTTTTGTGAGTTGCCCGTATTGGGTTTTGGTTGAAGTACTTTTTTGGCACCCTTTTCAGCATTGGTCAGTTTGAGGTGACACAGGAAGTGGAGCAGAGTAAGGGTTAGGATTTAGACTTAGGGCCAGGATTTTAGGGAACAGATAAAGCTATATCATGTGGTGAAGAGCAGGATTAGATATTAGGGCTAAAACTAGTGTTTTTAGAGATGGGGTAAACCGTTAAAGATTAATGTTAGGGCCAGGGCCAAGATTTTTAGGGAAAGGATTAAGCTTTAAATATTGGAATGAAGTTTTAGGGGTGGGGCGAACATCAAGTTTGTGCAGGTGCGGACGTGAGGGAGAGCAGAATGAGGGCGAGCCACTGGACTGAGCAGGTCAACCCCCTATGCCTGTTTGGGCATTTTTCCACTCACCTACCCGTCCTTCCCACCATCCCTTGATGAGTATAAGGCCGGGCAGGTGCGAGAGAAAGGGTGTCTCAAGGCTGGAGTTTTGATTGGGTCGTCAGATGACCATTCAGGTTAGGATCTTTTGTCTATAAGTATAAGACTAGACGTTGGATTTAGTACTAGTATTTTAAGGGGTAGGGGCAAACTGAAAATATTGGAGTGAAGATAAAGGTTAGGTTTTATGTGAAGGGCAAACCTGAAGTTTATGCGGTCATGGGCATAAGGGGGATTGGGCCAGATTTTATCCATAGTTTTTATCCAAGGTTAAGTTATTGCTCTTGGTCATTATTTATTATATTTATGTATTTATTTTATGTATTTATATTTTTATTTATTTATTTATTTATTATTTATTTATTATTTATTTATAATTCATTATATTTATTTATGTATTTATTTATTTTATTTTGTTTTTATTTATCTATTTATTTATTTATTTATTTATTTATTTATTTATTATTTTTTTTATAAAATTTTATTTTTAATTTTATTTTTTTATTTATTTATTTATTTTTTTAAAATTATTTATTTATTTTTTATTTATTTATTATTATTATTTTTTTTTTTCTATTTATTTATTTATTTATTATTATTATTTATTTCTATTTATTTATTTATTTATTTATTTATTTATTATTTATTTCTATTTATTTATTTATTTATTTATTTATTTATTTGTTGTTATTATTTATTTCTATTTATTTATTTATTTATTTATAATTTTTAAAAAATATTTATTTATTTTTTTAAAAACTCAGTCTGCCCTGTTTTAATTAGAATACCCTGCTAGAGTTCAAATAATTTGTTTGATGTTTCTAATGTTTCATTATTTTAGGGTTAGATTGTCCTTTTGACCTACTTTAATTGTTATGCTGAGCATTAGGTGTTTTGGCCTTTGATCACTAGAGGCTAAAGGTTCCCAACAGAGTAGTTTTAGTTGTGTAAATACCGTCAGTCTAACAGGTGTCTGAATAATGTTTTGGTCCGACTGTACCTTTCTATCAAAGTTATCATACGATATTAAGATGAACTTGTTCTGCCATAATTTAACTCTGAATTCATGTCATATGTTATTACTATAGCGAATAAACTGTGATAATGTGAGAAATGTTTAAGGTGTCCGAATCATTTTTGGTCTGACTGCACATATTGTATTTTTTTATTATTTTTATTGTTAGTATTATTTATTTATTTATTTATTCTATTTATTTAGGTCAATTATTCCACATATATATACATATATACACATGCATTCGCATTTTTTTATTCCATTAAAAAAATAATAATAATAACAATAATAACATTGATTATTTATTCATTTATTTTTGACCTACTAAAATTGTTATGCTAAATTTCAGGACACATCATCAGTAGTGCTCCTCAGAGTCATTGGGTGTTTCGGCCTTTAATCACTATACACCCTCATCTGAGGCGGCCAGCCGTGGGTCGATCACTCCCCGGCCTGTGTCCCATAGCCAATCAGTTATATTTGTAAAGTGTTTTGAAATATAAGTATTGCTAAGATGCGATTTTATTTAAAAACGTTAGTTTGGTTAATTAATTTTTAACATTTATTTTGACTATAATAGTCAGATTTAAATGACAATTAGTTATTACTTTTCTAGCTAAAAAATCATATTTGCAAAGTGTTTTTAACTGCAGGTTTTATTAAGAAGCTATTTCTTCTGGCTAATGTACTATTTTTTTTTTTTTTTTTTTTTTTTTTTTTTTTTTTTTATGGCAGGATTTAGACATTAATTAATTTGAAAGCTTTTACAGATTTAAAACTAAAAACAAATAAAGTTGCTAAAAAGTGTGGTGCACAATGGACTGGTGCATGGGTGGTGCTAAGTCACCAAGTAGAAGATTTGGCCCCATTTAAGGTCTGTTGGCCCCAGACCACCCAACTGCGTGCTGTCCTAGTGGACCCAGGAGGGCTGGCTACTTACCTAGCTCTGACCAGAATGACTCTTGTTAACACCGCAAGGTTTCCCGAGTCACCCGAACAGAGCCTGCTACTAGGTCTACCCAACTAAAAATTGTCTATCTATCAGCCTTGCCTGGGTAGGCCTTCTCTAGCTAAACCAGGGGTCCGGAGGTAGGTCCCGTGCAATACGTCACCTCCAGATGTCCCTGGTTGGGTAGCAACCCAGCGGATGACTTCCCTACCTGTTCCACCTCACAAGGAGCTGGAACCCTTCGGGAAGCCATCAAGCTTCTACTGGGTTGTGTCCCCTGGGGTTAAGCGTGTGTCAGCGGATTCCTTCCATACATTACTCCAGAAGAGTAGATTCGGGAAGTAATCAGGCTTCTACTGACGTAGCCGCCCCCCGGCTCGGATCGTGAGTGGTCACGTCCGGCCAACTCATTGGTAATAACAAGTGTTCCTGTTTATGGTGGATTCTAAAAATTTGAAACGCGTATAAGCCCTATACGTGTGTAAACATCGGGAAGAGGGGGTTCTATTGTGTAATTAGAAGAAAACCGCGTGCGAATAGCCCCAACGGTTGCTGAGATATTAGCATTTAAAGCCATAAAATGAATAGGCCCATGATTCTCTTTTTCTTGAATATAAAGTAGTTTAATGCTGCGCATAATTATCATGTCCAGCGAATCATAATCGGCTGCGCATCCACCCTCAGCGGGATGTGTGTTGAGAAAGAAAGGCTGTGACGTGCAGATTTGCTGATTTTAATGGGCCTCCTTCCTCCATTACACTGTGTTATCCACAAACACTGGATAAGGGTGTGTCCCATGAAGGAGGCCTGTGAAGGTCCGGCCCCTAGTCCGGGTGTGACATTTGGGGGCGGGGCTAAGTGTTAAGACTCCTCCCACTTTTTTTTTTTTTTTTTTTTTTTTTTTTTTTTTTTTTTTTTTGTGATTTGGATTATGGCTAGGAATAGGGTCAAAAATGTTTTTACTTTTTTATGTATTCATTTATTTGTATTATATATTTAACTTTTATTCCTTTATTTATTTTATATTGGGTTGTAGGTTTGTGTGTTGAGATTATGTTAGGGTTAATTTACTATTATTATTATTATTATTATTATTATTATTATTATTATTATTAACATTATTATTATTATTATTATTTTATTATTAATTAATTAATTAATTAATTAATTTATTTTTTATTTATTATTTATTTATTTATTTATTTATTTATGTTAAGAATCCTTTAACTTTTTTTTTTTTTTTTTTTTTTTTTTTTTTTTTTGTGATTTGGATTATGGCTAGGAATAGGGTCAAAAATGTTTTTACTTTTTTATGTATTAATTTATTTGTATTATATATTTAACTTTTATTCCTTTATTTATTTTATATTGGGTTGTAGGTTTGTGTGTCGAGATTATGTTAGGGTTAATTTACTTTTATTATTATTATTATTATTATTATTATTAATAATATTATTATTATTAATATTATTATTATTATTATTATTATTATTTAATTAATTAATTTATTTATTTTTTATTTATAAATTTTTTATTTATTTATTTATTTATTTATTTTTTCGGTTAGGATTAGTTTTGAGGTTCAGGTTAGTGTTAGTGTTGGGTTTAGGGTTACGTTTAGGGTTTAGGCTAGGATTAGGGACAAGATTAGGGTTATATTTTAAGTTTAGGGTTATGTTTAGGTTTAGGATTAGAGTTTAAGTTAAGATTAGGGTTAGAATCAGAGTTTGGGTTATAGCTAGGATTAGGGTTCCAGTTAGAATTAGGGTTCGGATTGGAGTTGGGGTTGAGGATAAGGTTAAGTTTAGGGTTCAGGTTAGGATTAGGGACTAGGTTAGGGTTAGAGTTGAGGTTAAGGTTTAGGTTTAAGTTTAAGGTTAGGGTTAGGGTTAGAGCTTAGGTTAAGGTTAGGGTTAGAATTAGGGTTTGGGTTAAGCATAGGTCATGGCTAGGGTTGAGATTAGGGTTAGGACTAAGGTTGATCTTAGGGTTGAGGTTAGGGTTAAGTTTTAGACTTATAGGGTTATGTTTAGGTGTAGGGTTAGAGTTCCGGTTAGTGTTTGGTTAAGATTAGGGTTGGGATTAGGGTTTGGGTTAAAGATAGGTTATGGTTAGGGTTAGGGTTGGAGTTAGGGTTAAGTTTAGGGTTCAGGTTAGGATTAGGGACTAGGTTAGGGTTGAGGTTAAGGTTTAGGTTTAAGTTTAAGGTTAGGGTTAGGGTTAGAGCTTAGGTTAAGGTTAGGGTTAGAATTAGTGTTTGGGTTAAGCATAGGTCATGGCTAGGGTTAGGATTAGGGTTAGGACTAGGGTTGATCTTAGAGTTGAGGTTAAGTTTTAGACTTTTAGGGTTATGTTTAGGTGTAGGGTTAGAGTTCCGGTTAGGGTTAGGGTTAGGTCAAGATTAGGGTTAGGATTAGGGTTTGGGTTAAGGATAGGTTATGGTTAGGGTTGGGGTTGGAGTTAGGGTTAAGTTTAGGGTTCAGGTTAGGATTAGGGACAAGGTTAAGTGTAGGGCAAAGATTGGGGTGGGGCGAACATCAAGTTCGTGCAGGTGTGGACGTGAGGGAGAGCAGAATGAGGGCGAGCCACTAGACTGAGCAGGTCAACCCCCTATGCCTGTTTGGGCATTTTTCCACTCACCTACCCGTCCTTCCTACCATCCCTTGATGAGTATAAGGCCGGGCAGGTGCGAGAGAAAGGGTGTCTCAAGGCTGGAGTTTCGATTCGGTCGTCGGATGACCTTTTGGATTAAAATCTTTTGTCTATGTTATTGGCTGTGTTTGCCGTTGAACATGAGCACCGGGAAGACATTCTTTGCTACTGTGAGTCTGATAGCGTGCTTGGTCCGAAGGCTCTGGCTAGGGTTAGGTTTTTGTGTTTACAATGACTCCCCCCGTCACAGTCCGGAAACTGCTAGGTTGAATAGGGAGCCAAGGGAAGTGCACTGGCCGGCGCCTGTTAAGCACTGCTATAGCTCAGTTCGTTATTGTCTTTTTGTGAGTTGCCCGTATTGGGTTTTGGTTGAAGTACTTTTTTGGCACCCTTTTCAGCATTGGTCAGTTTGAGGTGACACAGGAAGTGGAGCAGAGTAAGGGTTAGGATTTAGACTTAGGGCCAGGATTTTAGGGAACAGATAAAGCTATATCATGTGGTGAAGAGCAGGATTAGATATTAGGGCTAAAACTAGTGTTTTTAGAGATGGGGTAAACCGTTAAAGATTAATGTTAGGGCCAGGGCCAAGATTTTTAGGGAAAGGATTAAGCTTTAAATATTGGAATGAAGTTTTAGGGGTGGGGCGAACATCAAGTTTGTGCAGGTGCGGACGTGAGGGAGAGCAGAATGAGGGCGAGCCACTGGACTGAGCAGGTCAACCCCCTATGCCTGTTTGGGCATTTTTCCACTCACCTACCCGTCCTTCCCACCATCCCTTGATGAGTATAAGGCCGGGCAGGTGCGAGAGAAAGGGTGTCTCAAGGCTGGAGTTTTGATTGGGTCGTCAGATGACCATTCAGGTTAGGATCTTTTGTCTATAAGTATAAGACTAGACGTTGGATTTAGTACTAGTATTTTAAGGGGTAGGGGCAAACTGAAAATATTGGAGTGAAGATAAAGGTTAGGTTTTATGTGAAGGGCAAACCTGAAGTTTATGCGGTCATGGGCATAAGGGGGATTGGGCCAGATTTTATCCATAGTTTTTATCCAAGGTTAAGTTATTGCTCTTGGTCATTATTTATTATATTTATGTATTTATTTTATGTATTTATATTTTTATTTATTTATTTATTTATTATTTATTTATTATTTATTTATAATTCATTATATTTATTTTTTTATTTATTTGTTTTATTTTGTTTTTATTTATCTATTTATTTATTTATTTATTTATTTATTTATTTATTATTTTTTTTATAAAATTTTATTTTTAATTTTATTTTTTTATTTATTTATTTATTTATTTTTTAAATTATTTATTTATTTTTTATTTATTTATTATATTTTTTTTTTCTTCTATTTATTTATTTATTTATTTATTATTATTTATTTCTATTTATTTATTAATTTATTTATTTATTTATTATTTATTTCTATTTATTTATTTATTTATTTATTTATTTATTTATTTGTTGTTATTATTTATTTCTATTTATTTATTTATTTATTTATAATTTTTAAAAAATATTTATTTATTTTTTTAAAAACTCAGTCTGCCCTGTTTTAATTAGAATACCCTGCTAGAGTTCAAATAATTTGTTTGATGTTTCTAATGTTTCATTATTTTAGGGTTAGATTGTCCTTTTGACCTACTTTAATTGTTATGCTGAGCATTAGGTGTTTTGGCCTTTGATCACTAGAGGCTAAAGGTTCCCAACAGAGTAGTTTTAGTTGTGTAAATACCGTCAGTCTAACAGGTGTCTGAATAATGTTTTGGTCCGACTGTACCTTTCTATCAAAGTTATCATACGATATTAAGATGAACTTGTTCTGCCATAATTTAACTCTGAATTCATGTCATATGTTATTACTATAGCGAATAAACTGTGATAATGTGAGAAATGTTTAAGGTGTCCGAATCATTTTTGGTCTGACTGCACATATTGTATTTTTTTATTATTTTTATTGTTAGTATTATTTATTTATTTATTTATTCTATTTATTTAGGTCAATTATTCCACATATATATACATATATACACATGCATTCGCATTTTTTTATTCCATTAAAAAAATAATAATAATAACAATAATAACATTGATTATTTATTCATTTATTTTTGACCTACTAAAATTGTTATGCTAAATTTCAGGACACATCATCAGTAGTGCTCCTCAGAGTCATTGGGTGTTTCGGCCTTTAATCACTATACACCCTCATCTGAGGCGGCCAGCCGTGGGTCGATCACTCCCCGGCCTGTGTCCCATAGCCAATCAGTTATATTTGTAAAGTGTTTTGAAATATAAGTATTGCTAAGATGCGATTTTATTTAAAAACGTTAGTTTGGTTAATTAATTTTTAACATTTATTTTGACTATAATAGTCAGATTTAAATGACAATTAGTTATTACTTTTCTAGCTAAAAAATCATATTTGCAAAGTGTTTTTAACTGCAGGTTTTATTAAGAAGCTATTTCTTCTGGCTAATGTACTATTTTTTTTTTTTTTGTTTTTTTTTTTTTTTTTTTTTTTTTTTTTTTTGTTAATTTTTTTTTTTTTTTATGGCAGGATTTAGACATTAATTAATTTGAAAGCTTTTACAGATTTAAAACTAAAAACAAATAAAGTTGCTAAAAAGTGTGGTGCACAATGGACTGGTGCATGGGTGGTGCTAAGTCACCAAGTAGAAGATTTGGCCCCATTTAAGGTCTGTTGGCCCCAGACCACCCAACTGCGTGCTGTCCTAGTGGACCCAGGAGGGCTGGCTACTTACCTAGCTCTGACCAGAATGACTCTTGTTAACACCGCAAGGTTTCCCGAGTCACCCGAACAGAGCCTGCTACTAGGTCTACCCAACTAAAAATTGTCTATCTATCAGCCTTGCCTGGGTAGGCCTTCTCTAGCTAAACCAGGGGTCCGGAGGTAGGTCCCGTGCAATACGTCACCTCCAGATGTCCCTGGTTGGGTAGCAACCCAGCGGATGACTTCCCTACCTGTTCCACCTCACAAGGAGCTGGAACCCTTCGGGAAGCCATCAAGCTTCTACTGGGTTGTGTCCCCTGGGGTTAAGCGTGTGTCAGCGGATTCCTTCCATACATTACTCCAGAAGAGTAGATTCGGGAAGTAATCAGGCTTCTACTGACGTAGCCGCCCCCCGGCTCGGATCGTGAGTGGTCACGTCCGGCCAACTCATTGGTAATAACAAGTGTTCCTGTTTATGGTGGATTCTAAAAATTTGAAACGCGTATAAGCCCTATACGTGTGTAAACATCGGGAAGAGGGGGTTCTATTGTGTAATTAGAAGAAAACCGCGTGCGAATAGCCCCAACGGTTGCTGAGATATTAGCATTTAAAGCCATAAAATGAATAGGCCCATGATTCTCTTTTTCTTGAATATAAAGTAGTTTAATGCTGCGCATAATTATCATGTCCAGCGAATCATAATCGGCTGCGCATCCACCCTCAGCGGGATGTGTGTTGAGAAAGAAAGGCTGTGACGTGCAGATTTGCTGATTTTAATGGGCCTCCTTCCTCCATTACACTGTGTTATCCACAAACACTGGATAAGGGTGTGTCCCATGAAGGAGGCCTGTGAAGGTCCGGCCCCTAGTCCGGGTGTGACATTTGGGGGCGGGGCTAAGTGTTAAGACTCCTCCCACTTTTTTTTTTTTTTTTTTTTTTTTTTTTTTTTTTTTTTTTTTTGTGATTTGGATTATGGCTAGGAATAGGGTCAAAAATGTTTTTACTTTTTTATGTATTCATTTATTTGTATTATATATTTAACTTTTATTCCTTTATTTATTTTATATTGGGTTGTAGGTTTGTGTGTTGAGATTATGTTAGGGTTAATTTATTATTATTATTATTATTATTATTATTATTATTATTATTATTATTAACATTATTATTATTATTATTATTTTATTATTAATTAATTAATTAATTAATTAATTTATTTTTTATTTATTATTTATTTATTTATTTATTTATTTATGTTAAGACTCCTCCCACTTTTTTTTTTTTTTTTTTTTTTTTTTTTTTTTTTTTTTTTTTTTTTTTTTTTTTTTTTGTGATTTGGATTATGGCTAGGAATAGGGTCAAAAATGTTTTTACTTTTTTATGTATTAATTTATTTGTATTATATATTTAACTTTTATTCCTTTATTTATTTTATATTGGGTTGTAGGTTTGTGTGTCGAGATTATGTTAGGGTTAATTTACTTTTATTATTATTATTATTATTATTATTATTAATAATATTATTATTATTAATATTATTATTATTATTATTATTATTATTTAATTAATTAATTTATTTATTTTTTATTTATAAATTTTTTATTTATTTATTTATTTATTTATTTTTTCGGTTAGGATTAGTTTTGAGGTTCAGGTTAGTGTTAGTGTTGGGTTTAGGGTTACGTTTAGGGTTTAGGCTAGGATTAGGGACAAGATTAGGGTTATATTTTAAGTTTAGGGTTATGTTTAGGTTTAGGATTAGAGTTTAAGTTAAGATTAGGGTTAGAATCAGAGTTTGGGTTATAGCTAGGATTAGGGTTCCAGTTAGAATTAGGGTTCGGATTGGAGTTGGGGTTGAGGATAAGGTTAAGTTTAGGGTTCAGGTTAGGATTAGGGACTAGGTTAGGGTTAGAGTTGAGGTTAAGGTTTAGGTTTAAGTTTAAGGTTAGGGTTAGGGTTAGAGCTTAGGTTAAGGTTAGGGTTAGAATTAGGGTTTGGGTTAAGCATAGGTCATGGCTAGGGTTGAGATTAGGGTTAGGACTAAGGTTGATCTTAGGGTTGAGGTTAGGGTTAAGTTTTAGACTTATAGGGTTATGTTTAGGTGTAGGGTTAGAGTTCCGGTTAGTGTTTGGTTAAGATTAGGGTTGGGATTAGGGTTTGGGTTAAAGATAGGTTATGGTTAGGGTTAGGGTTGGAGTTAGGGTTAAGTTTAGGGTTCAGGTTAGGATTAGGGACTAGGTTAGGGTTGAGGTTAAGGTTTAGGTTTAAGTTTAAGGTTAGGGTTAGGGTTAGAGCTTAGGTTAAGGTTAGGGTTAGAATTAGTGTTTGGGTTA
>CM042561.1:0-2500 GCA_023630585.1 Cranoglanis bouderius
CTGATTTTAATGTCTGTTGTTATCGAAAGTTATAAGTGAAATAAAATCTAATGCACGTAATAAAACAAGGAGCCGCTGTGTTTTTAATGAGTGATAGTGTTGGCCATGATTACGTGTTAACATGATCAGTGTTTGTTAATGTATTCAGTTTAGAGATGTAAACTTAGCATCTTTTCTTCTGGTTTTATAGTTTCCAAATGAAGCCTATGGGCTTTAGCTTGGTCATATATGATGTAATTATCTGCAGGTGTGGTGTAGCCAGAGGACATCTCTAGTGTTTTCCGATCAGCGAGTGAACTGGAGTCTTTGCTTTTAAACCCGGAACAGCTGCTCTACGGATTATTTAGAGTTGATGGATGCAGTTGGGATCAGCCCTAACAAACTTTTATGATAAAAAGATAGCTAAAGCAAATTGTGTCTTTTTCCCTTTATTTCCCTGTCAGAGTTCACCAGAATGCTTCATTTACATGTTAAAATCACAAAAAAATTTTCTTGGGGGAGGGTGCCCCAGACCCCCTACAGGGATGTAATTCGTGAAACATCATTCTTCACCTCTTGTGACTTTGCAGGGTCTGGACACACACACACACACACACACACATATATATATATATATATATATATATATATATATATATATATATATATATATATATATATATACACACACACATATCTTTTAGTTGTGGTGGATTTTGGTTCACATTTAACAAAAAACCTACCTAATTCACTATCTCAACAAATTAGAATACTCTATAAGACCAATAAAAAAACATTTTTAGTGAATTGTTGGCCTTCTGAAAAGTATGTTCATTTACTGTACATGTACTGGCCACTTGGTAGAGGCTCCTTTTTGCTTTAATTACTGCCTCAATTCAAGCGTGGCATGGAGGTGATCAGTTTGTGGCACTGCTGAGGTGGTATGGAAGCCTATGTTTCTTGGATGCGGCTCTTCAGCTCATCTGCATTTTTTGGTCTCTTTTTTTTCTACATTTTCCTTCTTGATACTACCCTATAGATTCTCTATGGGGTTCAGGTGTGGTGAGTTTGCTGGCTCTGTCAAGCACACCAAGACCATGGTCATTTAACCAACTTTTGGTGCTTTTGCAGTCTGGGCAGGTGCCAAATCCTGTTGGTAAATGAAATCAGCATCTTCAAAAAGCTGGTCAGCAGAAGGAAGTATGAAGTGCTCCAAAATTTCTTGGTAAACGGGTGCAGTGACTTTAGTTTTCAAAAACACATTGGACCAACACCAGCAGATGACATTGCACCCTAAATCATCACAGACTGTGGAAACTTAACACTGACTTCAAGCAAGTTGGGCCATGAGCTTCCACCCTTCCTCCAGACTCTAGGACCTTGGTTTCCAAAATGAAATACAAAACTTGCTCTCATCTGGAAAAGAGGATCTCTTGGACCACTGGGCAACAGTCCACCTCTTCTTCTTCCTTAGCCCAGGTAAGACGCCTTCCTGATCGCTGTCTGTGGTTCAGGAGTGGCTTAACGAGAGGAATACGACAACTGTAGCCAAATCTCGGGACACAAGTCCTGTGTGTGGTGGCTCTTGATGCCTTTGACACCAGCCTCAGTCCATTCCTAGTGAAGTTCACTCAAATGCTTGAATCGATTTTTGCTTGACAATCTTCTATAAGGCTATGGTTCTCTCGGTTGGTTGTGCATCTTTCTCTTCCACACTTTTTCCTTCCACTCAACTTTCTGTTAACATGCTTGGATACAGCATTCTGTGAACAGCCAGCTTCTTTTGGCAATGATTGTTTGTGGCTTACCTAGTGAACCAAACTGGAGAGACTCATTTTGAAGGCTCAGGAAACCTTTGCAGGTGTTTTGAGGTGATTAGCTGATTGGTATGTCACCATATTCTAATTTGTGGAGATGGTGAATTGGTGGTTTTTGTTAAATGTGAGCCAAAATCATCACAATTGAAAGAACCAAAACTTAAACTACTTCAGTCTGTGTGCACTGAATTTATTTAATACACTCCAGTTTCACAACTTGAGTTGAATTACTGGAATAAATTAACTTTTCCACTCATTAATTCCACTTTATTGAGATGCACCTGTATATAGATAGATAGATAGATGTAGATATAGATATATATATACACACACACATAGATAGATAGATAGATAGATAGATAGATATATTTTATATGGGCAATGTAATATACAATTTCTAAAAAATTTGACAAACATTTGTGTTTTATGCACAAAAAACATGGATTCTAAATTAATAAAATCTCACTTTGCACCTTATGGTTTCTGTTACTCACTGACTTTAGGTATATTATTTTAATGTATGTTTACTTTGATAGTACCATTTTAATTAGACATTACAGATCTAGGGTTATGCTATGCTGTTTATACCTTGTTACAAATAGCTCTTTACAGATTGCTCCTGCTATAATAAAGGACAGAATTAATACTGTGCAAGTGCACAAATACAGCATTTGAGATGATAGCTACCTCTTCTAAAACTTCAT
>CM042561.1:7500-50000 GCA_023630585.1 Cranoglanis bouderius
AAAAAAATGATAATAATCATAACACTTTGATTATTTATTCATTTATTTTTGACCTGCTAAATTTCAGGACACATCATCAGTAGTGCTCCTCAGAGTCATTGGGTGTTTCGGCCTTTAATCACTATACACCCTCATCTGAGGCGGCCGGTCGTGGGTCGATCACTCCCCAGCCTGTGCCTGTGATCCAATTAGTTATATTTGTAAAAATTTTTTTTTTTTTTTTTTTTTATTTTTTTTTTTATATATATATATATATATATATATATATATATATATATATATATTTTTATTTATTTTTTATTTTTTAACTGATTTATTTTGACTATAATAGTAAGATTTACAGGACAATTGGTTATTAGTTTTCTAGCTAAAAAACTCTATTTCCAAAGTGCTTTTAACTGCGGGTTTTATTAAGAAGCTGGTTCGTCTGGCTAACATGCTAGTTCTTTTTATGGCAAGATTTTAGATGTTAATTAATTTTCAAGCTTTTACAGATTTAGAACTAAAAACAATTAAAGTTGCTAAAAAGTGTGGTGCACAATGGACTGGTGCATGGGTGGTGCTAAATCACCAAGTAGAAGATTTGGCCCCATTTAAGGTCTGTTGGCCCCAGACCACCCAACTGCGTGCTGTCCTAGTGGACCCAGGAGGGCTGGCTACTTACCTAGCTCTGACCAGAGTGACTCTTGTTAACACCGCAAGGTTTCCCAAGTCACCCGAACAGAGCCTGCGACTAGGTCTATCCAGCTAAAAATGCCTAACTATTTTCTGCCAAGCAACCTTTCGTTAACACCGCAAGGTATCCAGGTTGTCTGGCGACATCCCTCTAGCTAAACCAGGGGTCTGGAGGCAGGTCCTGCAATACGTCACCTCCAGATGTCCCTTGGTTGGGTAGCACTCAGCGGATGACTTCCTCACCTGTTCCACCTCACAAGGAGTTGAACCCTTCGGAAGCCACTGCTTCTACTGGGTTGTGTTCTCTGGGGTAAAGCGCAGTGCCAGCGGATTTCTTCCTTACCTTACTCAAGCAGAGTAGCTTCAGGAAGCAATCAGGCTTCTACTGACGAGCCGCGCTCGACTCTGGAGTGGGAGTGGTTGTGTCCTGCCGAGTTATTTTAGGATGGTGTTCCTGGTTATGGTAGATTCTAGAAAATTTTTAGAAGATCCTGAGTCCCACATGTGTGACATCATCGGAAAGAGGGGGTTGCACTGTGTAAGTAGAAAAAACGGGTACTAATATCTCCCACGGTTGCCGAGATATTTGCATTTGAAGTTAAAAAGTAAATCAGGACCATGATTCTCCTTTTTCAATATAAAGTAGTTCAGTACTGTGCATAATTATTTTATTCAGCGAATCATAATCATCCGCAAGACCTACCCTCATCAGGACATGGGTTGAGAAGCACAGCTGCACATTTCAGCCAAGCCAATGGGTTTCCTTCAGCCGGTTTCTGTGATTTTCACAAGTACTGGTTCATGGTGTGTGCCATGTAGGAGGTCCATCCATATCCAGCCTCCACCAGGGTGGGTCTACTTAACGGGGTGGGCCAGAATTTTTTTTTTTTTTTTTTTTTTTTTTTTTTTTTTTCCTCTTTGGGGGTTAGGATTAGTTTTGGGTTAGGTGGCCAAATTTTTTTTTTTTTTTTTTTTTTTTTTTTTGGGGTTAGGGATTAGTTTTGGGTCAGGTTAGGTGGGGCCAATTAATTCCTTTTTGGGGTTAGGGATTAGTTTTGGGTCAGGTAGGTTTTAGGTTGGTTTTAGGGATGGGCTTGATGTTAGGGTTAGGTTTATGGATTGGGTCTATCCTAGTTTTAGGAATTGGGGTTGGGTTTAGAGTTAAGGATTCAGGTTAGGTTAGGGTGGGGCTAAAAATTTTTTTTTTTTTTTTTTTTTTTTTTTTTGTGGGGTTAGGATTAGTTTTGGGTCAGGTAGGTTTTAGGTTGCTAGGTTAGGTTAGGGTTAGGTTAGGGTTAGGTTTAGGTAAGGGTTAGGTTGGGGTTAGGCTTAGGTTAGGGATTAAGGTTAGGGATTAGGTTTAGGTAAGGGTTAAAGGTTAGGTTAGGGATTAGGATTAGGTTAGGCCTGAGGTTAGGTTAGGGATTAAGTTTAGGTAAGAGTTAGCTGTTAGGTTAGGGCTTAGGTTAGGATTAGGGATTAGGTTAGGATTAGGGATTAGGGTTAGGATTAGGCTTGAGGTTAGGTTAGGGCTTGAGGTTAGGTTAGGGATTAAGGTTAGATTAGGTTTAGGTAAGGGTTGAAGTGTTAGGTTAGGGCTTAGGTTAGGATTAGGGATTAAGGCTAGGATTAGGTTAGGAGTTGAGATTAGGTTAGGGGTTGAGGTTAGGTTAGTTTGAGATTAGGTTGGGGTTAGGTGTTTTAGGAGGGTGCGCTATCCCATGTGCACAGGCCATCAATGTCGCCACTCAACTGCATTCACTTGTCATTAAGGCCTTGGGGGTATATAGTGCCCAATTTACTAATCCAAATTCTTCTGCTCTTTTTCTGGGGTACGGACTATCAAGTGGTCGGCCTGCAGGACTGCGTGACCCGGAAGGATTCCCATCCGTGCTGAAGGAAATGTTGAACCAGGTAAGTATTTTTTTCTTTTCCTTTCAGGATATTGTGTTTGTGTTGTGTCATTCTGACCAGAATGGTGTTGCTCGCCTCTCCCACATATTGGGCTCCACATTGTTTACAGGTGATGAGGTAAACACAGTTTTTGCTGTGTACCGTGTCTGATCGTGGTGAGTATTGAAAACCTCTTTTGTGAGTTTGTTTTGTACATACTGCTTCTGTTCCAAATATTGACCGTGATGTTTGGGTTTTGTGTTGTGAAGGGGATGGAGTTTGGCTCTAATGAGGTGGTCCTGTAAACTTTGTTTCTCCTGAATGCTGCAATAACTTTGTGGTCCTTAAACATTTGTGTTTGTCCCAATATGTGCTGAAAGTTAGATCTTACCTCTCTGGTCAGTTTCAGAGCGGCCGAGGAGTATGTCAGGACGAAGGGCACGCTGATGCCCTCCGCCTGGGCCCCTCTTACCAGGTAAGATTTAAAACCCTCCTCAAGAAGGACCTGTTGTATCCTCTGGGCCTGAGTGC
Organism: Cranoglanis bouderius; assembly: GCA_023630585.1. Classification (NCBI taxonomy): domain Eukaryota; kingdom Metazoa; phylum Chordata; class Actinopteri; order Siluriformes; family Cranoglanididae; genus Cranoglanis; species Cranoglanis bouderius. Next base: position 10,600 of record CM042561.1, read on the forward strand.
CCTGAAGAGGATCCGTGTCGCTCCATAAAGTCCTGCTCCTGGGTGCATATGCGCTGAACCTGAGGAGTTGTGACTTGACCAGGCCGGAGTAAGTATGTTTGGGGTGGAAACTCCTTTATGCAGAAGGGCATGTGTGTCCGCTTTCCTTAAAAAAAAAAAAATACTTTTATGTCCAATTTGTGTGACGAATTAAAATCTGGGCCCTTGTACGTCAGGGTGTCTAGAAAGTCTACCGATAGCTGACTGGTGGTGGATTTTAATTTTATAGACGGGTTATGGTTATTAAGTGTGGCCAAAATTCTTTGAACTCCTCTTCCGAGTGAGTCCATACTCCCAGATGTCGCCCAGATATCTAAAATAATGGAGGGGCCGCTTTTGGCATCGGATAAGGCCGAATCTTCCCATTCTGCCATAAATATGTTGGCATAGGCCGGGCAAACTTTTTGCCCATCGCCGTGTTCCTTAATCTGTAGAAAGAATTCCTGCATTGAATTCAAAATCATTTCTATTTAAATTAATATCCAATAGTTGGATGAGCTCCTTATCGGGCCTTGAGGGGTCAGGTTCTTTTAAAAATATTTTTGATGGCCTGTATTCCTTCTTGTATGTCAATATTATGTAAAGGCTATCTATGTCCATAGTGAACAAGATAGCCTTTGGGGAATTTCTTAAGTCCTTTGACCTTCTGAACAAAAATCAGACGTGTCTTTACATAGCTGGGGTGGCCAATCGAAAGGGGGTTTAAATGAAAATCCAGGAATTCGCCGTATAGTACGCCTCGCCACTGCAATCCGACACTATAGGCCTTCCTGGGGGATTTCGTGAGGCCTGCTCCATTTGGCTGGGTCTTTGTGTATTTTGGGGAGCATAAAACCTCCTACTTCTGGGTTCCCATTCCCCAATAAGTAGGACTTTTGTTTGGCATTAATATATTTTTTAATGTATAGGATTGGACTATCTTTTTAATAAGGGTATTGTGTCTAAATAAATGGGTGTATCTAATTTCCTGTAATATTGTGGGTCATTTAATTGTCTGTATCCCTCCCATAAATATTGTGCTCGGTCCCATATGACTATAGCACTGCCTTTGTCTGCAGGCTTAATGACAATTTGCTTATTGTCCTGAGCTGTTTTAAAGCATTTATTTCCTCCTGAGTGAGGTTAAGCTCTTCCTGGGATGGTATAAAACGTTTTTTCAAATAATCCAGGTCCCTTTCGAATAATGTGTGGAGCTCTGTGGGTAATTTATCCGCTGGGTGGGACCCAGTCTGATTTGGGTGTGAACGGAGGGGGATTTGAGTCTGTGTCATTTTTTGAAATATGCTGCCAATTTAAGTCTCCTATGATATTGTTGTAGGTCGACGAGTTTGCATTTGTTGGTGTTTTCTGCTAATCTTGCTGGCTGGGATAAATGCCAAGCCCCTATTGAGCAGGCTAAGTTGTGGGGGAGTAATATGGAATTTTTTTGATAAAATTATAACATTACGATTCCTCCTGTGCATGCAGGCTTATGGGGAGATTTAATTTAAATACTGGAGCCAGTGCTGAAGCATGTTTCTGGCTGTGTCCACCGTCCAATGAATATTATCACTTTCGTGTGGAATTCTGATCTGGACAGGGCCGAATATGTTTTAGGTTGGCGAGATATAGGTGTTTAGTGTGGTCAATCATGCCTGCTCCTTTGTCGGAGCATGCCTGAAAAGTTCACCTCTGGGACCCAAATTTGTGCCAGAGGGAACTTTTCTTTGGCCGCCAGAAAGCCGCCTGCATCTGTTTGATCGCGGTGTTCTTTGGCGCTCTGTGTCCGGCTGTTAATGCCCAGTGATAACACCACGTGTTCCACATCTGTGGAGACAGCGTTTAGAAATTACGGCCTCCATGTGTCTGGAATGTGGCCCCCGGATAGCTTTCTATTTGGAGGTCCGTGATTTTTAAACGGTGGAATTTTGGACAAATTGGAGTCACCGATAATGAGCCATTTTTTACGGACAGTCAGCTTCCATTCGATCATTTTTCTGGGTGTGTTTATATGTCTGTTCGCCCGCCCTCCTGGGAGTCACGTTGTACTCCAGAAGGTAGGCCGACTGACACTGAAACGGGCCTGTGTGGCTGTCCTAAGGCTACTGACCTTGTCGGGGCTTAGGGTCACTCTTTGTGAGCCACAATTACCCTGCTCACACTCCCTTGGTCCTCAATGACAATGAGGTCTTGTTCCTGTCTGACACAGGGTTGGAAACGCAAGTGAGGAGTGCGTTGTTCTTTGGGGAGGTCGGGAGATTAGACGCCACATCTGATTGGCCGTCCGAGTCCTCCTCCCTGATAGGGGACCAATCATTTAGTGGGTCTGTCATGGTGGATACTGTTTTAGATGGATTTTTGTTACTACCGGGTGGACATTTCAGAATGGGAGTGTGCATCTGACCCAGTGTGCACCAACGCCTGCACCATAACGGTTCTAGCCACATTTTCAGGGAGAGAAGGAGCAGGAGGGCAAGTTTGGGTCTCCGCTTCCTCCTCATCCCTTCAGAATCGGCAGCAGGAGCAGGGGTATGCCATTTCTCCTCTACCAACATGTGAGCTTCGTGTACTGTTTTGTCTTGGAGCCTCTTGCCAATACCACGTTTAGCCCACAGGATGGCAGTATTGAAGCATTCCTTCCAGGCCCGAGAAGGAATATGCTGAAGCTTGGCCAGTTCTTCCACCAATGCGTCTTCATAATGATTTTTAAGAATGAGCATGGTGGTGTAGGCCCAGTTTTTGGCATTGCCTGCAATAAGGGCTTGTGTTGTGGGGTTTGGCAAGGCCGGTTTGATGACCTCTGACAGGTGTTTTTCAAGTTTATTAATTGCAGGAGGCTGTTCTTGGCTGATGTTGTTCTTGTGGTGCACTAATTTAATGATTTTAAAACAGGTACGGGTTTTTATTACAAAATCTGGGTCATCCGAATAGGTCTTGGGCTTTGTGTTTTGTCTCTGATACATGTTTTTATTTTTCAGGTGTGAAACGGAGGGGCCATGTTCTGTTCTGCACCTCTCCCCGGTTCCTTCATGAAGGATTTTTGTCTGGATATGAATGTATCAGGCCCAAAACGGGCCCGGGTTCAAAACATTGTGGTCTGCCAGACCGCTGATAAGACTCAGTACGGTAAGTCAGGGGTGCCTCATGTGGCCCCCATATTTAATCTGCGCCTGCATAAGAGAACACTCTTCCCTCTGTGCATGACGCCAGTGCTGCGGAATGAACGGGCATAGGCCCGGCTGTGCCCTGAATGGCACGCCTGCGCCCACGGGTGACAAGAGTCCAACCGCCTCTCTCTCTGGCAGAACCATGTTTTTGAAAATTAATACGAATTTCTAAATGTGAAATTAAAGGAAGGATCTGAAAAATATATATATATCAGGTAAGTATAACTCAATTTGTCAAGTTTGACCTTGTGTAAAAGAAAATAAATAAATCCAAATAAATGTAATCCAATTTGGTCTTGTGTTTTTTTGTGTAATTTGTATGTGTAAGATAAATTTTTTGAAAGAATGAACAAGCCGCTGCAACGCTTTCGGTTCACTTGGAACCTTCTTCAGGCAGGCTTGTTCTGATTTTCAAAGAAAATATATATATAAAAGGGTTCTTGAATGAATCAAAATAATAATCAAAAAGGAAAGAAATGAAATGATAAATAAATGTGGATTAAGGATCAGAATAATACGCTTTGAAATGCAAAAGGTGTTATAGGCTTTCTCTCAGAGTTGGAAGCAGTGAATAAAATTCTGCAGCCTCAGTTGTCATAATTTAAAGTGTGGGGCGGGACTCAGTTTGAATGAGCCAATGGGAGCCTGTCCCTTGTTTTGGCTTTGAAAGAAACAGCCCCAGCCAATCAGAGATATAGCTGTCTTTTCAAAAATTGTGCAAGGGCATTTTTTGAATCTTTGAATACAAAATCCTAATATTTTATATCTATCTATATATATATATATATATACATATATACATATATACATATATATATATATATACACATATATACATAAATACACATACACATATAATGTACATGCATAATAAAAATAAAGGAATATATATATAAAAATGTTATTATATTTAAATAAATATTTTAAAATATATATGTATATATATATTAGGTTGCTATCAGCACTTGCCTCTAATTTAAATTCACCCATTTTTCCATGTTCCTGTGTGTTTTATTATAATTAAAATTAAAAATAAGCAGACTAATTGTAAGATAAGTTTTGTACAGTTGAGTTTACTGCCAACATGAGGCACGGGCTGGTTAGGTTTAGGTAAGGGTTAAGAAGGTTAGGTTAGGGCTTAGGTTAGGGATTAAGGTTAGGATTAGGTTTAGGTAAGGGTTAGCGGTTAGGGTTAGGGATTAGGATTAGGTTAGGGCCTGAGGTTAGGTTAGGGATTAAGTTTAGGTAAGAGTTAGTGGTTAGGTTAGGCTTAGGTTAGGATTAGGGATTAGGGTTAGGATTAGGGATTAGGTTAGGATTAGGGCTTGAGGTTAGGTTAGGGCTTGAGGTTAGGTTAGGGATTAAGGTTAGATTAGGTTTAGGTAAGGGTTAGCGGTTAGGTTAGGCTTAGGTTAGGATTAGGGATTAAGGCTAGGATTAGGTTAGGGAGTTGAGATTAGGTTAGGGGTTGAGGTTAGGTTAGGGTTGAGATTAGGTTGGGGTTAGGGGTGTTTTAGGAGGGTGCGCCGCTATCCCATGTGCACAGGCCATCAATGTCGCCACTCAACTGCATTCACTTGTCATTAAGGCCTTGGGGTATATAGTGCCCAATTTACTAATCCAAATTCTCTCTGCTCTTTTTCTCTGGGGTACGGACCACTGCGGGTCGGCCTGTAGGACCGTGACCCGGAAGGATTCCCATCCGTGCTGAAGGAAATGTTGAACCAGGTAAGTATTTTTTTCTTTTCCTTTCAGGATATTGTGTTTGTGTTGTGTCATTGTAACCAGAATGGTGTTGGTCGTCTCTCCCAGATATTGGGGTGGAGATTGTTTGCAGGTGATGAGGTAAAGAGAGTTTTTGCTGTGTACCGTGTCTCGATCGGTGAGTATTGAAAACCTCTTTGTGAGTTTGTTTTGTACATACTGCTCTGTTCCAAATATTGACCGTGATGTTTGGGTTTTGTGTTGTGAAGGGGATGGAGTTTGGCTCTAATGACGTGGTCCTGTAAACTTTTGTTTCTCCTGAATCCTCCAATAACTTTGTGGTCCTTAAACATTTGTGTTTGTCCCAATATGTGCTGAAACTTAGATCTTACCTCTCTGCTCACTTTCAGAGCGGCCGAGGAGTATGTCAGGACTAAGGGCACGCTGATGCCCTCCGCCTGGGCCCTCTTACCAGGTAAGATTTAAAAACCTCCTCAAGAAGGACCTGTTGTATCCTCTGGGCCTGAGTGCCCTGGAAGAGGATCCGTGTCGCCCATAAAGTCCCGCTCCTGGGTGCATATGCGCCGGAACCTGAGGAGTTGTGACTTGACCAGGCCGGAGTAAGTATGTTTGGGGTGGAAACTCTTTTATGCAGAAGGGCATGTGTGTCCGCTTCCTTAAAAATACTTTTATGTCCAATTTGTGTGACGAATTAAAATCTGGGCCCTTGTACGTCTGTGGGTGTCTAGAAAGTCTACCGATAGCTGACTGGTGGTGGATTTTAATTTTATAGACGGGTTATGGTTATTAAGTGTGGCCAAAAATTCTTTGAACTCCTCTTCCGAAAGTGAGTCCATACTCCCCAGATGTCGCCCAGATATCTAAAATAATGGAGGGGCCGCTTGGCATCGGGATAAGGCCGAATCTTCCCATTCTGCCATAAATATGTTGGCATAGGCCGGGCAAACTTTTTGCCCATCGCCGTGTTCTTAATCTGTAGAAAGAATTCTGCTGAATTCAAAATCATTTCTATTTAAATTAATATCCAATAGTTGGATGAGCTCCTTATCGGGCCTTGAGGGGTCAGGGTTCTTTTAAAAATATTTTTGATGGCCTGTATTCCTTCTTGTATGTCAATATTAGTGTAAAGGCTATCTATGTCCATAGTGAACAAGATAGCCTTTGGGGAATTTTAAGTCCTTTGACCTTCTGAACAAAATCGCACGTGTCTTTACATAGCTGGGGTGGCCAATCGAAAGGGGGTTTAAATGAAAATTCAGGAATTGCCGTATAGTACGCCTCGCTACCGCAATCCGACACTATAGGCCTTCCTGGGGGATTTCGTGAGGCCTGCTCCATTTGGCTGGGTCTTTGTGTATTTTGGGAGCATGTAAAACCTCCTACTTCTGGGTTCCCCATTCCCAATAAGTAGGACTTTTGTTTGGCATTAATATATTTTTTAATGTATAGGATTGACTATCTTTTTAATAAGGGGTATTGTGTCTAAATAAATGGGTGTATCTAATTTCCTGTAATATTGTGGGTCATTTAATTGTCTGTATCCTCCCATAAATATTGTGCTCGGGTCCCATATGACTATAGCACTGCCTTTGTCTGCAGGCTTAATGACAATTTGCTTATTGTCCTTGAGCTGTTTTAAAGCATTTATTTCCTCCTGAGTGAGGTTAAGCTCTTCCTGGGATGGTATAAAACGTTTTTTCAAATAATCCAGGTCCCTTTCGAATAATGTGTGGAGCTCTGTGGGTAATTTATCCGCTGGTGGGACCCAGTCTGATTTGGGTGTGAACGGAGGGGGATTTGAGTCTGTGTCATTTTTGAAATATGCTGCCAATTTAAGTCTCCTATGATATTGTTGTAGGTCGATCGAGTTTGCATTTGTTGGTGTTTTCTGCTAATCTTGCTGGATGGGATAAATGTCAAGCCCCTATTGAGCAGGCTAAGTTGTGGGGAGTAATATGGAATTTTTTGATAAAATTATAACATTACGATTCCCCTCCTGTGCATGCAGGCTTATGGGGAGATTTAATTTAAATACTGGAGCCAGTGCTGAAGCATGTTTCTGGCTGTGTCCACCGTCCAGTGAATATTATCACTTTCGGTGTGGAATTCTGATCTGGACAGGGCCGGAATATGTTTTAGGTTGGCGCAGATATAGGTGTTTAGTGTGGTCAATCATGCCTGCTCCTTTGTCGGAGCATGCCTGAAAAGTTCACCTCTGGGACCCAAATTTGTGCCAGAGGGAACTTTTTCTTTGGCCGCTCGTCAGAAGCCGCCTGCATCTGTTTGATCGCGGTGTCTTTGGCGCTCTGTGTCCGGCTGTTAATGCCCAGTGATAACACCACGTGTTCCACATCTGTGGAGACAGCGTTTTTAGAAATTACGGCCTCCATGTGTCTGAATGTGGCCCCCGGATAGCTTTCTATTTGGAGGTCCGCATTTTTAAACGGTGGAATTTTGGACAAATTGGAGTCACCGATAATGAGCCATTTTTACGGACAGTCAGCTTCCATTCGATCATTTTTCTGGGTGTGTTTATATGTCTGTTCGCCCGCCCTCCTGGGAGTCACGCTGTACTCCAGAAGGTAGGCCGAATTCGACACTGAAACGGGCCTGTGTGGCTGTCCTAAGGCTACTGACCTTGTCGGGCTTAGGGTCACTCTTTGTGAGCCACAATTACCCTGCTCACACTCCCTTGGTCCTCAATGACAATGAGGTCTTGTTCCTGTCTGACACAGGGGTTGGAACGCAAGTGAGGAGTGCGTTGTTCTTTGGGAGGTCGAGATTAGACGCCACATCTGATTGGCCAGTCCGAGTCCTCCTCCCTGATAGGGACCAATCATTTAGTGGGTCTGTCATGGTGGATACTGTTTTAGATGGATTTTTTGTTACTACCGGGTGGACATTTCAGAATGGGAGTGTGCATCTGACCCAGTGTGCACCAACGCCTGCACCATAACGGTTCTAGCCACACATTTTCAGGGAGAGAAGGAGCAGGAGGGCAAGTTTGGGTCTCCGCTTCCTCCCTCATCCCTTCAGAATCGGCAGCAGGAGCAGGGGTCTGCCATTTCTCCTCTACCAACATGTGAGCTTCTGGTACTGTTTTGTCTTGGAGCCTCTTGCCAATACCACGCTTAGCCCACAGGATGGCAGTATTGAAGCATTCCTTCCAGGCCCGAGAAGGAATATGCTGAAGCTTGCCAGTTCTTCCACCAATGCGCTCTTCATAATGATTTTTAAGAATGAGCATGGTGGTGTAGGCCCAGTTTTTGGCATTGCCTGCAATAAGGGCTTGTGTTGTGGGGTTTGGCAAGGCCGGTTTGATGACCTCTGACAGGTGTTTTTCAAGTTTATTAATTGCAGGAGGCTGTTCTTGGCTGATGTTGTTCTTGTGGTGCACTAATTTAATGATTTTAAAACAGGTACGGGTTTTTATTACAAAATCTGGGTCATCCGAATAGGTCTTGGGCTTTGTGTTTTGTCTCTGATACATGTTTTTATTTTTCAGGTGTGAACGGAGGGGCCATGTTCTGTTCTGCACCCTCTCCCTCGGTTCCTTCATGAAGGATTTTTGTCTGGATATGAATGTATCAGGCCCAAACGGGCCCGGGTTCAAAACATTGTGGTCTGCCAGACCGCTGATAAGACTCAGTACGGTAAGTCAGGTGCCCTCATGTGGCCCCCATATTTAACTGCGCCTGCATAAGAGAACACTCTCTCCCTCTGTGCATGACGCCAGTGCTGCGGAATGAACGGGCATAGGCCCGGTTGTGCCCTGAATGGCACGCCTGCGCCCACGGGTGACAAGAGTCCAACCGCTCTCTCTGGCAGAACCATGTTTTTGAAAATTAATACGAATTTCTAAATGTGAAATTAAAGGAAGGATCTGAAAAAATATATATATATCAGGTAAGTATAACTCAATTTGTCAAGTTTGACCTTGTGTAAAAGAAAAATAAATAAATCCAAATAAATGTAATCCAATTTGGTCTTGTGTTTTTTTGTGTAATTTGTATGTGTAAGATAAATTTTTGAAAGAATGAACAAGTCGTTGCAACGTTTCGTTCTCTCAGAACCTTCTTCAGGCAGGCTTGTTCTGATTTTCAAAAGAATATATAAATTGAAATATAAAAATAAAGAAATGAAAATAAACAAATGTATATTGAGGATCAGAATAATATGCTTTGAAATGTAAAAGGTGTTATAGGCTTTCTCTCAGAGTTGGAAGCAGTGAATGAAATTCTGAAGCCTCAGTTGTCCCATTTTATGGTGTGGGGCGGACTCAGTTTGAATGAGCCAATCGGAGCCTGTCCCTTTGTTCCAGTTTGAAAAGAAACAGCTTAGAGCCAATCAGAAAATAGCTGCCTTTTTCAAAATTGTGGAAGGGCATTTTTTGAATTTTTGAACACAAAATATTAGTGTTTTATATCTATCTATATATATATATATATATACATATATACATATATATATATATATATATATATATATGTGTGTGTATATTTAAAAATAAAGGAATATATATATAAAAATGTTCTTATATTTATATATATATTTTAAAAATATATATGTATATATATATTAGGGTTGCTATAAGCACTTCCTCTAACTTAAATCCACCCATTTTTCCATGTTCCAGTGTGTTTTATTATAATTAAAATTAAAAATAAAAAGCAGACTAATTGTAAGACAAGTTTGTTACAGTGAGATTACTGCCAACATGAGGCACGGGCTGGTTAGGTTTAGGTAAGGGTTAGCGGTTAGGTTAGGGCTTAGGTTAGGGATTAAGGTTGGGATTAGGTTTAGGTAAGGGTTAAGTGTTAGGTTAGGATTAGGATTAGGTTAGGGCCTGAGGTTAGGTTAGGGATTAAGTTTAGGTAAGAGTTAGCGGTTAGGTTAGGGCTTAGGTTAGGATTAGGGATTAGGTTAGGATTAGGGATTAGGGTTAGGATTAGGGCTTGAGGTTAGGTTAGGCTTGAGGTTAGGTTAGGGATTAAGGTTAGGATTAGGTTTAGGTAAGGGTTAGCGTGTTAGGTTAGGGCTTAGGTTAGGATTAGGGATTAAGGCTAGGATTAGGTTAGGGAGTTGAGATTAGGTTAGGGGTTGAGGTTAGGTTAGGTTGAGATTAGGTTGGGGTTAGGGTGTTTTAGGAGGGTGCGCGCTATCTCATGTGCACAGGCCATCAATGTCGCCACTCAACTGCATTCACTTGTCATTAAGGCCTTGGGGGTATATAGTGCCCAATTTACTAATCCAAATTCTCTCTGCTCTTTTTCTCTGGGGTACGGACTACTGCGGGTCGGCCTGCAGGACTGTGGATCTGAAGGATTCCCATCCGTGCTGGAAGGAAATGTTGAACCAGGTAAGTATTTTTTTCTTTTCCTTTCAGGATATTGTGTTTGTGTTGTGTCATTCTGACCAGAATGGTGTTGCTCGCCTCTCCCACATATTGGGCTCCACATTGTTTACAGGTGATGAGGTAAACACAGTTTTTGCTGTGTACCGTGTCTCGATCGGGTGAGTATTGAAAACCTCTTTGTGAGTTTGTTTTGTACATACTGCTCTGTTCCAAATATTGACCGTGATGTTTGGGTTTTGTGTTGTGAAGGGGATGGAGTTTGGCTCTAATGAGGTGGTCCTGTAAACTTTTGTTTCTCCTGAATGCTGCAATAACTTTGTGGTCCTTAAACATTTGTGTTTGTCCCAATATGTGCTGAAAGTTAGATCTTACCTCTCTGGTCAGTTTCAGAGCGGCCGAGGAGTATGTCAGGACGAAGGGCACGCTGATGCCCTCCGCCTGGGCCCCTCTTACCAGGTAAGATTTAAAAACCTCCTCAAGAAGGACCTGTTGTATCCTCTGGGCCTGAGTGCCCTGAAGAGGATCCGTGTCGCTCCATAAAGTCCTGCTCCTGGGTGCATATGCGCTCGAACCTGAGGAGTTGTGACTTGACCAGGCCGGAGTAAGTATGTTTGGGGTGGAAACTCCTTTATGCAGAAGGGCATGTGTGTCCGCTTTCCTTAAAAATACTTTTATGTCCAATTTGTGTGACGAATTAAAATCTGGGCCCTTGTACGCCGTGGGTGTCTAGAAAGTCTACCGATAGCTGACTGGTGGTGGATTTTAATTTTATAGACGGGTTATGGTTATTAAGTGTGGCTAAAAATTCTTTGAACTCCTCTTCCGAGTGAGTCCATACTCCCAGATGTCGCCCAGATATCTAAAATAATGGAGGGGCCGCTTTTGGCATCGGGATAAGGCCGAATCTTCCCATTCTGCCATAAATATGTTGGCATAGGCCGGGCAAACTTTTTGCCCATCGCTGCGTTCTTAATCTGTAGAAAGAATTCTGCTGAATTCAAAATCATTTCTATTTAAATTAATATCCAATAGTTGGATGAGCTCCTTATCGGCCTTGAGGGGTCAGGTTCTTTAAAAATATTTTTGATGGCCTGTATTCCTTCTTGTATGTCAATATTAGTGTAAAGGCTATCTATGTCCATAGTGAACAAGATAGCCTTTGGGGAATTTAAGTCCTTTGACCTTCTGAACAAAATCGTACGTGTCTTTTACATAGCTGGGGTGGCCAATCGAAAGGGGGTTTAAATGAAAATCCAGGAATTCGGCCGTATAGTACGCCTCGCCACCGCAATCCGACACTATAGGCCTTCCTGGGGGATTTCGTGAGGCCTGCTCCATTTGGCTGGGTCTTTGTGTATTTTGGGGAGCATGTAAAACCTCCTACTTCTGGGTTCCCCATTCCCCAATAAGTAGGACTTTTGTTTGGCATTAATATATTTTTTAATGTATAGGGATTGGACTATCTTTTTAATAAGGGGTATTGTCTCTAAATAAATGGGTGTATCTAATTTCCTGTAATATTGTGGGTCATTTAATTGTCTGTATCCCTCCCATAAATATTGTGCTCGGTCCCATATGACTATAGCACTGCCTTTGTCTGCAGGCTTAATGACAATTTGCTTATTGTCCTTGAGCTGTTTTAAAGCATTTATTTCCTCCTGAGTGAGGTTAAGCTCTTCCTGGGATGGTATAAAAACGTTTTTCAAATAATCCAGGTCCCTTTCGAATAATGTGTGGAGCTCTGTGGGTAATTTATCCGCTGGGTGGGACCCAGTCTGATTTGGGTGTGAACGGAGGGGATTTGAGTCTGTGTCATTTTTGAAATATGCTGCCAATTTAAGTCTCCTATGATATTGTTGTAGGTCGACGAGTTTGCATTTGTTGGTGTTTTCTGCTAATCTTGCTGGATGGGATAAATGTCAAGCCCCTATTGAGCAGGCTAAGTTGTGGGGGAGTAATATGGAATTTTTTTGGTAAAATTAGAACATTACGATTCCCTCCTGTGCATGCAGGCTTATGGGGAGATTTAATTTAAATACTGGAGCCAGTGCTGAAGCATGTTTCTGGCTGTGTCCACCGTCCAGTGAATATTATCACTTTCGGTGTGGAATTCTGATCTGGACAGGGCCGGAATATGTTTTAGGTTGGCGAGATATAGGTGTTTAGTGTGGTCAATCATGCCTGCTCCTTTGTCGGAGCATGCCTGAAAAGTTCACCTCTGGGACCCAAATTTGTGCCAGAGGGAACTTTTCTTTGGCCGCCAGAAAGCCGCCTGCATCTGTTTGATCGCGGTGTCTTTGGCGCTCTGTGTCCGGCTGTTAATGCCCAGTGATAACACCACGTGTTCCACATCTGTGGAGACAGCGTTTTTAGAAATTACGGCCTCCATGTGTCTGGAATGTGGCCCCCGGATAGCTTTCTATTTGGAGGTCCGCATTTTTAAACGGTGGAATTTTGGACAAATTGGAGTCACCGATAATGAGCCATTTTTTACGGACAGTCAGCTTCCATTCGATCATTTTTCTGGGTGTGTTTATATGTCTGTTCGCCCGCCCTCCTGGGAGTCACGCTGTACTCCAGAAGGTAGGCCGACTCGACACTGAAACGGGCCTGTGTGGCTGTCCTAAGGCTACTGACCTTGTCGGGCTTAGGGTCACTCTTTGTGAGCCACAATTACCCTGCTCACACTCCCTTTGGTCCTCAATGACAATGAGGTCTTGTTCCTGTCTGACACAGGGGTTGGAACGCAAGTGAGGAGTGCGTTGTTCTTTGGGGAGGTCGGGAGATTAGACGCCACATCTGATTGGCCGTCCGAGTCCTCCTCCCTGATAGGGACCAATCATTTAGTGGGTCTGTCATGGTGGATACTGTTTTAGATGGATTTTTGTTACTACCGGGTGGACATTTCAGAATGGGAGTGTGCATCTGACCCAGTGTGCACCAACGCCTGCACCATAACGGTTCTAGCCGCCACATTTTCAGGGAGAGAAGGAGCAGGAGGGCAAGTTTGGGTCTCCGCTTCCTCCCTCATCCCTTCAGAATCGCAGCAGGAGCAGGGGTCTGCCATTTCTCCTCTACCAACATGTGAGCTTCGTGGTACTGTTTTGTCTTGGAGCCTCTTGCCAATACCACGCTTAGCCCACAGGATGGCAGTATTGAAGCATTCCTTCCAGGCCCGAGAAGGAATATGCTGAAGCTTGCCAGTTCTTCCACCAATGCGCTTTCATAATGATTTTTAAGAATGAGCATGGTGGTGTAGGCCCAGTTTTTGGCATTGCCTGCAATAAGGGCTTGTGTTGTGGGGTTTGGCAAGGCCGGTTTGATGACCTCTGACAGGTGTTTTTCAAGTTTATTAATTGCAGGAGGCTGTTCTTGGCTGATGTTGTTCTTGTGGTGCACTAATTTAATGATTTTAAAACAGGTACGGGTTTTTATTACAAAATCTGGGTCATCCGAATAGGTCTTGGGCTTTGTGTTTTGTCTCTGATACATGTTTTTATTTTTCAGGTGTGAACGGAGGGGCCATGTTCTGTTCTGCACCTTCTCCCTCGGTTCCTTCATGAAGGATTTTTGTCTGGATATGAATGTATCAGGCCCAAAACGGGCCCGGGTTCAAAACATTGTGGTCTGCCAGACCGCTGATAAGACTCAGTACGGTAAGTCAGGGGTGCCTCATGTGGCCCCCTATATTTAACTGCGCCTGCATAAGAGAACACTCTCTCCCTCTGTGCATGACGCCAGTGCTGCGGAATGAACGGGCATAGGCCCGGTTGTGCCCTGAATGGCACGCCCAAGGGCCCACGGGTGACAAGAGTCCAACCGCTCTCTCTGGCAGAACCATGTTTTTGAAAATTAATACGTAATTTCTAAATGTGAAATTAAAGGAAGGATCTGAAAAAATATATATATATCAGGTAAGTATAACTCAATTTGTCAAGTTTGACCTTGTGTAAAAGAAAAATAAATAAATCCAAATAAATGTAATCCAATTTGGTCTTGTGTTTTTTTGTGTAATTTGTATGTGTAAGATAAATTTTTTTGAAAGAATGAACAAGTCGCTGTAACGCTTTCGTTCTCTCAGAACCTTCTTCAGGCAGGCTTGTTCTGATTTTCAAAAGAATATATAAATTGAAATATAAAAAATAAAGAAATGAAAATAAACAAAATGTATATTGAGGATCAGAATAATATGCTTTGAAATGCAAAAGGTGTTATAGGCTTTCTCTCAGAGTTGGAAGCAGTGAATGAAATTCTGAAGCCTCAGTTGTCCCATTTTATGGTGTGGGGCGGACTCAGTTTGAATGAGCCAATCGGAGCCTGTCCCTTGTTCCAGTTTGAAAAGAAACAGCTTAGAGCCAATCAGAAAATAGCTGCCTTTTTCAAAATTGTGGAAGTTCTTTTTTTATATTTTTGAACACAAAATATTAGTGTTTTATATATACATATATATATATATATACATATATACACATATATATATATATATATATATATATATATGTGTGTGTATATTTAAAAAAAATAAAGGAATATATATATAAAAAAATGTTCTTATATTTATATATATATATTTTAAAATATATATGTATATATATTAGGGTTGCTATAAGCACTTCCTCTAACTTAAATCCACCCATTTTTCCATGTTCCAGTGTGTTTTATTATAATTAAAATTAAAAATAAAAAGCAGACTAATTGTAAGACAAGTTTGTTACAGTGAGATTACTGCCAACATGAGGCACGGGCTGGTTAGGCTTAGGTTTAGGGTAAAGCTATGGTTAGGGTTAGGTTAAGGTTAGGGATTAGGTTTAGGTAAGGTTAAGTGTTAGGTTAGGATTAGATTAGGATTAGGCCTGAGGTTAGGGTTAGGGATTAAGTTTAGGGTAAGAGTTAAAGTGTTAGGGTTAGGGCTTAGGGTTAGATTTAGGGATTAGGGCTGTGACAGGACTGTGCCAGACTGTAATGTAGGCCAGGCTGTGCTCGGCGCTGTGCTGTGCTCTGAGTGCCAGCAGACTGTGACTTCAGCTCTGTGCGCGCCAGCCGCCAGGGACTGTGCTCTGTGCTGTGACTCAGACAGCAGCCAGACAGGTCTGTGGAGCTGGCGCTGTGACCAGGCTGTGACTGACGCCAGGCCAGCCAGACAGGCTGTGGGCGCTTTAGTATGTGGCTACCCATAGCACAGCCAATGCCGCCACTGTCCGCATTCAATTTTCACCAGGCCTTCGGGGTATATAGATAGTCTACTTACCAACTACTCTTTCTGATAGATACAGTGCTCTCCAGTGACATTGACTGATTAGGACTTAATCAGAAGGCTGAAGGAAATGCTGCACAGGTGCATTTTCTTCCTTCAGGATGTTGTGCTTTGTGTCAGTGTCATTCTACCAGAATGTACAGGGCTGTTGCTCGTCTTCTCCCCAGCTATAGCTAGTTCACATGTTTGAGCTGATGCCAAAAACACAGCTTCTTGCTGTACGGCAGCTCAATCGCGATTTGTTTCAGGTATACTGTTCTTGCCCAAATATACTGCGATGCTTGTTTTGTGTGCCAGAAGGGTGACATTTGGTATTCTAACTGAGGTGAAACTTAATGTTTCCCGAATGCTGCAATGTGGTCCTTTAAACATTTGTGGGCCTGTCCCAATATTGTGCTGAAAAGTTAAAATCTTTCCTTTCTTCAGGTCACATCGAGTTATCAGACTAGACTTTGGACACGCTCCTAGGCCTGCAAGCCCCACAGGCAAGATTTGAAAATTCCTTCTCAAGAAGGACTCAAAAGTATGTTTAGCTCGGAGCGCGTCAGAAGACCTATCATGTCGCCCATGTCCTCGCCTGGGAGCACATGCCGACTCCGGACGGGGCTTACTTAAGAAATTCAGGCAGCCGTGTTTAGATTTCTTTGCGAAACTCCTCAGGTTGCAGCAAGAAGGCAGTCAAAGTCTTCAAAGAATACTCTTAATTCTGTGTGCGTGTACTGCATCTGGCCTGTATGACTGCGTATGTCTAAAAATCTACAGACAACTGATCGTGGAAGTGAAATGATCTCACCTATAGCGGCATGGGGGCCAGGCAGTGCGCTACCGATACTCTTCTTCCCAGACTAAACATTCAGTCACGGAAATGTTGTGGCACGAAGCCGACCCAAGCTTCCAACTTCCGCCATAAGAAGGTTTAGAAGATCTAACTTTCATAGTTCACGCGTCCCACTTGCACCAGACATTGCTACAAAACTCACTCTACGCACAATAGTTGGGATTTAAATACATGCCGGTTCATCGCTTAAAAATATTTTACAGGCCTGTACCCTGTATGCCCACAGTAGCGCAGCTGTTGTTCAGGTGCCCATGGAAGATGTCTTCTGGGGGAATTTTGGTCCTCGATCTTCCGAACAGGGATGAAACTTCAGTTGGTAATTGCTGGGAGTGGTCATCAAAGCTGGTTTAAAGCGCTGAAAACTAGAATTCGAGACCGCAGGGCATGTCTTCGCTAGCAATCCTAGACTGTGTCCTCCCGGGGACTTTGCATCTGCTAAACATTGTACCGGAGTTCATGTATTTTGGGGAAAGCATGCAAAACTTCCCACTTGCCTCGCTCCATGCAAGAGTATGACTTATTAAACTACTAAACGCACAATACATTCCACAGAGTAAGATAAAAAGAAAGTGACCACTCTTTGACCAGTACAAACAGCAGCCGCGTGAGCGTAATCCTTCGTGTCATTGCGGGTCACACCTGACCCGCAGATAGTACTGTACGCCCCGACTATACAAGGGCAGCCAGTTTCTGTCCACAGTGTTTACGATCACCTGTTTGCCGTCCCCGTGAGCCGTCTCAGTCTGACCGTATCCGTTCAATAGCAGCCAGTCGTCCAGGTGTCCTCTGGCAATTGCGTGAAGCCTCCGCACATGGTTATATTCGGGCAAACGGATTAATTATCTAAAAACGGTTGGCCCGCTGAACGATGTCTGCGTCCAACCGAAAGGAGTCCAGTCGCTATACAGAATGAAACTTGAACTGCTAACCGGCGTAGTCTCTACTGTTCCACTGTATATACCGAGTCGTGTCCCTTATAGTCGCTGCTGGGCTGCAATCCATTTGTGCCTTCTGATAAAAATACCACTAGACTGCCTCCTGGGCAGTACGGCTCAGTGCTCTACAAGGCGAAGATCTAATCCGTAATTGCCATTGATACCAGCTTCTCGGCCCTAGGTCCATCGTCCAGCGAATACTGTCACTCCATGTCGGCGGAATTCCGACCAGAGCCGGAAATGCCTGTTCAATGCCGGCAACAATCTCGTCAGAGACGTAGTCTTCTTTACATACAGTGAAAGCCAAATGTCAATCTTCCGGAACCTGACAAATACTGTCGCGAACTTGTCTTAGCCGCTAAACGTTTGACCGCGTGCTGGTTCCCATAAACCGCCGTTCACCCAGCTATTGAGGACAACTTGCGTTCAGTGGCGTCGAATGGGCTTTCACATATTTAGTTTACGGCATAGATTGAATCGCGCTGGTCTCGATAGCCTTCTATTTTGGAGGTCCAGTTTTAAACAAGGCAACTGTACTTAGTAATATGGAGTCCATCATACGTCACGACAGTGAGCTTCCACTCCGCCTGCAATGCTTAATTTATACCAGTCGAACCGGGAGTCACGCCTAGACCGATCCGGCAAAGCTCCCGTTTTGTTAACCCGACACGGTCGGCCTTGCAGGCTGAAGCCTGACTCCAGTCTGGGCCAGGTCACTCTGTGCCGAACCGCCTGCTCATCACTCTGGTTCAATGACAGTTCCTTCCATAAGTCCTGACACAGATCCAACGCAGCGCGTGCCTACAGCCTCAGGATGTTGGCCGCACAGCACACTGTAACAAACGCCCTGTTCTGTTCTATACTCAGCGACCATTCTCTCGGTCGCTAACTGTCCAATGGCGATGCCGCTTACGGAGCCTACTGCTTCCAGGGGGCGGCCAGTGATATCAGTCACGGCTGCGCATTTGACCAGGCCACGCTCC
Organism: Cranoglanis bouderius; assembly: GCA_023630585.1. NCBI lineage: Eukaryota > Metazoa > Chordata > Actinopteri > Siluriformes > Cranoglanididae > Cranoglanis > Cranoglanis bouderius. Next base: position 28,876 of record CM042561.1, read on the forward strand.
AGCACGCAACGGGATATGTCAAGCCGCCAGCTTCGGGAAGCAGGACGAGGCTAAAGTCGGTCTCCGCCTCCCTCATCCTCAGACGGCAATAGGTGATTGCCAAAGCTCACGCTTCAATTGAATCGATCCCGGTTTTTTTTAGTCAGCCAGGTATACATGTACCTTTGCCGCGTATAGTTCTCCGCAGCATCTTCCAGTCAATGCATATACGCTCTGCCCACACGACGGGCAGAGCACTCCTCCGAACATGTCGAAGTCTGCGCCACTTTATAAAACCACTCAACGACTTCCTGCTGACGTTTAAAAATGGCGTTCTGGAAAACCAGTCCTTCCACAATTTTGATCGGCCATCGGCTGTGATTTTCAGGCTACCTGTGATTTATCCTCATCAGCTTGCCACCGCGGTGAGGCCAGTCCCGGCTGGTCACGCTTGTGGCACTCATCTGACGATCTTAGTCGACGCCTGGTTCTTATCGCTGTACCGGTGGGACAAATCAAACATCCAGAATACTTATGACTTTCGTTCTGATGCAGTGCATGCCTGTCCTTTACAGCGATCGGGCTTCAGGTCAAACCAATGCCTTCCTGTCTCCGCACCTTCTCTCCTCAATACACGGTCTGCCCATGATTTTGTCTGACATGAACCGAGATCAGGTTTATAACGGGCCTGGGGTTCGCGGTACTGAGGAGCCTGCCTGACAGACTGCTGATTAAACTACTGAAAGTGCAGTCATGTGCGACTCATGTTCATGCGTTCAGAGATTTGCCAGAGAACATCTATCTTTGTTATAGCAATCGCATTAGTGTTGAGGTGATAGGTTTGCTGCGTGATCGCACAAGTAGGTTTCATTTGGTGGAGGACACTATCTCAACATCTTTTACACAAGGTCAAACTTGACAAATTGAGTTATACTTACCTGATATATTTATTTTTTTTCAGATCCTTCCTTTAATTTCACATTTAGAAATTCGTATTAATTTTCCAAAAACATGGTTCTGCCAGAGAGAGACGGTTGGACTCTTGTCACCCGTGGACGCAGGCGTGCCATTCAGGGCACAGCCGGGCCTATGCCCCGTTCATTCCGCAGCACTGAGCGTCATGCACAGAGGGAGAGAGTGTTCTCTTATGCAGACGCAGTTAAATATGGGGGCCACATGAGGGCACCCCTGACTTACCGTACTGAGTCTTATCAGCGGTCTGGCAGACCACAATGTTTTGAACCCCGGGCCCGTTTTGGGCCTGATACATTCATATCCAGACAAAAATCCTTCATGAAGGAACCGGGGGAGAGGGTGCAGAACAGAACATGGCCCCTCCGTTCACACCTGAAAAATAAAAACATGTATCAGAGACAAAACACAAAGCCCAAGACCTATTCGGATGACCCAGATTTTGTAATAAAAACCCGTACCTGTTTTAAAATCATTAAATTAGTGCACCACAAGAACAACATCAGCCAAGAACAGCCTCCTGCAATTAATAAACTTGAAAAACACCTGTCAGAGGTCATCAAACCGGCCTTGCCAAACCCCACAACACAAGCCCTTATTGCAGGCAATGCCAAAAACTGGGCCTACACCACCATGCTCATTCTTAAAAATCATTATGAAGACGCATTGGTGGAAGAACTGGCCAAGCTTCAGCATATTCCTTCTCGGGCCTGGAAGGAATGCTTCAATACTGCCATCCTGTGGGCTAAACGTGGTATTGGCAAGAGGCTCCAAGACAAAACAGTACACGAAGCTCACATGTTGGTAGAGGAGAAATGGCAGACCCCTGCTCCTGCTGCCGATTCTGAAGGGATGAGGGAGGAAGCGGAGACCCAAACTTGCCCTCCTGCTCCTTCTCTCCCTGAAAATGTGACGGCTAGAACCGTTATGGTGCAGGCGTTGGTGCACACTGGGTCAGATGCACACTCCCATTCTGAAATGTCCACCCCGGTAGTAACAAAAAATCCATCTAAAACAGTATCCACCATGACAGACCCACTAAATGATTGGTCCCCTATCAGGGAGGAGGACTCGGACGGCCAATCAGATGTGGCGTCTAATCTCCCGACCTCCCCAAAAGAACAACGCACTCCTCACTTGCGTTCCAACCCCTGTGTCAGACAGGAACAAGACCTCATTGTCATTGAGGACCAAGGGGAGTGTGAGCAGGGTAATTGTGGCTCACAAAGAGTGACCCTAAGCCCCGACAAGGTCAGTAGCCTTAGGACAGCCACACAGGCCCGTTTCAGTGTCGAATTCGGCCTACCTTCTGGAGTACAACGTGACTCCCAGGAGGACGGGCCGAACAGACATATAAACACACCCAGAAAAATGATCGAATGGAAGCTGACTGTCCGTAAAAAATGGCTCATTATCGGTGACTCCAATTTGTCCAAAATTCCACCGTTTAAAAATGCGGACCTCCAAATAGAAAGCTATCCGGGGGCCACATTCAGACACATGGAGGCCGTAATTTCTAAAAACGCTGTCTCCACAGATGTGGAACACGTGGTGTTATCACTGGGCATTAACAGCCGGACACAGAACGCCAAAGACACCGCGATCAAACAGATGCAGGCGGCTTTACGAGCGGCCAAAGAAAAGTTCCCTCTGGCACAAATTTGGGTCCCAGAGGTGAACTTTTCAGGCATGCTCCCGACAAAGGAGCAGACGCAGTTGACCACACTAAACACCTATATCTGCGCCAACCTAAAACATATTCCGGCCCTGTCCAGATCAGAATTCCACACCGAAAGTGATAATATTCACTGGACGGTGGACACAGCCAGAAACATGCTTCAGCACTGGCTCCAGTATTTAAATTAAATCTCCCCATAAGCCTGCATGCACAGGAGGGGAATCGTAATGTTATAATTTTATCAAAAAAATTCCATATTACTCCCCCACAACTTAGCCTGCTCAATAGGGGCTTGACATTTATCCCATCCAGCAAGATTAGCAGAAAACACCAACAAATGCAAACTCGATACGACCTACAACAATATCATAGGAGACTTAAATTGGCAGCATATTTCAAAAATGACACAGACTCAAATCCCCCTCCGTTCACACCCAAATCAGACTGGGTCCCACCCGCGGATAAATTACCCACAGAGCTCCACACATTATTCGAAAGGGACCTGGATTATTTGAAAAAACGTTTTATACCATCCCAGGAAGAGCTTAACCTCACTCAGGAGGAAATAAATGCTTTAAAACAGCTCAAGGACAATAAGCAAATTGTCATTAAGCCTGCAGACAAAGGCAGTGCTATAGTCATATGGGACCGAGCACAATATTTATGGGAGGGATACAGACAATTAAATGACCCACAATATTACAGGAAATTAGATACACCCATTTATTTAGACACAATACCCCTTATTAAAAAGATAGTCCAATCCCTATACATTAAAAAATATATTAATGCCAAACAAAAGTCCTACTTATTGGGGAATGGGGAACCCAGAAGTAGGAGGTTTTACATGCTCCCCAAAATACACAAAGACCCAGCCAAATGGAGCAGGCCTCACGAAATCCCCCCAGGAAGGCCTATAGTGTCGGATTGCGGTAGCGAGACGTACTATACGGCCGAATTCCTGGATTTTCATTTAAACCCCCTTTCGATTGGCCACCCCAGCTATGTAAAAGACACGTACGATTTTGTTCAGAAGGTCAAAGGACTTAAAATTCCCCCAAAGGCTATCTTGTTCACTATGGACATAGATAGCCTTTACACTAATATTGACATACAAGAAGGAATACAGGCCATCAAAAATATTTTTAAAAAGAACCCTGACCCCTCAAGGCCCGATAAGGAGCTCATCCAACTATTGGATATTAATTTAAATAGAAATGATTTTGAATTCAACGGGGAATTCTTTCTACAGATTAAGGGCACGGCGATGGGCAAAAAGTTTGCCCCGGCCTATGCCAACATATTTATGGCAGAATGGGAAGATTCGGCCTTATCCCGATGCCAAAAACGGCCCCTCCATTATTTTAGATATCTGGACGACATCTGGGGAGTATGGACTCACTCGGAAGAGGAGTTCAAAGAATTTTTGGCCACACTTAATAACCATAACCCGTCTATAAAATTAAAATCCACCACCAGTCAGCTATCGGTAGACTTTCTAGACACCACGACGTACAAGGGCCCAGATTTTAATTCGTCACACAAATTGGACATAAAAGTATTTTTTAAGGAAACGGACACACATGCCCTTCTGCATAAAAGGAGTTTCCACCCCAAACATACTTACTCCGGCCTGGTCAAGTCACAACTCCTCAGGTTCCGGCGCATATGCACCCAGGAACGGGACTTTATGGAAGCGACACGGATCCTCTTCAGGGCACTCAGGCCCAGAGGATACAACAGGTCCTTCTTGAGGAGGGTTTTTAAATCTTACCTGGTAAGAGGGGCCCAGGCGGAGGGCATCAGCGTGCCCTTCGTCCTGACATACTCCTCGGCCGCTACGAAACTGACCAGAGAGGTAAGATCTAACTTTCAGCACATATTGGGACAAACACAAATGTTTAAGGACCACAAAGTTATTGCAGCATTCAGGAGAAACAAAAGTTTACAGGACCACCTCATTAGAGCCAAACTCCATCCCCTTCACAACACAAAACCCAAACATCACGGTCAATATTTGGAACAGAACGAGTATGTACAAAACAAACTCACAAAAGAGGTTTTCAATACTCACCGATCGGGCACGGTACACAGCAAAAACTGTGTTTACCTCATCACCTGTAAACAATGTGGAGCCCAATATGTGGGAGAGACGAGCAACACCATTCTGGTCAGAATGACACAACACAAACACAATATCCTGAAAGGAAAAGAAAAAAATACTTACCTGGTTCAACATTTCCTTCAGCACGGATGGGAATCCTTCCGGGTCACGGTCCTGCAGGCCGACCCGCAGTGGTCCGTACCCCAGAGAAAAAGAGCAGAGAGAATTTGGATTAGTAAATTGGGCACTATATACCCCCAAGGCCTTAATGACAAGTGAATGCAGTTGAGTGAGCGACATTGATGGCCTGTGCACATGGGATAGCGCGCACCCTCCTAAAACACCCCCTAACCCCAACCCTAATCTCAACCCCTAACCCTAACCTCAACCCCCTAACCCTAATCTCAACTCCCTAACCCTAATCCTAGCCTTAATCCCCTAATCCTAACCCTAAGCCCTAACCCTAACCGCTAACCCTTACCCTAAACCTAATCCTAACCTTAATCCCCTAACCCTAACCTCAAGCCCTAACCCTAACCTCAAGCCCTAATCCTAACCCTAATCCCCTAATCCTAACCCTAATCCCCTAATCCTAACCCTAAGCCCTAACCCTAACCGCTAACTCTTACCCTAAACTTAATCCCCTAACCCTAACCTCAGGCCCTAACCCTAATCCTAATCCCTAACCCTAACCGCTAACCCTTACCCTAAACCTAATCCCAACCTTAATCCCCTAACCCTAAGCCCTAACCCTAACCGCTAACCCTTACCCTAAACCTAACCAGCCCGTGCCTCATGTTGGCAGTAATCTCACTGTAACAAACTTGTCTTACAATTAGTCTGCTTTTTTATTTTTTAATTTTAATTATAATAAAACACACTGGAACATGGAAAAATGGGTGGATTTAAGTTAGAGGGAAGTGCTTATGGCAACCCTAATATATATATACATATATATTTTAAAATATATATATAAATATAAGAACATTTTTTTATATATATATTCCTTTATTTTTTTTAAATATACACACACATATATATATATATATATATATATATGTATATATGTATATATATATATATGTATATATAAAACACTAATATTTTGTGTTCAAAAATTCAAAAAAAGCCCTTCCACAATTTTTGAAAAGGCAGCTATTTTTCTGATTGGCTCTAAGCTGTTTCTTTTCAAACTGGAACAAGGGACAGGCTCCGATTGGCTCATTCAAACTGAGTCCCGCCCCCACACCATAAAATGGGACAACTGAGGCTTCAGAATTTCATTCACTGCTTCCAACTCTGAGAGAGAAAGCCTATAACACCTTTTACATTTCAAAGCATATTATTCTGATCCTCAATATACATTTGTTTATTTTCATTTCTTTATTTTTTATATTTCAATTTATATATTCTTTTGAAAATCAGAACAAGCCTGCCTGAAGAAGGTTCTGAGAGAACCGAAACGTTGCAACGGCTTGTTCATTCTTTCAAAAAATTTATCTTACACATACAAATTACACAAAAAAAACACAAGACCAAATTGGATTACATTTATTTGGATTTATTTATTTTTTCTTTTACACAAGGTCAAACTTGACAAATTGAGTTATACTTACCTGATATATATATATTTTTTCAGATCCTTCCTTTAATTTCACATTTAGAAATTCGTATTAATTTTCCAAAAACATGGTTCTGCCAGAGAGAGACGGTTGGACTCTTGTCACCCGTGGACGCAGGCGTGCCATTCAGGGCACAGCCGGGCCTATGCCCCGTTCATTCCGCAGCACTGAGCGTCATGCACAGAGGGAGAGAGTGTTCTCTTATGCAGACGCAGTTAAATATGGGGGCCACATGAGGGCACCCCTGACTTACCGTACTGAGTCTTATCAGCGGTCTGGCAGACCACAATGTTTTGAACCCCGGGCCCGTTTTGGGCCTGATACATTCATATCCAGACAAAAATCCTTCATGAAGGAACCGAGGGAGAGGGTGCAGAACAGAACATGGCCCCTCCGTTCACACCTGAAAAATAAAAACATGTATCAGAGACAAAACACAAAGCCCAAGACCTATTCGGATGACCCAGATTTTGTAATAAAAACCCGTACCTGTTTTAAAATCATTAAATTAGTGCACCACAAGAACAACATCAGCCAAGAACAGCCTCCTGCAATTAATAAACTTGAAAAACACCTGTCAGAGGTCATCAAACCGGCCTTGCCAAACCCCACAACACAAGCCCTTATTGCAGGCAATGCCAAAAACTGGGCCTACACCACCATGCTCATTCTTAAAAATCATTATGAAGACGCATTGGTGGAAGAACTGGCCAAGCTTCAGCATATTCCTTCTCGGGCCTGGAAGGAATGCTTCAATACTGCCATCCTGTGGGCTAAACGTGGTATTGGCAAGAGGCTCCAAGACAAAACAGTACACGAAGCTCACATGTTGGTAGAGGAGAAATGGCAGACCCCTGCTCCTGCTGCCGATTCTGAAGGGATGAGGGAGGAAGCGGAGACCCAAACTTGCCCTCCTGCTCCTTCTCTCCCTGAAAATGTGACGGCTAGAACCGTTATGGTGCAGGCGTTGGTGCACACTGGGTCAGATGCACACTCCCATTCTGAAATGTCCACCCCGGTAGTAACAAAAAATCCATCTAAAACAGTATCCACCATGACAGACCCACTAAATGATTGGTCCCCTATCAGGGAGGAGGACTCGGACGGCCAATCAGATGTGGCGTCTAATCTCCCGACCTCCCCAAAAGAACAACGCACTCCTCACTTGCGTTCCAACCCCTGTGTCAGACAGGAACAAGACCTCATTGTCATTGAGGACCAAGGGGAGTGTGAGCAGGGTAATTGTGGCTCACAAAGAGTGACCCTAAGCCCCGACAAGGTCAGTAGCCTTAGGACAGCCACACAGGCCCGTTTCAGTGTCGAATTCGGCCTACCTTCTGGAGTACAACGTGACTCCCAGGAGGACGGGCCGAACAGACATATAAACACACCCAGAAAAATGATCGAATGGAAGCTGACTGTCCGTAAAAAATGGCTCATTATCGGTGACTCCAATTTGTCCAAAATTCCACCGTTTAAAAATGCGGACCTCCAAATAGAAAGCTATCCGGGGGCCACATTCAGACACATGGAGGCCGTAATTTCTAAAAACGCTGTCTCCACAGATGTGGAACACGTGGTGTTATCACTGGGCATTAACAGCCGGACACAGAACGCCAAAGACACCGCGATCAAACAGATGCAGGCGGCTTTACGAGCGGCCAAAGAAAAGTTCCCTCTGGCACAAATTTGGGTCCCAGAGGTGAACTTTTCAGGCATGCTCCCGACAAAGGAGCAGACGCAGTTGACCACACTAAACACCTATATCTGCGCCAACCTAAAACATATTCCGGCCCTGTCCAGATCAGAATTCCACACCGAAAGTGATAATATTCACTGGACGGTGGACACAGCCAGAAACATGCTTCAGCACTGGCTCCAGTATTTAAATTAAATCTCCCCATAAGCCTGCATGCACAGGAGGGGAATCGTAATGTTATAATTTTATCAAAAAAATTCCATATTACTCCCCCACAACTTAGCCTGCTCAATAGGGGCTTGACATTTATCCCATCCAGCAAGATTAGCAGAAAACACCAACAAATGCAAACTCGATACGACCTACAACAATATCATAGGAGACTTAAATTGGCAGCATATTTCAAAAATGACACAGACTCAAATCCCCCTCCGTTCACACCCAAATCAGACTGGGTCCCACCCGCGGATAAATTACCCACAGAGCTCCACACATTATTCGAAAGGGACCTGGATTATTTGAAAAAACGTTTTATACCATCCCAGGAAGAGCTTAACCTCACTCAGGAGGAAATAAATGCTTTAAAACAGCTCAAGGACAATAAGCAAATTGTCATTAAGCCTGCAGACAAAGGCAGTGCTATAGTCATATGGGACCGAGCACAATATTTATGGGAGGGATACAGACAATTAAATGACCCACAATATTACAGGAAATTAGATACACCCATTTATTTAGACACAATACCCCTTATTAAAAAGATAGTCCAATCCCTATACATTAAAAAATATATTAATGCCAAACAAAAGTCCTACTTATTGGGGAATGGGGAACCCAGAAGTAGGAGGTTTTACATGCTCCCCAAAATACACAAAGACCCAGCCAAATGGAGCAGGCCTCACGAAATCCCCCCAGGAAGGCCTATAGTGTCGGATTGCGGTAGCGAGACGTACTATACGGCCGAATTCCTGGATTTTCATTTAAACCCCCTTTCGATTGGCCACCCCAGCTATGTAAAAGACACGTACGATTTTGTTCAGAAGGTCAAAGGACTTAAAATTCCCCCAAAGGCTATCTTGTTCACTATGGACATAGATAGCCTTTACACTAATATTGACATACAAGAAGGAATACAGGCCATCAAAAATATTTTTAAAAAGAACCCTGACCCCTCAAGGCCCGATAAGGAGCTCATCCAACTATTGGATATTAATTTAAATAGAAATGATTTTGAATTCAACGGGGAATTCTTTCTACAGATTAAGGGCACGGCGATGGGCAAAAAGTTTGCCCCGGCCTATGCCAACATATTTATGGCAGAATGGGAAGATTCGGCCTTATCCCGATGCCAAAAACGGCCCCTCCATTATTTTAGATATCTGGACGACATCTGGGGAGTATGGACTCACTCGGAAGAGGAGTTCAAAGAATTTTTGGCCACACTTAATAACCATAACCCGTCTATAAAATTAAAATCCACCACCAGTCAGCTATCGGTAGACTTTCTAGACACCACGACGTACAAGGGCCCAGATTTTAATTCGTCACACAAATTGGACATAAAAGTATTTTTTAAGGAAACGGACACACATGCCCTTCTGCATAAAAGGAGTTTCCACCCCAAACATACTTACTCCGGCCTGGTCAAGTCACAACTCCTCAGGTTCCGGCGCATATGCACCCAGGAACGGGACTTTATGGAAGCGACACGGATCCTCTTCAGGGCACTCAGGCCCAGAGGATACAACAGGTCCTTCTTGAGGAGGGTTTTTAAATCTTACCTGGTAAGAGGGGCCCAGGCGGAGGGCATCAGCGTGCCCTTCGTCCTGACATACTCCTCGGCCGCTACGAAACTGACCAGAGAGGTAAGATCTAACTTTCAGCACATATTGGGACAAACACAAATGTTTAAGGACCACAAAGTTATTGCAGCATTCAGGAGAAACAAAAGTTTACAGGACCACCTCATTAGAGCCAAACTCCATCCCCTTCACAACACAAAACCCAAACATCACGGTCAATATTTGGAACAGAACGAGTATGTACAAAACAAACTCACAAAAGAGGTTTTCAATACTCACCGATCGGGCACGGTACACAGCAAAAACTGTGTTTACCTCATCACCTGTAAACAATGTGGAGCCCAATATGTGGGAGAGACGAGCAACACCATTCTGGTCAGAATGACACAACACAAACACAATATCCTGAAAGGAAAAGAAAAAAATACTTACCTGGTTCAACATTTCCTTCAGCACGGATGGGAATCCTTCCGGGTCACGGTCCTGCAGGCCGACCCGCAGTGGTCCGTACCCCAGAGAAAAAGAGCAGAGAGAATTTGGATTAGTAAATTGGGCACTATATACCCCCAAGGCCTTAATGACAAGTGAATGCAGTTGAGTGAGCGACATTGATGGCCTGTGCACATGGGATAGCGCGCACCCTCCTAAAACACCCCCTAACCCCAACCCTAATCTCAACCCCTAACCCTAACCTCAACCCCCTAACCCTAATCTCAACTCCCTAACCCTAATCCTAGCCTTAATCCCCTAATCCTAACCCTAAGCCCTAACCCTAACCGCTAACCCTTACCCTAAACCTAATCCTAACCTTAATCCCCTAACCCTAACCTCAAGCCCTAACCCTAACCTCAAGCCCTAATCCTAACCCTAATCCCCTAATCCTAACCCTAATCCCCTAATCCTAACCCTAAGCCCTAACCCTAACCGCTAACTCTTACCCTAAACTTAATCCCCTAACCCTAACCTCAGGCCCTAACCCTAATCCTAATCCCTAACCCTAACCGCTAACCCTTACCCTAAACCTAATCCCAACCTTAATCCCCTAACCCTAAGCCCTAACCCTAACCGCTAACCCTTACCCTAAACCTAACCAGCCCGTGCCTCATGTTGGCAGTAAACTCAACTGTACAAAACTTATCTTACAAGTAGTCTGCTTATTAATTTCAATTATAATAAAACACACAGGAACATGGAAAAATGGGTGGATTTAAATTAGGGGCAAGTGCTGATGGCAACCCAAGTCCATTTAAAATATTTATTTAAATATAATAACATTTTTTAATATATATTCCTTTATTTTTTTAATATGCATGTACATTATATGTGTATGTGTATATATGTATATATGTGTATATATATATATATATGTATATATGTATATATGTATATATATATATATATATAGATAGATATAAAATATTAGGATTTTGTATTCAAAGATTCAAAAAATGCCCTTGCACAATTTTTGAAAAGACAGCTATATCTCTGATTGGCTCTAAGCTGTTTCTTTTCAAACCAAAACAAGGGACAGGCTCCGATTGGCTCATTCAAACTGAGTCCCGCCCCCACACTTTAAATTATGACAACTGAGGCTGCAGAATTTCATTCACTGCTTCCAACTCTGAGAGAGAAAGCCTCCAACACTTTGCATTTCAAAGCGTATTATTCTGATCCTCAATATACATTTGTTTATTTTCATTTCTTTCCTTTTTGATTATTATTTTGATTCATTCAAGAACCCTTTTATATATATATTCTTTTGAAAATCAGAACAAGCCTGCCTGAAGAAGGTTCTGAGAGAACCGAAACGTTGCAACGGCTTGTTCATTCTTTCAAAAAATTTATCTTACACATACAAATTACACAAAAAAAACACAAGACCAAATTGGATTACATTTATTTGGATTTATTTATTTTTTCTTTTACACAAGGTCAAACTTGACAAATTGAGTTATACTTACCTGATATATATATTTTTTTTCAGATCCTTCCTTTAATTTCACATTTAGAAATTCGTATTAATTTTCCAAAAACATGGTTCTGCCAGAGAGAGACGGTTGGACTCTTGTCACCCGTGGACGCAGGCGTGCCATTCAGGGCACAGCCGGGCCTATGCCCCGTTCATTCCGCAGCACTGAGCGTCATGCACAGAGGGAGAGAGTGTTCTCTTATGCAGACGCAGTTAAATATGGGGGCCACATGAGGGCACCCCTGACTTACCGTACTGAGTCTTATCAGCGGTCTGGCAGACCACAATGTTTTGAACCCCGGGCCCGTTTTGGGCCTGATACATTCATATCCAGACAAAAATCCTTCATGAAGGAACCGAGGGAGAGGGTGCAGAACAGAACATGGCCCCTCCGTTCACACCTGAAAAATAAAAACATGTATCAGAGACAAAACACAAAGCCCAAGACCTATTCGGATGACCCAGATTTTGTAATAAAAACCCGTACCTGTTTTAAAATCATTAAATTAGTGCACCACAAGAACAACATCAGCCAAGAACAGCCTCCTGCAATTAATAAACTTGAAAAACACCTGTCAGAGGTCATCAAACCGGCCTTGCCAAACCCCACAACACAAGCCCTTATTGCAGGCAATGCCAAAAACTGGGCCTACACCACCATGCTCATTCTTAAAAATCATTATGAAGACGCATTGGTGGAAGAACTGGCCAAGCTTCAGCATATTCCTTCTCGGGCCTGGAAGGAATGCTTCAATACTGCCATCCTGTGGGCTAAACGTGGTATTGGCAAGAGGCTCCAAGACAAAACAGTACACGAAGCTCACATGTTGGTAGAGGAGAAATGGCAGACCCCTGCTCCTGCTGCCGATTCTGAAGGGATGAGGGAGGAAGCGGAGACCCAAACTTGCCCTCCTGCTCCTTCTCTCCCTGAAAATGTGACGGCTAGAACCGTTATGGTGCAGGCGTTGGTGCACACTGGGTCAGATGCACACTCCCATTCTGAAATGTCCACCCCGGTAGTAACAAAAAATCCATCTAAAACAGTATCCACCATGACAGACCCACTAAATGATTGGTCCCCTATCAGGGAGGAGGACTCGGACGGCCAATCAGATGTGGCGTCTAATCTCCCGACCTCCCCAAAAGAACAACGCACTCCTCACTTGCGTTCCAACCCCTGTGTCAGACAGGAACAAGACCTCATTGTCATTGAGGACCAAGGGGAGTGTGAGCAGGGTAATTGTGGCTCACAAAGAGTGACCCTAAGCCCCGACAAGGTCAGTAGCCTTAGGACAGCCACACAGGCCCGTTTCAGTGTCGAATTCGGCCTACCTTCTGGAGTACAACGTGACTCCCAGGAGGACGGGCCGAACAGACATATAAACACACCCAGAAAAATGATCGAATGGAAGCTGACTGTCCGTAAAAAATGGCTCATTATCGGTGACTCCAATTTGTCCAAAATTCCACCGTTTAAAAATGCGGACCTCCAAATAGAAAGCTATCCGGGGGCCACATTCAGACACATGGAGGCCGTAATTTCTAAAAACGCTGTCTCCACAGATGTGGAACACGTGGTGTTATCACTGGGCATTAACAGCCGGACACAGAACGCCAAAGACACCGCGATCAAACAGATGCAGGCGGCTTTACGAGCGGCCAAAGAAAAGTTCCCTCTGGCACAAATTTGGGTCCCAGAGGTGAACTTTTCAGGCATGCTCCCGACAAAGGAGCAGACGCAGTTGACCACACTAAACACCTATATCTGCGCCAACCTAAAACATATTCCGGCCCTGTCCAGATCAGAATTCCACACCGAAAGTGATAATATTCACTGGACGGTGGACACAGCCAGAAACATGCTTCAGCACTGGCTCCAGTATTTAAATTAAATCTCCCCATAAGCCTGCATGCACAGGAGGGGAATCGTAATGTTATAATTTTATCAAAAAAATTCCATATTACTCCCCCACAACTTAGCCTGCTCAATAGGGGCTTGACATTTATCCCATCCAGCAAGATTAGCAGAAAACACCAACAAATGCAAACTCGATACGACCTACAACAATATCATAGGAGACTTAAATTGGCAGCATATTTCAAAAATGACACAGACTCAAATCCCCCTCCGTTCACACCCAAATCAGACTGGGTCCCACCCGCGGATAAATTACCCACAGAGCTCCACACATTATTCGAAAGGGACCTGGATTATTTGAAAAAACGTTTTATACCATCCCAGGAAGAGCTTAACCTCACTCAGGAGGAAATAAATGCTTTAAAACAGCTCAAGGACAATAAGCAAATTGTCATTAAGCCTGCAGACAAAGGCAGTGCTATAGTCATATGGGACCGAGCACAATATTTATGGGAGGGATACAGACAATTAAATGACCCACAATATTACAGGAAATTAGATACACCCATTTATTTAGACACAATACCCCTTATTAAAAAGATAGTCCAATCCCTATACATTAAAAAATATATTAATGCCAAACAAAAGTCCTACTTATTGGGGAATGGGGAACCCAGAAGTAGGAGGTTTTACATGCTCCCCAAAATACACAAAGACCCAGCCAAATGGAGCAGGCCTCACGAAATCCCCCCAGGAAGGCCTATAGTGTCGGATTGCGGTAGCGAGACGTACTATACGGCCGAATTCCTGGATTTTCATTTAAACCCCCTTTCGATTGGCCACCCCAGCTATGTAAAAGACACGTACGATTTTGTTCAGAAGGTCAAAGGACTTAAAATTCCCCCAAAGGCTATCTTGTTCACTATGGACATAGATAGCCTTTACACTAATATTGACATACTAGAAGGAATACAGGCCATCAAAAATATTTTTAAAAAGAACCCTGACCCCTCAAGGCCCGATAAGGAGCTCATCCAACTATTGGATATTAATTTAAATAGAAATGATTTTGAATTCAACGGGGAATTCTTTCTACAGATTAAGGGCACGGCGATGGGCAAAAAGTTTGCCCCGGCCTATGCCAACATATTTATGGCAGAATGGGAAGATTCGGCCTTATCCCGATGCCAAAAACGGCCCCTCCATTATTTTAGATATCTGGACGACATCTGGGGAGTATGGACTCACTCGGAAGAGGAGTTCAAAGAATTTTTGGCCACACTTAATAACCATAACCCGTCTATAAAATTAAAATCCACCACCAGTCAGCTATCGGTAGACTTTCTAGACACCACGACGTACAAGGGCCCAGATTTTAATTCGTCACACAAATTGGACATAAAAGTATTTTTTAAGGAAACGGACACACATGCCCTTCTGCATAAAAGGAGTTTCCACCCCAAACATACTTACTCCGGCCTGGTCAAGTCACAACTCCTCAGGTTCCGGCGCATATGCACCCAGGAACGGGACTTTATGGAAGCGACACGGATCCTCTTCAGGGCACTCAGGCCCAGAGGATACAACAGGTCCTTCTTGAGGAGGGTTTTTAAATCTTACCTGGTAAGAGGGGCCCAGGCGGAGGGCATCAGCGTGCCCTTCGTCCTGACATACTCCTCGGCCGCTACGAAACTGACCAGAGAGGTAAGATCTAACTTTCAGCACATATTGGGACAAACACAAATGTTTAAGGACCACAAAGTTATTGCAGCATTCAGGAGAAACAAAAGTTTACAGGACCACCTCATTAGAGCCAAACTCCATCCCCTTCACAACACAAAACCCAAACATCACGGTCAATATTTGGAACAGAACGAGTATGTACAAAACAAACTCACAAAAGAGGTTTTCAATACTCACCGATCGGGCACGGTACACAGCAAAAACTGTGTTTACCTCATCACCTGTAAACAATGTGGAGCCCAATATGTGGGAGAGACGAGCAACACCATTCTGGTCAGAATGACACAACACAAACACAATATCCTGAAAGGAAAAGAAAAAAATACTTACCTGGTTCAACATTTCCTTCAGCACGGATGGGAATCCTTCCGGGTCACGGTCCTGCAGGCCGACCCGCAGTGGTCCGTACCCCAGAGAAAAAGAGCAGAGAGAATTTGGATTAGTAAATTGGGCACTATATACCCCCAAGGCCTTAATGACAAGTGAATGCAGTTGAGTGAGCGACATTGATGGCCTGTGCACATGGGATAGCGCGCACCCTCCTAAAACACCCCCTAACCCCAACCCTAATCTCAACCCCTAACCCTAACCTCAACCCCCTAACCCTAATCTCAACTCCCTAACCCTAATCCTAGCCTTAATCCCCTAATCCTAACCCTAAGCCCTAACCCTAACCGCTAACCCTTCCCCTAAACCTAATCCTAACCTTAATCCCCTAACCCTAACCTCAAGCCCTAACCCTAACCTCAAGCCCTAATCCTAACCCTAATCCCCTAATCCTAACCCTAATCCCCTAATCCTAACCCTAAGCCCTAACCCTAACCGCTAACTCTTACCCTAAACTTAATCCCCTAACCCTAACCTCAGGCCCTAACCCTAATCCTAATCCCTAACCCTAACCGCTAACCCTTACCCTAAACCTAATCCTAACCTTAATCCCCTAACCCTAAGCCCTAACCCCAACCGCTAACCCTTACCCTAAACCTAACCAGCCCGTGCCTCATGTTGGCAGTAAACTCAACTGTACAAAACTTATCTTACAATTAGTCTGCTTATTAATTTTAATTATAATAAAACACACAGGAACATGGAAAAATGGGTGAATTTAAATTAGGGGCAAGTGCTGATGGCAACCCAAGTCCATTTAAAATATTTATTTAAATATAATAACATTTTTTAATATATATTCCTTTATTTTTTTAATATGCATGTACATTATATGTGTATGTGTATATATGTATATATGTGTATATATATATATATGTATATATGTATATATGTATATATATATATATATATAGATAGATATAAAATATTAGGATTTTGTATTCAAAGATTCAAAAAATGCCCTTGCACAATTTTTGAAAAGACAGCTATATCTCTGATTGGCTGGGAGCTGTTTCTTTTCAAACCAAAACAAGGGACAGGCTCCCATTGGCTCATTTTAACTGAGTCCCGCCCCCACACTTTAAATTATGACAACTGAGGCTGCAGAATTTTATTCACTGCTTCCAGCTCTGAGAGAGAAAGCCTCCAACACTTTGCATTTCAAAGCGTATTATTTTGATCCTTAATCCACATTATTTTCATTTCATTTCTTTCCTTTTTGATTATTATTTTGATTCATTCAAGAACCCTTTTATATATATATTTTCTTTCGAAATCAGAACAAGCCTGCCTGAAGAAGGTTCCAAGTGAACCGAAACGTTGCAACGGCTTGTTCATTCTTTCAAAAAATTTATCTTACACATACAAATTACACAAAAAAAACACAAGACCAAATTGGATTACATTTATTTGGATTTATTTATTTTTTCTTTTACACAAGGTCAAACTTGACAAATTGAGTTATACTTACCTGATATATATATTTTTTTTCAGATCCTTCCTTTAATTTCACATTTAGAAATTCGTATTAATTTTCCAAAAACATGGTTCTGCCAGAGAGAGACGGTTGGACTCTTGTCACCCGTGGACGCAGGCGTGCCATTCAGGGCACAGCCGGGCCTATGCCCCGTTCATTCCGCAGCACTGAGCGTCATGCACAGAGGGAGAGAGTGTTCTCTTATGCAGACGCAGTTAAATATGGGGGCCACATGAGGGCACCCCTGACTTACCGTACTGAGTCTTATCAGCGGTCTGGCAGACCACAATGTTTTGAACCCCGGGCCCGTTTTGGGCCTGATACATTCATATCCAGACAAAAATCCTTCATGAAGGAACCGGGGGAGAGGGTGCAGAACAGAACATGGCCCCTCCGTTCACACCTGAAAAATAAAAACATGTATCAGAGACAAAACACAAAGCCCAAGACCTATTCGGATGACCCAGATTTTGTAATAAAAACCCGTACCTGTTTTAAAATCATTAAATTAGTGCACCACAAGAACAACATCAGCCAAGAACAGCCTCCTGCAATTAATAAACTTGAAAAACACCTGTCAGAGGTCATCAAACCGGCCTTGCCAAACCCCACAACACAAGCCCTTATTGCAGGCAATGCCAAAAACTGGGCCTACACCACCATGCTCATTCTTAAAAATCATTATGAAGACGCATTGGTGGAAGAACTGGCCAAGCTTCAGCATATTCCTTCTCGGGCCTGGAAGGAATGCTTCAATACTGCCATCCTGTGGGCTAAACGTGGTATTGGCAAGAGGCTCCAAGACAAAACAGTACACGAAGCTCACATGTTGGTAGAGGAGAAATGGCATACCCCTGCTCCTGCTGCCGATTCTGAAGGGATGAGGGAGGAAGCGGAGACCCAAACTTGCCCTCCTGCTCCTTCTCTCCCTGAAAATGTGACGGCTAGAACCGTTATGGTGCAGGCGTTGGTGCACACTGGGTCAGATGCACACTCCCATTCTGAAATGTCCACCCCGGTAGTAACAAAAAATCCATCTAAAACAGTATCCACCATGACAGACCCACTAAATGATTGGTCCCCTATCAGGGAGGAGGACTCGGACGGCCAATCAGATGTGGCGTCTAATCTCCCGACCTCCCCAAAAGAACAACGCACTCCTCACTTGCGTTCCAACCCCTGTGTCAGACAGGAACAAGACCTCATTGTCATTGAGGACCAAGGGGAGTGTGAGCAGGGTAATTGTGGCTCACAAAGAGTGACCCTAAGCCCCGACAAGGTCAGTAGCCTTAGGACAGCCACACAGGCCCGTTTCAGTGTCGAATTCGGCCTACCTTCTGGAGTACAACGTGACTCCCAGGAGGACGGGCCGAACAGACATATAAACACACCCAGAAAAATGATCGAATGGAAGCTGACTGTCCGTAAAAAATGGCTCATTATCGGTGACTCCAATTTGTCCAAAATTCCACCGTTTAAAAATGCGGACCTCCAAATAGAAAGCTATCCGGGGGCCACATTCAGACACATGGAGGCCGTAATTTCTAAAAACGCTGTCTCCACAGATGTGGAACACGTGGTGTTATCACTGGGCATTAACAGCCGGACACAGAACGCCAAAGACACCGCGATCAAACAGATGCAGGCGGCTTTACGAGCGGCCAAAGAAAAGTTCCCTCTGGCACAAATTTGGGTCCCAGAGGTGAACTTTTCAGGCATGCTCCCGACAAAGGAGCAGACGCAGTTGACCACACTAAACACCTATATCTGCGCCAACCTAAAACATATTCCGGCCCTGTCCAGATCAGAATTCCACACCGAAAGTGATAATATTCATTGGACGGTGGACACAGCCAGAAACATGCTTCAGCACTGGCTCCAGTATTTAAATTAAATCTCCCCATAAGCCTGCATGCACAGGAGGGGAATCGTAATGTTATAATTTTATCAAAAAAATTCCATATTACTCCCCCACAACTTAGCCTGCTCAATAGGGGCTTGACATTTATCCCATCCAGCAAGATTAGCAGAAAACACCAACAAATGCAAACTCGATACGACCTACAACAATATCATAGGAGACTTAAATTGGCAGCATATTTCAAAAATGACACAGACTCAAATCCCCCTCCGTTCACACCCAAATCAGACTGGGTCCCACCCGCGGATAAATTACCCACAGAGCTCCACACATTATTCGAAAGGGACCTGGATTATTTGAAAAAACGTTTTATACCATCCCAGGAAGAGCTTAACCTCACTCAGGAGGAAATAAATGCTTTAAAACAGCTCAAGGACAATAAGCAAATTGTCATTAAGCCTGCAGACAAAGGCAGTGCTATAGTCATATGGGACCGAGCACAATATTTATGGGAGGGATACAGACAATTAAATGACCCACAATATTACAGGAAATTAGATACACCCATTTATTTAGACACAATACCCCTTATTAAAAAGATAGTCCAATCCCTATACATTAAAAAATATATTAATGCCAAACAAAAGTCCTACTTATTGGGGAATGGGGAACCCAGAAGTAGGAGGTTTTACATGCTCCCCAAAATACACAAAGACCCAGCCAAATGGAGCAGGCCTCACGAAATCCCCCCAGGAAGGCCTATAGTGTCGGATTGCGGTAGCGAGACGTACTATACGGCCGAATTCCTGGATTTTCATTTAAACCCCCTTTCGATTGGCCACCCCAGCTATGTAAAAGACACGTACGATTTTGTTCAGAAGGTCAAAGGACTTAAAATTCCCCCAAAGGCTATCTTGTTCACTATGGACATAGATAGCCTTTACACTAATATTGACATACTAGAAGGAATACAGGCCATCAAAAATATTTTTAAAAAGAACCCTGACCCCTCAAGGCCCGATAAGGAGCTCATCCAACTATTGGATATTAATTTAAATAGAAATGATTTTGAATTCAACGGGGAATTCTTTCTACAGATTAAGGGCACGGCGATGGGCAAAAAGTTTGCCCCGGCCTATGCCAACATATTTATGGCAGAATGGGAAGATTCGGCCTTATCCCGATGCCAAAAACGGCCCCTCCATTATTTTAGATATCTGGACGACATCTGGGGAGTATGGACTCACTCGGAAGAGGAGTTCAAAGAATTTTTGGCCACACTTAATAACCATAACCCGTCTATAAAATTAAAATCCACCACCAGTCAGCTATCGGTAGACTTTCTAGACACCACGACGTACAAGGGCCCAGATTTTAATTCGTCACACAAATTGGACATAAAAGTATTTTTTAAGGAAACGGACACACATGCCCTTCTGCATAAAAGGAGTTTCCACCCCAAACATACTTACTCCGGCCTGGTCAAGTCACAACTCCTCAGGTTCCGGCGCATATGCACCCAGGAACGGGACTTTATGGAAGCGACACGGATCCTCTTCAGGGCACTCAGGCCCAGAGGATACAACAGGTCCTTCTTGAGGAGGGTTTTTAAATCTTACCTGGTAAGAGGGGCCCAGGCGGAGGGCATCAGCGTGCCCTTCGTCCTGACATACTCCTCGGCCGCTACGAAACTGACCAGAGAGGTAAGATCTAACTTTCAGCACATATTGGGACAAACACAAATGTTTAAGGACCACAAAGTTATTGCAGCATTCAGGAGAAACAAAAGTTTACAGGACCACCTCATTAGAGCCAAACTCCATCCCCTTCACAACACAAAACCCAAACATCACGGTCAATATTTGGAACAGAACGAGTATGTACAAAACAAACTCACAAAAGAGGTTTTCAATACTCACCGATCGGGCACGGTACACAGCAAAAACTGTGTTTACCTCATCACCTGTAAACAAT
>CM042561.1:57500-167500 GCA_023630585.1 Cranoglanis bouderius
AAATGACAACTATCTGAGCTACAGCAGTGCTTAACAGGCGCCGGCCAGTGCACTTGCCTTTGCTCCCTATTGAACCTAGCAGTTTCCGGACTGTGACGGGGGGGGGGGGGGGGGGGGGGGGGCATCATTGTAAACTCAAAAACCTAACCTTCACCCACTATTGTTAGTAGAGCTGCAACAACTAATAATCGATTATGAAAATTGCCAACGAATCTCATTATAGATTAGTCGGTCTGCGCACAGCCTGAGGCATGTTTACTCAGAGTTATTTCTGTTCGGAAAACATGCCTTGGAGAGTGCAGACCCCATAGAGTTGTGTCCCGTGCTATGCACTTACACTACACTGCATCGTCTAGTGTATGAAGTTTAGAAGGGTAGTATCATCTCAAATGCTGTATTTGTGCACTTGCAGTATTAATTCTGTCCTTTATTATAACGGGAGCAATCTGTAAGGGAGCTATTTGTAACAAGGTATAAACAGCATAGCATAACCCTAGATCTGTAATGTCTAATTAAAATGGTACTATCAAAGTAAACATAAGTAAAACAATATACCTAAAGTCAGTGAGTAACAGAAACCATAAGGTGCAAAGTGAGATTTTATTAATTTAGAATCCATGTTTTTTTGTGCATAAAACACAAATGTTTGTCAAATTTTTTAGAAATTGTATATTACATTACTTATATAAAATATATCTATCTATCTATCTATCTATCTATCTATGTGTGTGTGTATATATATATCTATATCTACATCTATCTATCTATCTATATACAGGTGCATCTCAATAAATTAGAGTGTCGTGGAAAAGTTAATTTATTTCAGTAATTCAACTCAAATTGTGAAACTCGTGTATTAAATAAATTCAGTGCACACAGACTGAAGTAGTTTAAGTTTTTGGTTCTTTCAATTGTGATGATTTTGGCTCACATTTAACAAAAACCCACCAATTCACCATCTCCACAAATTAGAATATGGTGACATGCCAATCAGCTAATCACCTCAAAACACCTGCAAAGGTTTCCTGAGCCTTCAAAATGGTCTCTCAGTTTGGTTCACTAGGTAAGCCACAAACAATCATTGCCAAAGAAGCTGGCTGTTCACAGAATGCTGTATCCAAGCATGTTAACAGAAAGTTGAGTGGAAGGAAAAAGTGTGGAAGAAAAAGATGCACAACCAACCGAGAGAACCGCAGCCTTATGAAGATTGTCAAGCAAAATCGATTCAAGCATTTGAGTGAACTTCACTAGGAATGGACTGAGGCTGGTGTCAAGGCATCAAGAGCCACCACACACAGACGTGTCAAGGAATTTGGCTACAGTTGTCGTATTCCTCTCGTTAAGCCACTCCTGAACCACAGACAACGTCAGAGACGTCTTACCTGGGCTAAGGAGAAGAAGAATTGGACTGTTGCCCAGTGGTCCAAAGTCCTCTTTTCAGATGAGAGCAAGTTTTGTATTTCATTTGGAAACCAAGGTCCTAGAGTCTGGAGGAAGGGTGGAGAAGCTCATAGCCCAACTTGCTTGAAGTCCAGTGTTAAGTTTCCACAGTCTGTGATGATTTAGGGTGCAATGTCATCTGCTGGTGTTGGTCCATTGTGTTTTTTGAAAACTAAAGTCACTGCACCCGTTTACCAAGAAATTTTGGAGCACTTCATGCTTCCTTCTGCTGACCAGCTTTTTGAAGATGCTGATTTCATTTACCAGCAGGATTTGGCACCTGCCCAGACTGCCAAAAGCACCAAAAGTTGGTTAAATGACCATGGTCTTGGTGTGCTTGACAGGCCAGCAAACTCACCACACCTGAACCCCATAGAGAATCTATGGGGTATTGTCAAGAGGAAAATGAGAAAAAAAGAGACCAAAAAATGCAGATGAGCTGAAGGCCACTGTCAAAGAAACATGGGCTTCCATACCACCTCAGCAGTGCCACAAACTGATCACCTCCATGCCACGCCGAATTGAGGCAGTAATTAAAGCAAAAGGAGCCTCTACCAAGTATTGAGTACATGTACAGTAAATGAACATACTTTCCAGAAGGCCAACAATTCACTAAAAATGTTTTTTTTTTATTGGTCTTATGAAGTATTCTAATTTGTTGAGATAGTGAATTGGTGGGTTTTTGTTAAATGTGAACCAAAATCACCACAACTAAAAGATATGTGTGTGTGTATATATATATATATATATATATATATATATATATATATATATATATATATATATATATTGTGTGTGTGTGTGTGTGTGTGTGTCAGACCTGCAAAGTCACAAGAGGTGAAGAATGATGTTTACGAATTACATCCCTGTAGGGGGGTCTGGGGGCACCCTCCCCCAGAAAATTTTTTTTGTGATTTTAACATGTAAATGAAGCATTCTGGTGAACTCTGACAGGGAAATAAAGGGAAAAGACACAATTTGCTTTAGCTATCTTTTATCATAAAAGTTTGTTAGGGCTGATCCCAACTGCATCCATCAACTCTAAATAATCCGCCAGAGCCGCTGTTTTGGGTTTAAAGCAAAGACTCCAGTTCACTCGCTGATCGGAAAACACTAGAGATGTCCTCTGGCCCACACCACACCTGCAGATAATTACATCATATATGACCAAGCTGAAGCCCATAGGCTTCATTTGAAACATAAAACCGAAGAAAAGATGCTAAGTTTACATCTCTAAACTGAATACATTAACAAACACTGATCATGTTAACACGTAATCATGGCCAACACTATCACTCATTAAAACACAGCGGCTCTTGTTTTATTACGTGTTCGTTTTTATTTCACTTATAACTTTCGATAACAACAGACATTAAAATCAGACAGAAATACGGATGCAGTGGGAGTTTTAGTCTTAAACTCAACAAAAGTATTCCGATTCATTCTGAACTGACTGACGTTAGCTTACATGCTAACAAGTTTACCAAGTTTGGGAAAAGTTTGATGGGGTAACGTTAGGAAAAAATGTGTCATGACACACTTGACTTACTTACTAACTGACAAAGTAACTTGATTTGGCAAGTTAACGTTACTGTAGCAAACTAGTTACCTGAGGTTAAGTTAGTCAGCAAACTAACTAACTTAATTGTTGTAGTACCATGAAAACTTGTCCATGAAAAAGGAGAATTTTTTTTAGAGGAGGATTAGATTGGTGTTAGGTTAGGGTTACATTACCACTTGAAGACATTCAATCAGAGCTAATGGCAACAGGACAACATTTCTAAAGTGAAGCCTCCAGGAATGAATATTTGTCACCTTGAAGAGACTGTAGAGGTTTCCTTCGTAGGTACTGAGGAATTTGGTCTCCGTGTGGTAGCGCAGGAATGATAACCCTAACCCTAACCCTAGTTTCCAACACTGCCACCTCCTAAGCTGTGATATCATAATACCCAGGATGCTGTGGGCTAAAGTACAAAGATGAAGAAGAATAATCTAGGTTGGTTTAATAGAAATCTAACAGTCCATCTATTTACTAACCCGAACCCAAAGGATTTTTTTATTACTTTGACTAGAATAGCATAAGTAGGAGTCCACTAATTTTTACCTGCAGTCATAACCAAGTTGTCAAAAACCTAAAATAGGAGTTGTCTAATTGCTACCAAGTGTGGTGCACCATGGACTGGTGTATGATTGGTGCTAATCACCAGGTAGAAGACTTGACCCCATTTAAGGTCTGTTGGCCTCAGACCACCCACCTGCGTGCTGTCCTAGTGGACCCAGGAAGGCTGGCTACTTACCTTGCCCTGACCAGAATGACTCTTGTTAACACCGCAAGGTTTCCCGAGTCACCCGAGCAGAGCCTGCGACTAGGTCTACCCAGCTAAAAGTTGTCTTAAGATCAAGTCCTTCGATAGCATTACAGGAGGTAGACTTCCATGCCCAATATTTTTCTGGCTTATCAATAAACTTTTTTTTAAGCTCAAACACATCTGAGATAGCGGTATGGGGCTCATTACGATGTGAGGGTACGTGGCTTGTCAATTTAATGTTTTGTCTTAGAGATGGTGCATCATGCAATACAGAGTTAAAATGTGATGTTTCCATCCAAATGTTTGAAGGATTCAGCATGGGTGTGCATGGTGTTGAAGCTGAGGGGTGTCTCAGTATGTGTGAGAACAGGAGTAGAGAGCAGTTTCTCTTGCAAGTCCTGAACAGGAATGTTAGTGTTAGGCTCAGAGGTTTCTGAAAGCATTGATAACTGCATTTTCTTGGTGGAGTGCCTTCAGTGTAGCCTCTAAACGAATCTCCTCCACTTTAAGCTGAGGTTGTACTTGAGCTTGTTTTACTCTCACTTCCATTTCCTTTTGTACATATGTGGCTCTAGTCCATGCTGCTTCTACCTTTGTATGAGCCTCTGCTTGAGTGTCTTGATGATCATGCGCACACTGATCAGTTTTGCCATTTTGAGGTGAAAGTAGAACATGAAATATCATCCACTGATGCAACAATCACTGATAAGATGTCTTTTTACTTTTCTGCAACATAAAAGAGTTCCCCTTGTTCAATTAGGCAGACAGATAAACTCCTTCCACAACTGGGTTGACTTGAAGGATGGATCATTAGCACCATCACTGCAAATTAGAAAGTGTAAGAGTAAAACTGAAATAAAAGAAAAAGGGAAGAATTAAGTTTCTAAAGTCTGTACATAAAAGAAATGTAACAGTTTGCTTAAAGGATAGCTGAGTATAGTATCCTAATATACATAATAATAATAATAATAATAATAATAATGTAGACGCATGTACCATTGCACAGGAAATCTTTGTAAAAATCAAATGTAACTTTCAATAAGGTCATCAACTACAAACATAAGATAAAGATAATCATCTTATAAACACACTGATACTTACAAACAAAGCTTCTATAAACAACTGCAATGATGGTTAGATTGAAGATAGCTGCTTAAACCATGTGAATATCAGTATCAACTGAGTAAAACAAGATGGCTGCTACCAAGGTCAGAGGTCACACAATATAACTACATCTAAAACATACATGGAATAGCACCACCTAGTGGCTCTAAAAATAAACTACACAGGGAACAGTACAATAACTGTTCTTGTACATTCCAAATCAAAAGAATATTTTCATAATAATTTGACACTTCTGTTTCGACTTCGGTACTGTTGAATCATTTTTCCAACTAAGACAAGACATGCCTCCATCATTAGGGCCTTATTTGAATGTTCCAAATCAATGAACCTTACAGCTATGTTTGGAATTAGAATGATTGTTTGCACAAGTGTTATATGGGGTATTGGGACAACTATTGGCTTTTAGAATGGAGATCTTAAATCAAGAAATGAGGCATCAAATATGCAATTGAGATTAATATATTGGAATATTTTGGAGCCAATACACAGTAATGCGCAAAAGTTAAGCACATGCAAAGAAATGCTGTAGAGCAAAGATGCCTATATGCCTGTATATGCATGAACACAATCCTTTACAGCAGATGTATCGTGATTGAAGTGACGTGCAGGTCTTAAACTTTTTTTGTACATTTCTTTGAATATGGTATTAAAAAGTATTAAATTTGAAGTGCTGATACCTGCAGATACCCAATTAGAGGGGTGTAGAGATCTTTAGAGGGGGTTGTAGAGGGGTTTAAAAGGCTGTAGAGTGGTGTAGAGGGGTGTGTAGAGGGGGTAAAGGGGGTTGGAGGGGTGTGTACAGACCTGCAAACTCACAAGAGGTGAAAAAGGTTAAATGTTTCGGAATGAAATCCCTGTAAATGAAGCATAAAAGTTTGTGAAGGCTGATCCCAACTGCATCCATCAACTTTAAATAATCAGAAATACGGATGCAGTGGGAGTTTTAGTCTTAAACTCAGCAAAAGTATTCTGATTCATTCTGAACTGACTGACGTTAGCTTACATGCTAACAAGCGTAGCAACAGGTTGGGAAATGTTTGATGGGGTAACGTTAGCAAAAAATGTATCACGACACACACGACTTACTTACTAACCGACAAAGTAACTTGATTTGACAAGTTAACGTTACTGTAACAACTAGTTACCTGAGGTTTAGTTAGTCAGCAAACTTACCTCAGAATTGTTGTAGTGCCGTGAAAACTTGACCATGAAAAACAGTGATGTGTCATTTGCACACCCTTCTTTTTCTGAATAAATAAACACACAAACAGGACAAAATGTGTATTTTCTTACTCCAGAGTGAGCAGAGAACCAAGTACAATTTAACATATTTTAAAATTTTCTCACGTTAAAGCCAGCTGAAGCCAATATTTCAGCAACGCAGGTCATCAGCGCTTTATAGTGATGGAGGCAGTAAGGGACAATCTAAAAAGTGCACGACCTGGGCAACTGTATAAGATTCTACCAAGATTATAGTCATCTACTTCGCAGGATATCTAACGTATTGTAGTGTTAGGATACAGTATTTGTTATTTTTACAGCATATGTTTTATTATATATATATATATATATATATATATATATATAATCTTATAATTTTACTAATTAAATTTATTAATTTATATGTTAGATATCCTATGAAGTAGATCACTATAATCTTGGTAGAATGCAATTTTTAGATGGTCCCTTACTGCCTCCATTATTGTAAAGCGCAGATGATCTGCGTTGCTGAAAGATTGGCTTCAGCTGGCTTTAAGGGGAGAAAATTTAAACAAAAAACAAACAAACAAAAAAAATTTCAATTGTACTCAGTTCTCTGCCCACTCCGGAGTAAGAAAATTAGCTCCTTTAAGTGAACGATGGGACTGTTTGGTATTTTTACATTATTTAAGGTTTTTATGATAAACATAATTTAATATGAATATTATGTAAAATTATAGGGTTTAGTATAATTACATTGAATAATTTAAGTGATATATGTGCACACATACTAATCATATGTCAAAATATTGCTAAATGTAGCTGAATTATAAAAGCCAGAAGTGGTACTAAATGAAGAGCCGTTTGGGAGCCAAAAGAGTCAGCTCTTATTGCTGAGCTGAGCCAAATAATCTGGCTCACTAAAAAGAGCCATCACTAATGGAAAAGAAGACGATGCTCTTATCTTGATTCTGATTGGCCAAAAGACTCGTAGGGTTGTCGGTTTGATTCTCGGCCCATGTGTCGAAGTGTCCTTGGGCAAGACACTGAACCCAAAGTTGCTCCCGATGGCAGGCTAGTGCCTTCCATGGCAGATCTGCAGCCACTGGTGTGTGAATGTTTGAATGAGAAAAAGTTTTGTAGAACCACTAAGGTTAAAAGGCATTATATAAGTGCAGATCATTTACTATTTAGGGGCTTAGAGGGGTGTAAACAGGTGTATAGATGGGTGCGTCCAGGTGTGGTGATGTGTGCAGTGGAATGTAGAGGGGTCTAGTGGGGAGTAGAGGAGTTTAAGCCAATGTGTGAGTAAAGTCAGGCTAGCATAAAAGTGAAATCAGGTAAATAATGTTATGCTTTTTAGTATGATTATTTAAGATTATGAGAAGATTGAGAGCTCCACAAAATAATCTCAATACACAAGATGGCTCTTTAGACAGTATACAGGAGACAGTAGCATGATCACGGTGTTTATTACACAAGTTTTGTGCCCGTGCGCAAAGCCGTTGCTGAGATACAGTCTCCGTCATGTTTGGTGGCTTTGTTGCCCGATTTGTTGGCCCAATACGGGTAAACGGTGTAACGTCTGACGGTATCAAACTAATTTTGAATCAACCTGGGCTTAGCAAAAAGCTTTTAGTTTCTGCCCTCTCCTTGTAAATCACACTTCTTAGCTCCAGGCTGACTAGGAGAACTCAACACTCCTAAATCACTTCAAAGGAGATCTCTGTGACCGATCCCCCTCTCCTTCCTCCAGATGCCTTTGGAATGTTAACGACAAACTTTTGACACACACGCACACACACACACACACACACACACACACACACACAGAGCTTACCCGCACAATGGGACAAGCTTTCTTGAATGTAACATGTAATTATATGTAATTATTTGATGCCAAATAGTATTGATGAATCGTGTGTGCATGTATATTGATGTATTCCTGTGTAACCCAGCTAATATGAGTTTGTAGTTTTAATTTAGAATATAAGTTTAAATGTCTATAACCATGCTTAAATGCCTATAACCCTGTATAAGGATCTATCACTGTTTAATATTCTCCAATCACATCGAATTTGGTATCTAGTTAATCGTCTCTTGATGCTCCGATTGATGATGCATATCGTAGTACGATGGGATACATTATTTCATTCTTTTTCCTATAATTCATAATGATACAGTTTAAACCGGCTCCGTCTCGACATGCAAATTCAGGTCTGAGACCAGACAAAGAGAGTTCATCCCACCAACGGATCCAGCTACTGGATTCGCTGGTCGCCCGGATGGGGGCGTGGATTGACATTGTCCAAAACACACCGACCCACACTCTCCAAGTTCAGTTCGACTTCTCTTCTGTTTCCGGCACTCTTGTCTTCTGCTTTCTGGCAGAGGGCGAGGCTGGCTACTCTGCTGTTCTCTGTATATTGATGACTAATCATAACACGCTTTGATTAGATATATGGATATATTTCACCCATTTGAGCTAATTCATTACATTAAATTGGTGGAGAAATGTGATTTAATTCATTACATTAAATTGGTGGAGTAATGCGATTCAATTCGTTACAACAGTTTGGATTATTCAACTTTTTAAAAACGTTTGTGAGGCTTAATCTGAAGATGATGTGAGCCAAATTCTGTGTTGACTGGACAAAAATTTGTTGGAGGAGTAGTGAAAAACAAAAAAGTTTTTGACAAAATCAAAGATGGTGGAAAATCTAATTAGGCGGTAACTGACATTATAACTATAAACATACTTCCAAATTAGGCCCCAATTTGACCCAATGGTGGCGCTAGAGCGTTAGCAGCACTTGGTCCATATTCAGTCAGAATGTTCCTTAAACCTTCCCCAATCAGTGTACCAAATTTCACAACTTTTTACCAGACAGTTCTATTGGCTGCTATAGACACCCTAGCCAGAAAAAGAAGAAAAGGTATAACAATAGGGTGCCAACGCACCTTCAGTTTAGGGGAATAATTAGAGGCATAATCATGATCTTCATCATCATCATCATCATCATCATCTATATTTTCAAATGATAATTTATAACAAGCTTGTCCAAAGTAGCACTTTACATTTCCCTTTATCCGTGGTTGTGTATTTGTACTGATTGGAATTGTTTCAGGCCAAGCTACTATTCCTGGTTCAGGTTTTGGAAATTCGGCAAGCTGAATAACTACAATTAGTTATTAATTTTCTAGCCAAAAAGTTATATTTGTAAAGCGCTTTTAACTGTGGGATTGTTAAGAAGCTATTTTTTCTGGCTAATAAATTAGTTTTTTTATGGCAAGATTTAGACTTCAATTAATTTTAAAGCTTTTACAGATTTTAGGGTTTAAGTTTCTGTAAAGTGTGGTGCACAATGGACTGGTGCACAGGCAGTGCTAAGTCACCAAGTAGAAGACTTGGCCCCATTTAAGGTCTGTTGGCCCCAGACTATCCAACTGCGTGCTGTCCTAGTGGACCCAGGAGGGCTGGCTGCTTACCTAGCTCTGACCAGAATGACTCTTGTTATCACCGCAAGGTTTCCCGAGTCACCCGAACAGAGCCTGTGACTAGGTCTATCTAGCTAAAAATGCCTAACTATCTAACAACACTAACTTTCGTTAACACCGCAAGGTATCCAGGCTGTCCAGGCACGTCCCCTCTAGCTAAGCCAGGGGTCCGGGGGTAGGTCCCTTCCAATACATCACCTCCAAATGGCCCTGGTCGGGTAGCAACCCAGCGGATGACTTCCCTACCTCTAACCACCTCACAAGGAGCTGCAACCCTTCGGGTTGCCCAAGTCATTGCTAGGAACCGTTGTTCCTGGTTATGGTAGATTCTAAAAATTTTGAAATGCTCCTAAGGCCTATATGTGTGTGATCATCGGAAAGATGGGGTTCTATTGTGTAAGTATAAGAAAACCGCGTGCGAATAGCAACAACGGTTGCTGAGATATTTGCATTTAAATGGTAAAATGCAAAGGACCATGATTCTCTTTTTCTTGAATATAAAGTAGTTTAGTGCTGTGCATAATTTTCTTGTCCAGCGAATCATAAGTGGCTGCGTGTCTACCCTCAGTGGGACTTGTGTTGAGAAGGAAAGGCTGTGATGTGCAGTTTTGCTGATTTTAATGGGTCTCCTTCATCCATTACACTGTGCTTTCCACAAGCACTGAATGAAGGTGTGACCCACAAAGGAGGCCTGTGAAGGTCCAGCCCCTATACTGGTTGATACACCATGGGGGCGGGAGTAAGTTTTGAGGCTCCTCCCATTTTTGAATGTGTCTGTCTCCCTCGGGCATGCACCCTTGCACCAACTCAGGCACACACAAGTCTGTACCCGGGTGCATGCCCGAGTCTGTGTCTGGGTGTGTGCCCGGGTCTGTGCCAGGGTTGCTGCCAGGGTCTGGGCCAGGGTGTGTGCCAGGGTCTGTGCCCGAGTCGGTGACAGGGTCTGTGCCCGAGTTGGTGCCTGGCTGCATGCCCGAATCGGTGCCCGAGTCGGTGCCCGGGTGTGTGTCCAAGTCGGTGCCTGGGTCTGTGCCCGAGTCTGTTTCCCTTGGGCACAGACCCTGGCACAGACTCAGGCACACACCCGGGCACAGACTCGGGCATGCACCCAGGCACAGACTTGTGTGTGCCCGAGTCGGTGCCAGGGTGCGGGCCCAAGGGAGACAGACAAGAGCACCGACTCGGGCAATCACCTGGGTGTGTGCCAGGGTCTGTGCAAGCGTGTGTGCCAGGGTCTGTGCCCAAGTCGGTGCCAAGGTCTGTGCCTGAGTCGGTGCCTGGGTGCATGCACGAATCGGTGCCCCAGTCAGTGCCCGGGTGCATGCCCGAATTGGTGCCCCAGTCGGTGCCAGGGTCTGTGCCAGGGTCTGTGCCCGGGTGTGTGCCAGGGTCTGTGCCTGAGTAGGTGCCTGGGACTGTGCCAGGGTTGGTGCCCGGTACCCGGTTGTGTGCCAGGGTCTGTGCCTGAGTCAGTGCCAGGGTCTCTGCCAGGGTCTGTGCCAGGGTCGGTGCCTGGGTGTGTGCCAGGGTCTGTGCCAGGGTCGGTGCCCGAGTCAGTGCCCGAGTCGGTGCCTGGGACTGTGCCCGGGTGTGTGCCCCTGTCGGTACCCAGGTGTGTGCCCGAGTCGGTGCCGAAGTCAGTGCCTGGGTTTGTGCCCGGGTGTATGCCCGAGTCGGTGCCCAGGTCTGTGCCCGGGTGTGTGCCTGATTCTGTGCTAGAGTCTTTGCCCGGGTCGGTACCCGAGTCGGTGCCTGGGTGCGTGCCCGAGTCTGTCTCCCTGTCTTGTCTCTCTCCCTGTCTGTCTCTCTCCCTGTCTGTCTTTCTCTGTCTTGCTCTCTCTAATTCAGTTCAGTTCAGAGTGTGCTTTATTGGCGTGACTGTTTTAACAACGTTGCCAAAGCAAATTAATATAGAAGTTATAAAGACGAAAAATAACAACAAATTAAGGAAAATAAAAATAATAATGAATAAATTAAACATTAAACATGAATAAACACAAATTGAATTAACAAATGTATTACAGGAAGTTATTCAGTATTTGATTTACATAAATTACACACACACATATATGATCTATTATAATAGACAGTGTTAGGATTAGATTAGATTAGATTAGAGGTGATTTGTGTTTCTTATATGATGGAGAGTGGATATGAGCGTAGCTGCAGCCGTGCACTTCCTTCATGTTCCCCTAAAACACAGCTCAGTTCACGCTCAGGTCTCAGAGAGAAGTTTGGGATGATGGCTGTGAATTTATGGTAATATTCCTGTCTGATGTGATTATACATTGGACAGATCAGAGTGAAATCTGTTTCTCTGTTTCTACTTCCTGTAGCACACAGTCTTTCTTCTCTGAGTTTATAGGTTTCAGTGTGTCTTCCTTTTTCAGTTTCTAAATTCTGATCCCCCCAATCTATATTTACTCAGAATCTGTCTTTCTCTCAGGTTCTTGTTCTTCAGATATTCAACTAATTGGATTTGTGTGTTTGGTGTTGTGTACATGTTTAATTTGGCTTGGGATTTAATTTGTTTTCTCCACTGTTCAGTGTACATGTTCTTTACATTTGTTTCAAATGTATTCAGTCTGGATTTGGGGGTGTTTAGAGGTGTGTCCGGTTGTGTGCCCGAGTCAATGCCCCAGTCGGTGCCCGAGTCGGTGCCAGAGTCTGTGCCTGGGTCTCTGCCCGGGTGTCTGGGCCCAGGTGCGTGCCCGAATCGGTGCCCGAGTCTGTGCCCGGGCGTGTGCCTGAGTTGGTGCCCGGGTGTGTCCCCGAGTCTATGCCCATGTCGGTGCCAGAGTCAGTGCCCAAGTCAGTGCCCGGGTGCATGCCCGAGTCAGTGCCCAGGTGCATGCCCGAGTCTGTGCCCAGTTGTGTGCCCGGTTGTGTGCCCAGGTGTGTGCCCAAGTCTGTGCCCGAGTCTGTGCCCGGGTGTGTGCCTGAGTCTGTGCCCAGGTGTGTGCCAGAGTCTGTCTCCCTGTCTTGTCTCTCTCCCTGTCTGTCTCTGTCTTGCTCTCTCTACTTCAGTTCAGTTCACAGTGTGCTTTATTGGCGTGACTGTTTTAACAATGTTGACAAAGCAAATTAATATAGAAGTTATAAAGACGAAAAATAACAACAAATTAAGGAATAGAAAAATAATAATGAATAAATTAAACATTAAACACGAATAAACAAATTGAATTAACAAATGTATTACAGAAAGATATGCAGTATTTGATTTATATAAATTATACACACACATATGTAAGCAAAAAGCAGCATCATATAATTCACACAATTATAACCAGAAGAAATAAAACAATGTGCCTTCTGAGCCAGAGAACCCACAAGAATCTCTGGACCAAAATGTCTCCACTCAGGGAGCCATAAAACAAGGAATCCACACCCAGACACGAAGGAGCCACTTAAATCCAGCATGTGCATCCGCCATATCTCAACCAACATGGCAAGCATTAAAGGCCTCCCTGACCCAGGGCTGAACCCTCTTGACCACAGAAACTGCTCTCAGATGCAGTGATTTATGCCTTTTGGGCCAGACCAGTTTGCTTACTCAAAGACTCATACCATTAAGGTCAATAAATTCTGGAAGAAAGGAGGGACCTTTTCGTTCACTCACAAAGATTACACATTCCACAATTCCACACAAGGACTCACACATTCCACAATCGGCACCTACCAGGAGCAACGACTGTAGGAATTAATACATCTTTGAACAACTGCAATCACCTATGTCCTACCATGTGTTGTTCTATTTTCTTCATGTGTATCACCTTTAAGTTGCCACTAATCATTCCATTTATTCATGTATTAGTGTAGTAGCCCTAGGAGGATCATTGTCTTTTAAATATTAGTACTGTACTTTAACTATAGTCAAACATGTCTTGTTTGGTGTGTATGTGTTCATTGAGTGATTTTATAAATCATAAGAGTAAGGAAATTTGTGTAGATTTTTCTGATATGTACATGCAAAGTTTCAGGACAAAGTTTAATAATTCACTCATCATTGAAGAGTGTGGAACCACTCATCCGCAGGGACAAGGGGCTGATTAGCATAATAGGTGGAGAATCTGGCTAACACCACGCCCAAAGACAATGTTGAATGTAGAAAGCACTCTGGGCTGGACTAGCCCAGGAAGTGTTAAAATCTTAAGAACACAAGTTTTGGGGCTCGTCGCTTGCTTCGCTCTCTCTCTCATATCTCCTACTTCTTGGCACCCTTCGAAGGACGGGGTCGGCGGAGGGTCTCCAGAGCCAATCAACGTTGGGGAGATCAGATCACGTTTACATCGGCCTGGGGACCCAGCGAAAGCCGTCGCCTGCTTTTCAAGCCTCCCGTCTTCATTCCACTCAGCATTCTGATTGGTCTTCTGAGACGCCTCTCACCGACCAGACCGCTGACG
This sequence comes from Cranoglanis bouderius, assembly GCA_023630585.1. Lineage (NCBI taxonomy): Eukaryota > Metazoa > Chordata > Actinopteri > Siluriformes > Cranoglanididae > Cranoglanis > Cranoglanis bouderius. The sequence goes on from CM042561.1 coordinate 71,476, forward strand.
ACACCACGACGTAACGAGGAAATCCCTTCAACACAGCTAAGGCAAGTGCAATATCCCAGAATCTAGCTAATCTGGTGTCTATAATAAGTTGAGCCATTCTAAAGGAAGTAAAGATAACTTAATAAGTTGATGGTTCGTTCAGATCATGGTCTGTGAAATAGCATGCAACGCTAGAGACTCAGAACTTCATTCACTCTTCATTATCACCCGTTTATGTATGCGTGTGTGTGTGTGTGTGTGTGTGTGTGTGCATGCATGCGTGTGTTTATATGTTAGATTAGTTTCTATGTCATAGAGTAGTTCAATAAAGTCTCGTCTGTTCTTAAATATACATGTTCTATTGCTTACAAGTGTCTATTGCCTTGAATTGCGATTCTGCTACATGCTCTTAAAATAATGTGTCACTATGTTTAGGATATTATTTCCGGTGGCCACGGAGGTAATATCTAATGCATAATTAAAGAATACACAAGGTTCAACTTATCACTGAACGAATGGTTGATCAGTAATTCTAAATTAGGCAAATTTCCCTTTTCGAGCTGATCTGTTAATCTCTCTGACATCTTTGGAGGAGAATAAAGACAGCTCAATTTAACAACTAATTTTTACTTACGTAAAATGGTGGAGAATATATCAAATTAACCCAAACAGCTAATTTTCACTACACATATATTATCTATTATAATAGACAGTGTTAGGATTAGATTAGATTAGAGGTGATTAGATTAGAGGTGATTTGTGTTTCTTATATGATGGAGATTGGATATGAGTGTAGCTGCAGCCGCGCACTTCCTTCATGTTCCCCTAAAACACAGCTCAGTTCGTGCTCAGGTCTCAGAGAGGAGAAGTTTGGGATGATGGCTGTGAATTTACGGTAATATTCCTGTCTGATGTGGTTATACATTGGACAGATCAGAGTGAAATCTGTTTCTCTGTTTCTACTTCCTGTAGCACACACTTTCTTCTCTGAGTTTATAGGTTTTAGTGTGTCTTCATTTTTCATTTTCTAAATTCTGTTCCCCCCAATCTATATTTACTCAGAATCTGCCTCTCTCTCAGGTTCTTGTTCTTCAGATATTCAGCTAATTGGATTTGTGTGTTTAGTGTTGTGTATTTGGTTTGGGATTTAATTTGTTTTCTCCACTGTTCAGTGTACATGTTCTTTACATTTGTTTCAAATGTATTCAGTCTGGATTTGGGGGTGTTTGGAGGTGTGCCTGGGTGTGTGCCTGAGTCGGTACCCGGGTGTGTGCCAGAGTCTGTGCCCAAGTTGGTGCCCAAGTCAGTGCCTGGGTGCGTGCCCGGATGCATGCCCGAGTCCGTGCCTGGGTGCGTGCCCGAGTCAGTGCCTGGTTGTGTGCCCAGGTGTGTGCCTGAGTCTGTGCCCGAGTCTGTGCCCGGGTGTGTGCCCGAGTCTGTGCCCGAGTCGATGCCCGAGTCGGTGCCCAAGTCAGTGCCTGGCTGCGTGCCCGGGTGCGTGCCCGAGTTGGTGCCCGGTTGTGTGCCCAGGTGTGTGCCCGAGTCTGTGCCTGAGTCTGTGCCCGAGTCTGTGCCCAGGTGTGTGCCCGAGTCTGTGCCCGGGTGTGTGCCAGAGTCTGTGCCCGGGTCTGTGCCCGAGTCGGTGCCCAAGTCAGTGCCCGAGTGCCTGCCCAGGTGCATGAACGAGTCGGTGCCTGGGTCTGTGCCCGGTGCCTGAGTCGGTGCCCGAGTGTGTGTATAAGTCACTGCCCAGGTGTGTGCCCGAGTCGGTGCCCGGGTCTGTGCCCGAGTCAGTGCCCAGGTCTGTGCCCGGGTGTGTGTCCGAGTCGGTGCCTGGGTGTGTGCCCGAGTCGGAGCCTGGGTGTGTGCCCGAGTCGGTGCCCAAGTCTGTGCCCAGGTCTGTGCCCGGTAGTCTGTGCCCAGGTGCATGCCCGAGTCAGTGCCCGGGTCTGTGCCCAGGTCGGTGCCCAAGTCAGTGCCTGGGTGCGTGCCTGGGTGCATGCCTGAGTTGGTGCCCAGGTGCGTGCCCGAGTCAGTACCCGGTTGTGTGCCCAGGTGTGTGCCCGAATCTGTGCCCGAGTCTGTGCCTGAGTCTGTGCCCGGGTGTGTGCCAGAGTCTGTGCCCGGGCGTGTGCCCGAGTCGGTGCCCAAGTCAGTGCCCGGGTGCCTGTCCAGGTGCATGAACGAGTCTGTGCCCGGGCCTTTGCCCGTGAGTCTGTGCCCGGGTGCATGTCCGAATTGGTGCCTGAGTCGGTGCCCGGGTGTGTGCCCAAGTCGCTTCCCAGGTGTGTGCCCGAGTCGGTGCCCAGGTCTGTGCCCGGGTGTGTGCCTGAGTCAGTGCCTGAGTCGGAACCCGGGTGTGTGCCCGAGTCGGTGCCCAAGTCTGTGCCCAGGTCTGTGCCCGGTAGTCTGAGGCCAGGTGCGTGCCTGAGTCAGTGCCCGGGTCTATGCCCATGTTTGTCTCCCTGTCTTGTCTCTCTCCCTGTCTGTCTCTCTCTGTCTCGCTCTCTCTAGTTCTTATAAAGTTATAAAGACAAAAAATAACAACAAATTAAGGAATAGAAAAATAATAATGAATAAATTAAACATTAAACATGAATAAACACAAATTGAATTAACAAATGTATTACAGGAAGATGTGCAGTATTTGATTTATATAAATTACACACACATATATGATCTATTATAATAGACAGTGTTAGGATTAGATTAGATTAGATTAGAGGTGATTTGTGTTTCTTATATGATGAAGAGTGGATATGAGCGTAGCTGCAGCCGCGCACTTCCTTCATGTTCCCCTAAAACACAGCTCAGTTCATGCTCAGGTCTCAGAGAGGAGAAGTTTGGGATGATGGCTGTGAATTTATGGTAATATTCCTGTCTGATGTGGTTACACATTGGACAGATCAGAGTGAAATCTGTTTCTCTGTTTCTACTTCCTGTAACACACAGTCTTTCACCCTCTAGCCCTCATGTCTGTGTTATCTTCTGGCTCTCCCTTTTAGTTATGCTGTCATAGCTAGTCTTGCCGGAGTCCCTGCTTGCATTCACGCAAAGTACATTGTTCTTAACCATTATGGGACAATAAGCATACCTAATAATCTCTCTCTCTCTCTCTCTCTCTCTCTCTCTCTCTCTCTCTCTTTCTGTCAATCTACACATGATACTCCTGAGATAACACTGGTCCTGACTCGACCCTTGACCTCAATTCATATGAACAGTTATGCTATGATGGCTAGGACTACAATTGCTATGATAGCTTTAAGACCACAATTGTACAGTGGAGATGTTCAACAAAACAGACTTCATGTAAAAACTGTAATGAATTTTCCTGGTTACACAATTGCACTATTTGACCATGTAGTGTTAGCACATTTATAGAAGGGATTTATTTATAATTGCTCTATCCAGTGTCACCCAGATGAGGATTGGTTCCCTTTTGAGTCTGGTTCCTCTCAAGGGTTCTTCCTCATATCATCTCAGGGAGGTTTCCCTCACTGCCATCACCTCTGGCTTGCTCATTAGGGATACACAAATTCCAAGTATGGGTTACCATACATTGGCATTCACATGTCACTCACTTAAATTCATACATTTAAAATCTATATCCCGAATTTATATATTTCCGGAAAGGTGCTTTCAGACAATGTCCACTGTTAAAAGCGCTATACAAATAAAACTGAATGAATAAAAGATTTTTTTTTAATTAAATGAATTGGCTATGGGACACATAGCCTTAGATGAGGGTGTATAGTGGTTAAAGGCCGAAACACCCGATGACTCTGAGGTACACTATTAAGGATGTGTCCTAAACTTATCAAACAAAACTTAAACATACTAACAGTCAAGACTAGCCTACTCCTAGCCTATAGCTTTATCCTAACATATTAGACTGTAGCCTTAACCCATTATAAAATGAAGCATCAACCACAACAAAAGGAAAGAAATGTTAGACTTTTAATAAAACAGATGCTTAAATTAGAACAGATTTAAAAAATAATCCAAGCCAGCTCCAAATCTACCTACCTAAAGCCTGATCGAGTTACACTCTATTTGATTTGTTAAATTAGCAGACCTCAAGTGGGAATTTGCTTCTGGAAGAATAGAGGTGCTTAACAAGCGCCGGCCTGTGCACTTTCCTTGATTCCCTATTCAACCACACCATGGATTATAGGGTTAATTATGGGGGGGGGGATCTTTGTACCTTCAACAATTACTAACCCTAGTTCTAAGCCCTAATCCTAACCATTACTCTAAACCATAACTCTAACCCTAACCTTAATCTAACACTAACCATAATTTTAGTCTAACCCTAAACCCAACCCAAACCTAACCTTAACTCTAAACCCTAATCCTAACTGTAATCCTTAACATAATCCTAACCCTGAACTCTAACCCTAACCTTAATCTAACAAAATAAATAAATACATAAATAAATAAATAAACCTCGCCCCAACTTGGAGCCAAACCAATCCAGACCTCCTACGTGGGACATGGGTCCAGCTCTGGATCTGACACAAGAAAAACAGATGAAGGACAACCATTAAAATCTGCAGATTTACACAAATGCAACCCTTCCCACTCAACACAACTCCCACTGAGGGTAAGCAAACAGCTAATTATTATTTGTAGCTTTCATAATTATACGGAGCACCTCCTCACTATTCGCAAAAGAGGATCATGGTCCTTTTTCACATGACAACTTTGAATGGAAATATGATGAAGTCCTGATTAATTTGGATTAATTTCTCTGTAAATTGGCAGACAAATTGTTCCTGTAAACTTCTGAATTTATTCTGCTGCTACCATTTTACTTATTTACTTACTTACTTACTTAGTTACTTACTGCTAATGAGTGGTTTGCATCTTTAGGTATGACCTCTATATTTCTGCTCTTGCAGTCTTCTTCAAACGGTGGCTTGTGATACCTCTCCCCCTTGCCCTGTGGAGGTTGTTGGTGATGTCACTGTTATTTTGGGGGGTTTTCTTCACAGCTCTTACATTGTTTCTGTCATAAGCTGTTGTTGTTTTCCATATCCAACCCATTCAGTGTCTGTTGCTCAGTACACCAGTGGTTTCTTTCTTTTTCAGGACATTCCAAATTGTTATATTGGCTTTGGCCAATGTTTGGACAATGTGCAATGTCTGATTGATTTTCCCTCTTTTCTCAGCTTCAAAATGGATGCTTTTCTCCCATGGACAGCTCTTTGGTCTTTATGTTGGTTTATCCTTTTTAACAACAAATGCAGTCTTCACAGGTGAAACTGAAGGCTAAAACCAAGAGTAGATATTCAGAGCTATTTATCGTCTGAACAATCAATCTAACAGGACACACCTGGGTAACAAGAAACACCTATCAGTGTTAGTCAGTCACATATTCCAATATTTTAAACTGCAAGGTTTGATCCATGCTGCATGCCCGCTCCACTGCATTTGTCTCAGGTAATGCCAGACTGACTACAAGAAGGCCAGATATGACCTTCGAAGGGCCATAAGGGATGCCAAGAGACAATACAATACAGGCTGGAGTGTCGCTACACCACCGCTGACACCCGGCGCATGTGGCAAGGATTACAAAACATCACAGACTATCAAGGCAGGCACGAGATCATTCACAGCCTCATCACACCAGATGAGTTCAATGAATTCTATGCAGTACCATTCACAGTTTCATCTGCAGATGTTGATAAGATTTTCAGGAAAATAAACCCACGAAAAACAGCCGGCCCAGACAGCAGCTCAACATTAGATTGTGAAAACCCTCAATTTAACATGTTGGTATCTATTTAGTATTATTTATGAATACAAAGGCTACCATGCAATATTAATGTACAAAGGTTTTTTCTCACTGTTCCTTTAGTCACTGCCAGAGGCATACTAGTTCAAGATCAAGTTCAGTTAATTTGTATAGCGCTTTTAACAATGGACATTGTCCCAAAGCAGCTTTACAGAAGTATATAAATTCAGGACATAGATTTTAAATTTATGAATTTATCCCCAATGAGCAAGCCAGTGGCGACGGTGGCAAGGAAAAACTCCCTGAGATGATATAAGGAAGAAACCTTGAGAGGAACCAGACTCAAAAGGGAACCCATCCTCAATTATAAATAAATAAATCTCTTCTATAAATGTACCAGTACAACACGGTCAGATAGCAGTTGTGAGACCATGAAAAATCCATTACAGTTTTTATATAAAGTCTGTTTTGTTGAACTTCACCACTGTAATCTCAATGATCTTTAGGCTGCACCGTGTGGGGCCATCCTCAGCAGCAGCATGTGACTTCAACTGATGAGATCTCCAACCAGAAGTAGGGCATCATGTAGAAATTTTCAGAAAGTTTGTTTGAGTAACCTAATTAACATAAAACTAGACCATACTGAACGCACAGCCAGCACCTTTGATCTGAAGCTAGGACTGTTAAATATTAGATCTCTTACATCTAAAGCACTTATTGTTAATGAAACTATTACTGATCAGGAGTTTAATATAATGTGTTTAACAGAAACATGGATTAAACCAAACGAGTACATAGCACTAAATGAAGCCAGTCCTCCTGGATATAGTTATATACATCAGCCCCATCTAACTGGCAGAGGAGGAGGTGTTGCACTCATTTATAATGAAAATCTAGGCGTCACACAAAAGCCTAGCCTTAAGTTCAACTCCTTTGAAGTTCTTCATACTAGTATAACATATGCAACCACTAAAAATAAGTCTATCGAGTCGATTCCACTTATTAATATTTACAGATCCCCAGGGCCATACTCTGAATTTCTTGGTGAATTCGCAGTTTTTATCTCGAACCTGGTTATTTCTTTAGACAAAGCATTAATTGTCGGTGACTTTAATATTCACTTTGATAACCCGGAAGATCCTCTGAGAACAGCGGTTGTGTCTATTTTAGATTCAGTAGGGGTCAATCAGAATGTAATAGGACCCACCCATAATAGTGGTCACACTCTTGACATTATACTAACATATGGATTAAATATAGAAAATATATTCACACTTCCGCAGTCTGAAGTTATCTCAGATCATTATCTCATCTCGTGTAAATTGCACATTGATCATAATATATGCACTTTGCCACACTACTGTGTCAAACGTACATTCACCTCAGCTACTGCACAGAGTTTTATCAATAACCTCCCAGAGATTTCAACTATGATTCGATCACTGTCTGATCCCATAGAACTTGATCAGGTGACTGAAAGCTTAGAGTCAATGTTCCGCTACATGTTAGGTAAGGTAGCTCCACTTAAAAGGAAAATAATTAGAGAGAAAAAGCTAGCACCCTGGTATAATGATCACACACGCACCTTAAAATAGATCACTCGACAATTAGAACGTAAATGGCGTCAAACCAAATTGGTAGTATTTCAAACAGCATGGAAGGAGAGCCTCCTGAACTATAGGAAATCTCTTAGTGCTGCTAGATCAGTCTATCTCTCTACCTTAACTGAAGATAACAAAAATAATCCTAGATTCTTATTTAATACTATAGCAAAATTAACTAGGAATAAAAGCGCCACAGAAACATGCACACAATCATTATATAGCAGCAATGATTTCATGAGTTTTTTTATTGGCAAAATTTAAAATATTAGACAAGAAATTCAGACTATTAATTTAAAACCAGACAGTCTTACTAACCCTGTAGATAATAATATAGCAATATCAGATCAACGATTAGAGTGCTTTACTCCCCTTAGAGAGACCGAACTTATTTCATTAATTTCTTCTTCAAAATCATCAACTTGTATACTAGATCCCTTACCTACATGTTTCTTCAAAGAGATTACTCCAGAAATAATCAAACCCCTTCTAAAAATAATCAACTCTTCCCTTAGCACTGGCTATGTACCTAAATCATTTAAATTATCAGTTATCAAACCTCTGATTAAAAAACCTGACCTCGACCCCTGTCAATTGTCCAGCTATAGGCCAATATCAAATCTCCCCTGTTACGTAATACAGACGTGTAGGATGGAAGAGGGACTCAGGATGAATGTACTGGGGAGACATCAGTAAATGCAGAAAAGTTTATTCTCAAAAAGAGCAGTAATCCAAAAATGCAATAATCCACAGAGTCAGTAATAACCCAAAAAGACAGGAAAAAACACTCGAAACACGGAAGTAGTCTGGGAATCACAAACACGGAGCTACGGACATTGGAACAAGAACTATGATCACTTTAAACTATACTAAACTAAACTATGATTAACAATACTAATACACCGCGAGGAAGTGAAAACAAACAGGGTTTTTTAAACACACACAAATCATACACACCTGAAACCAATGAATCAATGAAATAACATGAACCAATGAGAAATAAGGAGGCGGAGACATGACACGAACAACAACAGAAGCACATGGGAAAACACAGGAGGCGGAGACATGACGTGAACATGAAAACAAATGCACATGGCCGAGGTAAACAAAACGAGAGTCTTTATGAATGAAATGTCCATCGGAGAGTTTTTGAATAGCGCTGGAAAGCGTGCAGTGGAATGCGGAAGTGTTCGAGTCCGCCGCTCGCCTAGCGAGCGACTCGGAGAACGAGGGGAAACTCTAACATCCCCTTTATCTCCAAGAGTTTAGAAAAGGTTGTAGCAAAGCAGCTATGCTCGTACCTTAATAGGAATAACATTCATGAAATATATTAGTCAGGATTTAGGCCTCATCATAGCACAGAGACAGCACTGGTTAAAGTGGTAAATGACCTATTGATGGCCTCTGATCAGGGTTGTGTCTCCATGCTTGTGTTGCTTGCCCTTAGTGCAGCTTTTGATACAATTGATCACATTGTTCTCCTTGGTAGACTAGAAAGCATTGTTGGCATTAAGGGAGCGGCCCTCTCCTGGCTCAGGTCTTATTTGACTGATCGTTATCAGTTCGTAGATGTAAATGGTGAATTCTCGCTGCATACTGAGGTGAAGTGTGGTGTTCCACAAGGTTCTGTTTTAGGCCCACTGCTCTTTTCTTTATATATGCTACCTCTGGGTCAAATTATTCGTAAACATGGAATTAGCTTCCACTGTTATGCTGATGACACTCAGTTGTATGTTTCAGCAAAGCCAGATGACAGACACCAGTTTAATAAAGTCGAGGAATGTGTAAAGAACATTAGACAGTGGATGCTCATTAACTTCCTCTTACTAAATTCTGACAAGACAGAAGTACTTATACTAGGACCACATGCAGCTAGAAGTAAGTTTTCTGATTATATAGTAACTCTGGATGGCCTTTCTGTTTCATCATGTGCAGCAGTAAAAGACCTTGGTGTGATTATTGACTCCAGTCTTTCCTTTGACGCCCAAGTAGGTAATATTACTAGGATAGCCTTCTTTCACCTCAGAAATATTGGTAAGATAAGAAATATATTGTCACTACATGATGCAGAAAAATTAGTCCACGCTTTCATCACCTCTAGGTTGGATTATTGTAATGCCTTACTGTCTGGATGTTCCAGTAGGAGCATAAACAAACTCCAGTTAGTCCAGAATGCAGCTGCAAGAGTCCTTACTAGAACTAGAAGATATGACCACATCACCCCTATCTTATCCACACTGCATTGGCTCCCAGTGAAATTTCGCATTGATTATAAAATACTACTATTGACTACTAAGCTAAATGGCTTCGCGCCACAGTACCTAACTGAACTTTTGGTCTTTTATGATCCGCCACGCCGACTTCGATCAAAAGGTGCAGGCTATTTGTCTGTACCTCGAATAGTGAAGGCTACAGCAGGGGGAAGAGCTTTCTCTTACAAAGCCCCACAGTTATGGAACAGCCTTCCAATTAGTGTTCGGGACTCAGACACAGTCTCAGTGTTTAAGTCCAGGCTGAAAACATATTTGTTTAATCAAGCCTTTTGTGAATAGTTTTTTTTTTCCTTAGGTTAAGGAGCAGATCTAGAGGCTCACGGGCATAATGTGTTGTGGTGAACTGGGATGTTTGGATGCTGTCACCCCCCCACCTTCAGGCATCCACCAAGGTTTGTTGGTGGTGGGGTGGCTGGCCGCCTTGTCCCAAGGAGCCTTCATGTCTGTGTTACCCTCTGGCTCTCCCTTTTAGTTATCCTGTCATAAGCTAGTCTTGCCGGAGTACCTGCTTTCACTCACGCAAAGTACATTGTCCTTAACCATTACGGGACAATAAGCATACCTAATGATCTCTCTCTCTCTCTCTCTCTCTCTCTCTCTCTCTCTCTCCCCTTCTGTCAAGCTTCACATGATACTCCTGAGATGCCAGTGATCCCGACCCCTTCTGCTCTCTGGACCTGCCCGATCCATCTTGATGCCCGGATGCATACTACTGAACAAACAGTAGGGGGAGCCAAAGCCATTTAACAGCAATTCCAAATCAGAATTGGAAAGAATTTTTTTGGCCAAGTAAGGTTTCTCCTTCAAGGTATTTGTCAACTGGTCTGTAGTAGATTTATAAATTGTGGCAGTAAGATGATGTTGGACTGGTCAGATTAAAATGATCAGGAATGTGGGTCAGAGAGACCATGTGGAATAAGTCTAATCAAAATTACATTTACTAAAATATTCCTCAGGGCATGTTTGATATCAATTTAATCCACATTTCATGCTGAGCAATGTGGTGACATAAGTATCCTTAAGATAATACTTACAGTATACTGTTTTATATTTTGCGATGTGTGATTGTCTGCTTGCATCAGGTCCTTCCACATTTCTTTTGAATTTAGGTCAGGACTTTGACTTGGCCATTCCAAAACATTAACTTTATTTTTTTTAACCATTCTTTGGTAGAATGACTTGTGTGCTTAGGGTCGTTGTCTAGCTGCATGACCCACTTTCTCTTCAGATTCAGATCATGGACAGAAGTCCTGACATTTTCCTTTAGAATTCGTTGGTATAATTCAGAAATCATTCTTCCATCAATGAAGACAAACCGTCCTGGCCCAGATGCAGCAAAACAGTTCAAACCATTATACTACCATCACCATATTTCACAGATAGGATAAGGTTCCTATGCTGGAATGCAGTGTTTTCCTTTCTCCAAACTTAATGCTTCCCATTTAAACCAAAATGTTCTATTTTGGTCTCATCCTTCCACAAAACCTTTTTCCAATAGCCTTCTGGCTTGTCCACATGATCTTTAGCAAACTGTGGATGGGGGCAATGTTCTTTTTGGAGAGCAGTTGCTTAGAAGTTACCCTGGGTTCCTTTGTGACTTTGCAGACTATTACACGTCTTGCTCTTGGATTGATCTTTGTTGGTCAACCACTTCTGGGCATGGTAACAATGGTCTTGAGTTTCCTCCATTTCCTAATTTCACCTTCACCTGCTAATCCTAGAGGTTCACATACTTTTGCCACTCACAGATATGTAATATTGGATAATTTCCCTCAATAAATAAATGACCAAGCATAATATTTTTGTCTCATTTGTTTAATTGGGATCTCTTTGTCTACTTTTAGGACTTATGTGAAAATCTGATGATGTTTTAGGTAATATTTCTGCAGATATATAGAAAATTCTAAAGGGTTCACAAACTTTCAAGCACTATTGTAAATACTGGGGCAAACTGACCTTTTGCCATTGTTCCCCAGACTCATTCTCAGGAACCAAATTAACATACAACACCTTAGGGTGCGCTACATGGTTGCATAATTTGTATGGTTACTAGAAATAGTTTTCTAGTGAAAGTTTTAGTACATTAGAAATGTTTGAAAGCAATATTTGACAAGCTAATATAAAAGGCAAGTTTAAATTAAAACCTCTGACAAGTAAATAGGAAAGGCTTGCACATCAATAGAAACCTCTGAGCTAACAGAACAACTGTTTAATAAATAGGCTCTGTTAAAACCTCTGACATAGGAGCGTCACTTTATAATGCAAGCTAAGTATGAAGCTGTTTTAGATTAAATGTAATTTGAACACTGAGATATTACACTTCTAGCACTAACTAAAAGATTATTCTTTGGAATCAATTACATTAAGTTAACTTAGTAAATTGGAATCAGATAATTGAGTTAACAGTTATTATATAAATTGGAGTCAGAGCGTTAATTAAATGTATTGGTGTCTTATGAGCTGTGTGAGCTTATGAGTGGTTTTCTCTCTTTGACTTTGTCCTTTTGTCCATGATTATATACACACTGTATATATCAGTGTATCATACAGAGCAACAGCAGCAACATGCCAGCAAGTCTGTCTGAGACACTGAATTACTCCACAACTCAAACTGAGGAAATATCACTGTTGGAGGAGTTACACACACAGTGCACCATGCTAAACTGGTGGCTATAAACTTCCATTACTTGTTAGCTGTATTAGTCTCATAGCTCCAGGGCAAAACTAAGGAAGCATGCCTACACTTACAGTGTCAGGAACATTGTGGGCATTTCAATTCAATTAAATTTTATTTGTATAGCACTTTTAACAATGGTCATTGTCCCAGGAAAATTCATTACACTTTTTACATGAAGACTGTTTTTTTTAACTTCTCCACTCTTCACTGATGGAGACTTGAGTGCAAAACTGTTTGTGGCAATTGTAGTCGTAGCCATCATAGCATAACTGTTCATATGAATTGAGGTCCAAAGCCATCTTTATGGTTTTAAGTGGTACCATCCTCAGTAATCTCAATGATCTTTAGGCTGCACCGTGTGGGGCCATCCTCAGCAGCAGCATGTGACTTCCAATTGATGAGATCTCCAACCAGAATGGGTTGGATCAGGATGGATCAGGCAGGTCCAGAGAGCAGAAGGGGTCGGGATCACTGGCATCTCAGGAGTATCATGTGTAGCTCGACAGAGAGAGAGAGAGAGGGAGAGAGAGTATTAGGTATGCTTATTGTCCCGTAATGGTTAAGGACAATGTACTTTGCGTGAGTGCAAGCAGGGACTCCGGCAAGACTAGCTATGACAGCATAACTAAAAGGGAGAGCCAGAAGGTAACACAGACATGAGGGCTCCCTGGGACATAAGGCAGCCAGCCACTCCACCATCAACAAACCTGAGTGAAGGCGTGAAAGTGGATGGGCGACAGCATCCAAACATCCCAGTTCACCACAACACACTATGCCTGTGAGCCTCTAGATCTGCTCCTTTACCTAAGAAAAAACTATTTACAAAAGGCTTGACTAAACAAATATATTTTCAGCCTGGACTTAAACACTGAGACTGTGTCTGAGTCCGAACACTAATTGGAAGGCTGTTTCATAACTGTGGGGCTTTGTAAGAGAAAGCTCTTTTAGCCTTCACTATTTGAGGTACCAACAAATAGCCTGCACCTTTTGATCGAAGTAGGCGTGGCAGATCATAAAAGACCAAAAGTTCGCTTACGTACTGTGGCGCGAGACCATTTAGAGCTTTATAGGCCAACAGTAGTATTTTGTAATCAATGCGAAATTTCACTGGGAGCCAATGCAGTGTGGATAAGATAGGGGTTATGTGGTCATATCTTCTGGGTCTAGTGAGGACTCTTGCAGCTGCATTCTGGACTAACTGGAGTTTGTTTATGCTCCTACTGGAACATCCAGACAGTAAGGCATTACAATAATCCAACCTAGAGGTGACAAAAGCATGGACTAATTTTTAGTGACATTATATTTCTTATCTTAGCAATATTTCTGAGGTGAAAGAAGGCTATCCTAGTAATATTATCTACATGGGTGTCAAAGGAAAGACTGGAGTCAATAATCACACCAAGGTCTTTTACTGCTGCACATGATGAAACAGAAAGGCCATCCAGAGTTACTATGGAATCAGAAAACTTACTTCTAGCTGCATGTGGTCCTAGTATAAGTACTTCTGTCTTGTCAGAATTTAGTAAGAGGAAGTTAATGAGCATCCACTGTCTAATGTTCTTTACACATTCCTCAACTTTATTAATCGAGTGTCATCAGCATAACAGTGGAAGCTAATTCCATGTTTACGAATAATTTGACCCAGAGGTAGCATATATAAAGAAAAGAGCCTAAAGGGCCTAAAACAGAACCTTGCGGAACACCAAACTTCACCTCAGTATGCAGCGAGAATTCAACATTTACATCTACGAACTGATAATGATCAGTCAAATAAGACCTGAGCCAGAAATTGTTTCATTGTTCCTTTAACACTAATGAAGGTCAATCAGAGCAAAAGGAACACAGAACAAATAATTTCTTGTTCATGTGAAACCCATCCTGATAGCTTGGTCATAATGGAGAGAACTGAACAAAGGAGCCATTAAGACTGGAAGTTGGTGAAGGTGAACTGTGCCGCTGTTATAAATACACTCTTGTAACGTCTGAACGTATCAAACTGATTTCTGAATCAGCCTGGATCTAGCAAAGAAATTTCTCTGTATCTTTGCGCCTTGAATCCTTATCGGTAACCCCCTCCGGTCTTCACCAGATGCCATCGGAATGCGACATGACCCCCCTCTTCAGACACACACACACACACACACACACACACACACACACACACACACACACACAAACACGCACACACACACACACACAATGGGAGAATCGCTTTTCAATGTAACATGCAATTATATGTAATTATTCGATGTCCAAATAGTGTGATGTTTTCGTGTTTGCATATATTGTGTGTTTATGTAACATAACTATAATGATTTTAGATAGTTTTAACTTAGGATATTATTTTAAATGTCTGTAACCATGTTTTACTTGTAATATTCTTTACAAGTCCATCGAATTTGGTATGAGGTTAATCGTCTTGCGATACCCTGATTGATTATGCATATCATATTGCAATGGGATACATTATTTCATGCTTTTTCTTAATTTCACACGTAATACGGTTTAAACCGGCTCCTCCCTGGACATGCAAATTCGGGTCTGAGACCAGACAAAGAGAGTTCATCCCGCCAACAAATCCAACTTCCTGATTGGCCAATAGCTCAAAGAGGCGTGTGTGTTGGTGTTGTCTTTAAAACAACACCACGCTTTGAAACTTTCTTCAGTCTCTTTTCACTCTCTTCACTCACACTCTTCAACTTCACTTCTACGCTCCTTCCGGTTTCTCTCCCCCGGGGCCACGTGCCCCGGGAAGAGGAAGCCAGGATCTCTCTCTCTCGGACAAAGGATGCAACGCCTCACGGCCCACGCCTTTTCAAATGGCACAACGAACCAGCGAACTCTACACGACCTCGCGCGAACTTTCAAACCGAAGCCATGCAAATATAGTTAATGGATCTATATCTGCGTTTAAGATTGTACCCCTGTTTACAGGAGATTTAAGTTCGTTGCTGGTTTTGAAAAAGGCTAATTAGTTGTGTTTTTGTCTGCCATTCCCTTTTATTTCATTACTTTCTCTCTATACCTTTTCTTTCCTTGTATATAGATGTACATATGTATGTTTTGCTTAGAGTTAGTCGTGTGTATTCATTGTTACAGCTAGTTATTAAAATCTATCATCCCACGCTGATTGTCTCTGTTTTGGTCACGTGATGAGTCCCTTAAACGCTACAGATCTCGGCTACACGCTCTGGAAATGGAGATTTCCTTCCTGGCCAGAAGGATAAACTCCCTCTTTAGAGTTCATAATTCCAAACTAGACTACAGCTAACCCTAAAAGCTGATCTAGACCACATACATAGTCATAATTAATTATAATCCGTTGTAGTTAATTATCTATATGTATATGTGCACATACACAAATTCCCTTTCATGGCTGATGTATATTTATAACTGGTCACAACACGCGTTGATTAGATATATAGATATATTTCACGCCATTCGAGCTAATTCCTTATATAAATTGGAGAATACATTTAAACGTGTTAAACATCTTTTAATTCGTTACATAAATTTAAAACTTGTTTCCTTTAAAAAGGTGCGTTGAATCCAAGCGTGCGTTTCTGTTTCGTTTTTCATGTTTAAAGTTGATCCATTACATTATTCTGGTGGAAAAGAATAATGCTAGTAATGATTGATTCGTTACACTCTCCCATACAAAAAATGACAAAAGCAGACTAAATAAAAAAAGATAATTCACACAGTAAGGTTAAAACACTGCAGGGCTTCTAAAGACACTCGTATGTTTAGTGTTTCATCAGCCAGAGGAAGTGGAGCGGCACAGAGATGGAACATTGTATAAATTTACACAGAAAAGTGCTTCCTCCTTTAGAGAGCCTCTGTGCTGTCTCACACCTTTACACTGCACAGGTTCCCTTATAATGAAACTTTCATATTCAACAACATCCTCTTCTGTCCAGGTCCAATTTATTTATTTTTATGGAATTTATTTTTCATGTATTATACTAAAAAGTACCTGGTTAAATTATTGTTTGGGCTCATATAGATTTTATTACTATTCTAGTTTGAGTATAATGTGTGTTTTATGTGTTTTCATTTTGTAAATGCATGGCCAAATTAAATTATTTTAAAATGGAAATTAATTTCACCAATGAATCATGTGATGGCCGTTATAGTGGCTACAACAACTCAAGGTTTTACAGTAAAACATCCCAGTCATATTGACAGTCGGTTTTAACATATATTCCACAAGACCACAGCTTAATTGTAGGCTTTATTTGTAATTTTGTTAAAAATGTTTCTATTGCATATCTATTATACAATTCTATAATTACAAGATTAATTCTCATTACATTGCAGAATGATGTTATGAAATGCACTGTACTATAAAAGAGGCCTAACGTACACTGTGTTTGTCTGATAAGGCAATCAGAGGAAGAAATGTTGTTGTTATTACTTCAGATCCAGTATAGACAAATAAATGTAAACATAAATCCTCTTAAAAAAAAAAAAAAAAAAAAAAAAGAAGAAGAAGAAACTTTATAATAACTCCTCACTGATCCTTGGAGCTCCTGAGGCAGTTTGCTAGTTTGCTGAAGTGGATGAAAACCTAATTTTAACAAGTGAAAGTGTGTAAGTGTGATTTTACTGCACTGCACATGTGTGAATATTTCAGGATTGTTTTAGATGCTGAAATGTTTTTGATGCCAGAAATATATAGATAAAATTATAAATAAATGATTACTGTTGAATTATTATAAAATTTTAGGCAAAAATAAAAGATCCACAGTGTCCCTTTACCAGCATCAGTCTCAGGTAAGGGTGTGGCCTAAAATCTAAAGGTGGGATTCAGTGTTAATTTTGTTGATGATTATTAAAATAAACATTTGTTAATGACCTTCTTTCCATAACAGCAACAAAAATATACATAAATAATTATTCATTCTTCCACACAAATACAAACAAGACAACGATGCCAGAAACAATCATTTGGACAATGGTGAAAGTTTTCCTTCTGATCTTGGTGCAGTCATTTTGCAAAGGCGATTACACGACAGACTTAATTTAGATGTGGCTATACACATTTCTCCTCTAGGTATGTATGCTAAAAGTTTGTGGCTGCAGAAAAATGCTGTCACACTCCTTACATGCTATCACACTCATTACCTAAAATCAGCAACCTTTCCAATACAGTCATATTTTAATAAAATGTTTTAGGCCAAAAAAAAAAATCTACAATAGCTGCCAAAATTCACACTAATGGATCTGTACTTTAGAAGTGATCTAGAAGAATATATAAGTGCATATTTAATTTGAATACAGACTAATTTTTTATATGAAATAAGTGTGATTTAAACATGAACATTTACACAATGCTCATTCATTACAACTCTCATACATTGTAGTAAAATGCAAATTTCAAATAATAAACATGCCTCTACATTGGGGATGAAGGGACATTGCGGACATTTTATTCTTGGCTGAATATATTATTCATATTGTATAAGAAACCAGCTGTTCGGACACTGTTTATGATTCTGATATAGGAAAAAAATGTAAAATAAAACCACTGCCATATTTCTTGTTTGAAACTCATACAACTGGCACTTACTACACCTCTGGATCATTACTGTAAAAAATAAAAATAAAAAGGTCAACATTAAAAACTCCAATACATTTGCAAAGCAGATGTGTACAGCTGTGTGATTACATATTAAAAATCTCTGATTATGTAGAAATAAACAGAGAAATGAGTTGTTTCATGGTCCACAGTGTTGACGGACTTGCAGTCTGACTTTAGTTCAATCTGGAGTGAGGACTTTGTCATTTATACAAGATTTAATTTGACCTGTTGAGGTTTGGATTTTATGAATCAACATAAATATTTAGAATATTTACAGTAGATTTTTAATCATATTGTTTTAAAAAGTGTCTGAAAAGTGTATTTCAGCCCTGGAGTGTATCTCTTCCACGCAACCCAACTCTGTTCTTTAATCACGTTTTTAACTCACCCTTGTTGACTTTTGCTAACATGGCTAACTCACTAGCCGAGTACAGTAGCATCATGTGAGATAAAACCCTAATCTGAACCTGGCTTGGAACTGTTTTATTTCACTCCTTTTTTGGAAGAAAGGTTTATACTTTGTGAGCTATATGACAGGAACATCCGGAAACAACTCTGAAATCGTATCTCTTTAGTAACCATGACAACCTTTGAACTTTAGCTATTACAGAATAACAGTTTAGTAAATGCAGCTTCACTCTATTCAGATGTTTGTCAGTTGAACACAAAAGAGGATTAATATTTTTTTCTACTAGTTTTACTGTAACACTGATCTACTGAATAAACATCATATAAAAGTGTTAATTAAATTTGTATTCTATTTTTCTTATCAATGATAGCTTTGGCAGCTGTAACATTTAAGCAATTATCAAAAGTTTATTTTGTTAAATCTGTTCCATGTGAAAAGTGACGAACATGTTTGTGATGTATGTGCTATTGTCAGAGTTGCCAGATCTGCATCACAAAAGACTTTTTAACTGTATCTTTAATGTGTTTACGTTGTTTATGTGAACCTCATCAGTTGCTTGGTAAGACGCAAGAGAAATGAGGTTCTAATTCCTATACTAGAACATTATTTTCCTTCTGTAGTTTCAATTTCCTTTCTTTACTTGTCAACTTTTAATTTAAGACTTACGATAAAGATGTTTTATCACATGTTGATCCACGACCCTGCACAGGATAATGCAGTTACTGAAGATGAGTGACTAAATTATAAGGATGTTTCTGTAGTACAGCTCCTAAACTCTACACTGATCCCTCATCAAAAACCCTTAATGACTTTTTAGATGGCTGACAAGGGGCTTCAACCAAGGGGAAATACCAAAAATGACCAATTATCAATTCATCTTACTAATTAAAGGGAAAGTCACATGGTGGTTGTGATGAAATGTGATTCATTGATTATTAATTTCATTAATGTAATTTAGAAATAACAAAATCCTCCAAAGACCAACAAAAGCATAAACTGTGGAATGTCATGACAGAGACACACACACACACACACACACACTAACCCACGCACACACACACACACACGCACATTAGTAGCAGTTGCTCTGAGTGTGTGTGAGAGGTCTCGGATGGAGGACTGGACTATGTTTCAAGTTGTTTTCTTTTGCTTTGTCATCTCCAATGGTCAAGTTCTTCCCCTTCTCCTCCTTCATGAACAGATCCACCAACAAGATCTTCTCCTTGTGGATCTGAATGCTGATGTCTTTAGGGATGTCTGGGATGATCCAGTCCACAATGTCGCTCATCAGCATCACTACGTTCTGCACATGTGAATGTGAGAGAAAGAGAAAGAGGGTCAACATCTCACATTTCTCCATATTTCTCAGAATGCTGACTCTACGTTGACTGATATTATATAACACAAAACCAAATCCAAAGCAGACTTTAAAAGCAGCTTCATAATTATTGCCACCCTGTTAAAATAAACAAATTATACAAAATATTTAAAATGTATCTCTCAAACAAGAAAAACTACTTTTAAAATATTATTTTCTCCCAAATTCATATATACTAGAATTATTGCCACCCTTACGGAGGATTTACTATTCATGCAAATTGTTATCCTTATTTTCCTAAAGTTGATTTAAAAAAAAAAAAATGTTCTTGCTTTTGATCTAACATGAGGTTATACACATTATAAAACTGCTTTATCATAAAATAAAATAAAAAACTACCTTCAAACACAATCAGGAATGTTATAAATAAGTTTCAGAAGTCAGTGCAAACATATCTAGGAATTGGATTCCTGATCTTACACACCACAAACACACATCCAGACCAACACAGTAATGGTTGCAGGAGACAAAATAAATTTTGCCATGAAAACAGGTCTGAACTGAAGACGATTAATTTTACTTATTTTTTCATGAAGGGTGCCAATAATTCTGGAATTTACACATATATGAAAACAAAAAAGTATGTTAAGATAAAGAAATATCCACATGTAGCTAAATGGTGTGTTTGTGGTCTCTTATACACACACACACACACACACTGACCTGAAAGACGATGACGAAGGCGAGTCTAGCGGCTAAAACGGCCCAAAACTCTTTAGAGACCTGATACGGAGTTGACGACCATGGAGGTTCTCTGTAGTCTTTATACCTACACACACACACACACACACACACACACACACACACACACACACACACGTATACCTCTGTACTCATCACTTACTCACATTTGTGGTGTTTATTAATAGTTATTAAGCTTAACATAAACTGGATTAATATTAATGAGACTTTAAAAATATGAATGAGTATGAATAAGTCTGAAGAAGCCTGAGTACGTGAGAGTAGACATGACTAATTGCCCGGTTACCTGCAGATTTCCACCTGAAAGCCGGCATAGAGCGAGTCGACAGGCCCTGTGCCATTCTGGAAGTGACTGATGTTGAAGTGTGAGAGTGTGTGATTAACGAAGCCATGCATGGAGCCGTCAGCACTGTACATGTACTGATACACCAGCCGGGGGATGAAGTCAGAGGTGAAGGAGATGACGAAGGCCTGAGACACATAACACATGAATCACTGTTAATAGACCACATTTGTATAATTTTATATTAAAATCCAATGACATTTTCCTGTCTCTATAATGCATTATAACCTGGGTGCCATTATTTTAGGCACAACTCTTATTAAGACTGTGTTAGTTTGGATTTCAGGTTATTATTAAAATTTTGACTCATGGGACATTCAGAATATTTTAAATAAATCCTAACAGACATTTAATGATTATCAAAGCAATTAAGAACATTAAAATGCAATGAAAAGAGTTTTAAAATTAGTTTTGTAAATGAGCTACTAACAATCTTCATACTAACAAACAATGCATACTAACAAACAAACAAAACAAAGTAATGTGCAGATTAAATACAGATCCTTTTTTTTTTTTTTTTTTTTTTTAAAGATTATTGTAATACATGTTAGTTTTTACTCTAAGTGCTTTTCTTTTCAGAAATAAATCCTGAAATTTAGAATGTCATTCTCAGGCAATAACTGCTTTATACAACAAAAATAAAACCTGTGTCAAAAAGAAAAACATGTTATGCAAAGCAGTGTTTGAAAAAAATGGCTTGGATTATTTAAGTAGGAAAGTTGGGCAGAATGACACTCGGCCAAAAATAGAAGTAAATGTCGGAGTTCTGGCTCATGTAGAAAACATATAAATAAAAGATAACGTTACCTCAGATAAAATAATCTAAATTCCAAGTTCGGCATGTCATAAAATTGAGCATGGTAAGAAAAAAGGGAGAGTGAACACCTTCCAGTGTGATAAAATACCTTATATTATAGTAAATAAAATGTTCCAGACACACAGTCAGATTATAAATGACCAAGTTTGGTGTTTTATTCTGAAATGAGTCACGAGAAAAAAAAAAGCCAAAACGATTTTTACTAGCCTGTAAAATGGGCTCATCTGTAAAAAACAATGAAGTTATAAATGAATGAAAATAAAAGCGGCTGTTTTCCCTCACCCTCAATACAAAACAACAACAACAACAACAACAACAATGTTTAATTGAAGAAACCTAAACAGATTTAATTGAAGAAACTTAAAAATGCTTACATTGACAATAACTGCAATTTTTGCCACACCTCGGAGAATGTTGTACCAGATACCTGAAACCAAAAAGTAGTACAAAGTTATAAAAACACTCTTTTAAGAAACAATATCTACTAAAGCTGTATTTTTATTAGAGCTACTAGAGCTCTAATGATGTATTCTACTGGTACAGATAATCATGTTGGGAAAATGATGTATCCACGTTTGCTTTGTAGCTAAAAATCTGCTACTGGAATTTTAAAATCCTCATGCTGCCACTGTAGTCATGCTGGTCACATGGTAAGCGATACACACCGATGTCTTTTGCTCGCGCTGCCACGGGCCTCCGGAGCTCTGCTACGAACTTTTTAGCATCAAGACGGATTTCAATGATGTTGTTGAGCAGAGCAAAAAGTGGCGCCAATGGAAATGACGCCACAAACAGTGTCACAAAACCAAACTGGATAACTGCACACAATAACAATAAACTTTACACACAATTACAAAAGCATTACACACAATTACAAATAACAGCAGGTTATGGTCGCTGAACTGCTGGATGTCTGTGTTGTGGATGTGGTGTTCTGAAAACAATGTGGGCTTTAGAGACAATTGAAGTCATTTTTGAGTACAAGGCTGGCCTTTACGGGCAGGGCAGTATCCATCCCACTCTGGAAGGTGCTGCTCTGATTTCTCAAAACAGGCCAAGTTAATCAGTCACAATCCAGAGCCAAGGCCAGGGAGCAGAAAAACAGGCTAATCTGACTGTCTGCTAGCTGCCTTGAGTCATCACTCAGGTTCCAAAATAGGGTTAGAGACTGTTTCTCAAGCTAAACAAAAATGTACCTTTGATCTGAAGTTAGGTTTGCTAAATATTAGATATCTTACATATAAAGTGCTTGTTGTAAATGAAACTATTTCTGTTCAGAGATGTCATATACTGTGTTTAATGGAAACTTGGATTAAACCATATGGATATGTAGCATTAAATGAAGCTAATCTTCCCTAATACAGTTATATACATCTCACTCGTCTAACTGGCAGAGGAGGAGGCATCAAAGTTATTTATAATGATGATCTAAGCATTCCACAATAACATGGATGTGAATTTAACTCATTGGAACTAACATAACATATATAGCCACAAAAATTAAGTCTACTCAATTAATTCACCTAATTATTATTTACAGACCATATTCTGAATATGTTAATCAGAACGTAACAGCATCCACTCATAATGGTGGACACCAATATATAATACTCTGTGTTCTCTCTCTCTCTCTCTCTCTCTCTCTCTCTCTCTCACATGCTACAGGATGTTCCTCCTGCAGTCTGATGACATGTCGGTGATTCTGACTCCTTCTGCCCTCTGGGACTGCCTGATCCATCTTGATGCTCTACATCTACTTGGAGCCTCCTTCAACTGAGAATCACTCATCGCTGCTGAGGATGGCCCACATTGCTAGCCTAAATGCCTGAATGCTGTGAGATCACTGTGTGGTTGCTGTGGATGGTACCAAACGGATACCCTGAAGATTGCTGTGGATGTTCTCACTTGGATAGCCAAAACTAACAGAAAATAAATAGATTATGCCCAAGTCTCATTCATTGTTCAGTGGAAAACTTCACCTGGATACTACACCCACACACACACACACACAAAAACACACACACTCACTCACTCATCTCCATGTACTCTGGTGTGAGGCCTGAAAATGGTTCAAGGAAAAAGTCGGTCTCATAGCGCTGCAGTGTTTTTTCTCGCTCCTCCTCCTGAAATGCACTGCGTTTTGACTTAATGTAGCGAATCAGCTTCTTCAGTTTACTGCGGAGAAACACACACACACAGAACTGTGTATTTTTCTTTTTTAATTAAACATAGAAAATCAGGGTTTTAATTATATATATATATATATATATATATATATATATATATATATATATATATATATATATATATATATATATATATATATAAAATGATATGCATGTGTCATGAAAGTATATGATAAGAATTCTGTTTGTGCAATTACCAATTACCTCATTTAAATATCTACTGCCTAATTTTGTAGCATATTTAGCATATTTAGATGTAGCATATTGCTACATCTAAAAAATAACAACAATGATTTAATTACATAATGGCTACACCACAATGATTGTACTGTATGTGTCTGGAAAACAGTACAATGTGTCCTAATTCTATTCTACAATAATTCTATTGTAATGTCATTCTAATGTGATATAATTGTACTATAATGTAATTATACTGTAATATAATTCTACTCCAATATACCTTATACATTGTGTGTGTGTGTGTGTGTGTGTGTGTGTGTGTACTCACGGAATGCCGATTTCAAACAGGTTGTTCTGAATTAGTTGTTTTCCCAACATGGTGATACTGAGCTGAATGCAGAGCTCCATCAGACAACCACCATGCGCACACTTCACGCGCACACACACACACACACACACACACACACACACACACACACACATATATTACTGCTCCTTTTGTGTCATTAGACAGTTGGTGTGTGTGTGCGTGTGTGTGTAATATGTTCACCTCCTCCATGCGGTAGGACTGAAAGACGTAAATGTAGCTGCCAGGACGGCCAACAAGCCTGCAGAATGACAATAATAAGCATAATAATAATAATAATAATAATAATAATAATAATAATAATAATAATAATAATAATAAATGGTAACAGCGTGACACTCGCCTCCCTCTGAAGAAGGCGATGTATATAATTGGAGTAAATGCATTAAAAAACTTCAGGATGAACGTTTTGAAAATCAGTCGTTCCTCAAAGCTTTTGTCCGTTTTAGGCACCTCTGAAAATGTAAACATTATTAAGATTATGCATGAAGAGAAGAAGAATCTGGAACAGTGCTGGCTTATTTTTTATAAGTGCAATCAAATAATATCATTAAAGCTCCAAATATCAAATCCAAGATGGCACCACCCTATGGCAACATGTATATATTTGTATGTCACATTGTTGTTTTGTGCACTTTTTCCTCTGTGAATCTTCTCCTTCTATGGAGCATGATCATCTGTCTTTATTAGACATGGGCAAGACTTTTTCCAATTGCCTAAAACCTCTGGGAATACCACAAGACATCCTCCAAATTCAGCAAATGCAACAAACAATAGTGAACACCTAAATGTGACATACAAATACAACCCCAATTCCGAAAAAGTTGGGACATTATGGAAAATGCAAATAAACAAACAAAAAGAGTCATTTGAAAATTCAGTTCACCCTGTACTACATTGAAAACACATTATTAACACATTATTTGATGTTTTACTATGTGAATTTAATTTATTTTTGAAAATATACACTCATTTCAAATCTGATGACTGCAACACACTCCAAAAGAGTTGGGACAGTCGACTGTTTCCAGCTGTGTAACATCACCTTTTCTTTTAATAACACTTATTAAGCGTTTGGGACTGAAGACACCAGTTGGTTAAGTTTAGGGAGTGGAATTTTCCCCCATTCATCCATTATGCATTTCTTCAACTGCACAACTGTACGGGGCTTCATTGCCTTATTTTGCACTTCATAATGCGCCACACATTCTCGATGGGAGACAGGTCAGGACTGCAGGCAGGCCATGCTCGCACCCGCACTCTCTGCTTACGCAACCATCTGGGCAGAATGTGGTTTGGCATTGTCCTGCTCTGGATGGCAGCATCTGTTGCTCCAAAATGTGTACATATCTTTCTGCATTAATGGTGCCCTCACAGATGTGCAGGTTCCCCATGCCATGGGCACTGACATGCCCCCATACCATGACAGACACTAACTTTTGGACCTGACACTGATAACAGCTTGGATGGTCCTTTTCCTCTTTGGCCCGGAGAACATGACCACTGTTTTGTCCAAAAACTATTTGAAATGTCGACTCGTCGGACCACAAAACACGATTCCACTGTGCTACTGTCCATCTCGGATGAGACCGAGCCCAGAGACAGCGGCGGCACTTCTGGAAAGTGTTGATGTATGGCATTTAATTTCATTATTTTTAAGGCATCTTTGCTCTAAGCATTTCTTTGCATGTGCCTAAAACTTTTGCACAGTACGGTATGTCTCTCTAAAATCCCAATATACGCCTCCGCGTCAATGGTACCTTCACATATATGCAAGTCACCCGTGCCATGGGCACTGATGCCCCCCCATGCCATCACAGATGCTGGCTTTTGCACCTTTTGCTTATAACAGTCTGGTTGGTCTTTTTCATCTTTGGCACATAGAACTCGACGTCCATTTTTCCCGAAAACAAGCTGAAACCTGGACTCATCTGACCACAGCACACGTTTCCACTGCCTTTCAGTCCATCTGAGATGAGCTCGGGCCCAGAGAACTCGCCGGCGTTTCTGCATAGAGTTGATGTGTGGCTTCCTCCTTGCGTAACATAGTTTCGGGTTGCATTTCTGGATGCAGCGGTGGACTGTGTTAAGTGACAACGGTTTTCTGAAGTACTCCTGAGACCATGTGGTTATATTTATCACAGTTGCATGACGATTTCTTAGGCAATGCAGCCTGAGGGCTCGAAGGTCACACACATTCAACAGTGGTTTCCGCCCTAGCCCTTTACGCAATGAGATTTCTCCAGATTCCCTGAAACTTTTCACAATATTATGCACTGTAGATGGTGAAAGACCTAAATTATTTGCAATCTTGCATTGAGCAATGTTCTTTTTGAACTGACTGACAATTTTCTCACGAAGTTTCTCACAAAGTGGTGAGCCACGACCCATCCTTGCTTGCAAAGACTGAGCTTTTGGTGGATGCTCCTTTTATGCCCAATCCTGATACCCTCCCCTGTTACCAATTAACCTGATCCTCCAAAATGGTGTTACTTGAATATTCTATAAACTTTTCAGACTTATTTTGCTTCTGTCCTGACTATTTTTGAGTGTGTTGAAGGCATCAAATTCTAAATTTTTTTATATTTACAAAATACAATTAAGTTGGTGAAAACATTGAATATCTTTTCTTTGTACTTTTGTCAGTTAATTAAAGTTTCAAGAGACTTGACAAATCACATATTTTTGTTTTTATTGCATTTTAGAAAAAATCCCAACTTTTGTGGAAATGGGGTTGTATTTATATGGTTACAGTACATGCAGTAATGAAGTGAAGGAGTGGCAACTGACCGAGTGTCGTTAGCCAGCGTGCTACAGCACCGTACACCTCATCCAGGATGAGGATGACTACCAGGTTGATGATGGCTGCCGTGGCTTTGACAGTAAGACGAACATTAGAGCGTGTTGTCGGGTTTGAGCTCATGTGCAGTGCCCATGTGGTGGAAATTCGGTACAAAATCACACCAAAAACGATAGCAAACGTCACACCAATCTGTTTTACATATAAAAATATAAATTTTCTTATTTTTTTTTTACTCACTACACATAACAATAATAAGCCATTATTTTATCAAACCTTTGTACACCCTTGGCACAAAATAAGCACAAATAAATGCAAATTCTATTAACAAAACATGTAATGTTCAGTTTCACAGATGTCCCTTCATTATCTGTAATTATATATATATATATATATATATATATATATATATATATATATATATATATATATATATATATATATATATATATATATATATATACAATGCTGTGCAAAAGTTTTAGGCAGGTGTGAAAAAATGCTTTAAAAATAGACATATTAATAGTTTATATTTATCAATTAACAAAATGCAAAGTGAGTGAACAGAAGAAAAATCGACATAAATCAATATTTTATGTGACCACCCTTCAAAACAGCATCAATTCTTCTAGGTACACTTTTTTACGGCATTTGGCAGACACCCTTATCCAGAGCGACTTACATTTATGTAATTTATACATCTGAGCAATTGAGGGTTAAGGGCCTTGCTCAAGGGCCCAACAGTGCCAGCTTGGTGGTGCTAGGGATTGAACTCTGATCAGTAGCTGAACGTCTTACCCACTGAGTTACCACTTGCACACAGTCAGGGAATTTGTAGGCATATAGTCAGGTGTATGATTAAACAATTATACCAAACAGGTGCTAATGATCATCAGTTCAATATGTAGGTTGAAACACAATCATTAACATCTGAAACAGAAACAGCTGTGTAGGAGGAATAAAACTGGGTGAGGAACAGCCAAACTCAGCTAACTAGGTGAGAAGGCTAAAGACAATTTACTGTCAAAAGTCATACACCATGGCAAGACTGAGCACAGCAACAAGACAGAAGGTAGTTATACTGCATCAACAAGGTCTCTCCCAGGCAGAAATTTCAAGGCAGACAGGGGTTTCCAGATGTGCTGTCCAAGCTCTTTTGAAGAAGCACAAAGAAACGGGCAACGTTGAGGACCGTAGACATAGCGGTCGGCCAAGGAAACTTACAGTGAGTAGAGAAAAGAATCACCCCCCTTTAAAATAATCACATTTTGTTGCTTTTCAGTGAATGTCCTTGCATGGCCTAGTCAGAGCCCAGACTTAAACCCCACTGAAAATGTGTGAAATGACTTGAAGACTGCAGTCCACAAACGGTCACCATCAAATTTAACTGAACTTGAGCAGTTCTGCAAAGAAGAGTTGGCAAATATTGCAAAGTCTAGATGTGCAAAGTTAGTGGAGACATATCCCAACAGACTAAAGGCTGGAATTAAACAATTAAGGCAAATTAAAGCAAGGGGGTGATCCTTTTTCAAACTCTGTGATTCTGGTTTTTAATTTTTTACATTTTTTTCTGACATGTTGGTGTTATATCTTTCAATTGGATGTTATAAGTTGCACTGAGTAAATACAGCTGGATAAAACAAAAACTGTGTCCGTCTCCATTTCAGGCTGAAAAGCAACAAAATATACCCACTGTACTGCAGCAGATGAAAGATACATCAGGCTTACTTCCCTTCGCAATCGGAAGATGTCCAGCAGTTCCATGAGCTCATTCCTGGCAGTGGGACCCTGGTACACCCATCTACTGTCTGGAGAAGTCTGGTCAGAAGTGGCCTTCATGGAAGACATGCGGCCAAAAAGCCACACCTCCGACGTGGAAGCAAGGCCAAGCGACTCAACTATGCACGAAAACACAGGAACTGGGGGACAGAAAAATGGCAGCAGGTGCTCTGGACTGAGGAGTCAAAATTTGACATATTTGGCTGTAGCAGAAGGCAGTTTCTTTGCCGAAGGGCTGAAGAGCGGTACACGAATGAGTGTCTGCAGGCAACAGTGATGCATGGTGGAGGTTCCTTGCAAGTTTGGGGCTGTATTTCTGCAAATGGAGTTGGGGATTTGGTCAGAATTAATGGTCTCCTCAATGCTGAGAAGTACAGGCAGATACTTATCCATCATGCAATACCATCAGGGAGGCATCTGATTGGCCCCAAATTTATTCTGCAGCATGACAACGACCCCAAACAGACAGCAAAAGTCATAAAGAACTATCTTCAGCGTAAAGAAGAACAAGGAGTCCTGGAAGTGATGGTATGGCCCCCACAGAGCCCTGATCTCAACATCATCGAGTCCGTCTGGGATTACATGAAGAGAGAGAAGCAACTGAGGCTGCCTAAATCCAGTTAGTTATCCAAGATGTTTGGGCCAACCTACCTGCATTCAAAAACTGTGTGCAAGTGTACCTAGAAGAATTGATGCTGTTTTGAAGGCAAAGGGGGTCACACCAAATATTGATTTGATGTAGATTTTTGTTCTGTTCACTAACTCTGCATTTTGTTAATTGATAAATATAAACTATTAACATGTCTATTTTTGAAAGCATTCTTACTTTATAGCATTTTTTTCCACACCTGCCTAAAACTTTTGCACAGTACTGTACACACACACACACACACACGCACACTCTCTCTCTCTCTGTCCACTTTAATAGGAACACCTGTACTCATGCAGTTATCTAATCAGCCAATCATTTGATCAGGTCAAGAGCTTCAGTTAATGTTCACATCAAACATTACAATGGAGAAAATTTTTTTTATCTCTGTGACTTTAACTGTGACGGTTGTTGGTGCCAGATGTGCCCATTTGAGCATTTCAAAAACTGCTGATATCCTGGAAAACAATAATCTCTGGAGTTTGCCCAGAATGGTGTGAAAAACAAAACAAAAAAGCAATTTGGCATTGTGCTGCTGGCTGATTAGATAAATGCATGAATAAAACTGAATTTAATTATATTTTATTAGACTGAATTGAATATTCTCTAATATCTCATATGTCTATTTTTTACCTTTACAACTGCCTCTAACCTGTTTCATATCCTCTGACCAGATTTTAGATCCTCTCAGATGTAATGTTCAGCCCCAAACAGAAATCACAAAGGCTGTAACCCTTTGCACTCAACCCTAGGTTGTGTACTTATATACTGGGCATTAAATCCCAAATGGCTCCCTGTTGGACACGGGAAAGTAACATGGCATTATTTCAAACCTGAGTACTTGTAATGGCTCCCTATTTAACTTGTACAAAGGGTGTAAAATGTCGTATTTTATACCCTAGGTAGTGCACTAAATCCTGTGTGAGTCTCTGCTGGATATACAGTCATGTGAAAAAATAAGTACACCCCATGGAAATTGTTGGCTTTTTCAACATATTTGAACAAACAAACATTTGATCCTCTTTGAAACAGTGCCTATTAATCAAGGTGATACACTCAATCAAATGACATAAAATTGAAATTTTATAGTCATTTTCACAATTTTAATTAACAAAAAAAAAAACAGATCAGTCACATGCAAAAAGTAAGTACACCCCTACATCTATCACACCTTCATATCCATAAAATTAGAATCAGGTGTTGAAGACTGGGTTCCAGTTATTAGAACCTGCTTAGGGAGGTTTACCTCTCTCACATCTAGTGTCTGGTGTTCCCTTTGCTATTGAGGTGTGTGGTGTCATCATGTCAAGATCTATAGAGTTCAGAAAAAAAGTTGCAGATGCCTATGAGTCTGGCAAGGGATTTACAAAGATCTCTAAATTATTTGAAACACATCATTCCACTGTAAGGAAAATCATGTAAGCAAATTCAGCCCAAGAGCAGACCGTCTGAGGCAAAATGAAGTCTCCAAGAACCCCCAAATTTCATCACAGGATCTGCTAGTAAGTCTTCCAACTGTTGGTGTCAAAGTACATGCTTCTACAATCACAAATTTGACCTGCATGGGAGGCGTGCCAGGAAAAAGCCTTTGCAAGATGACAGTTTGCCAATGAGCATATAGGCAAAGACCAGGCCTTTTGGAATCATGTGCTCTGGACAGATGAAAAGATAGAATTGTTTGGCCACAGTAACAGCAGACATGTTTGGCGCTGACCAAAGACAGCTTTTCTCTCTCTCTCTCTCTCTCTCTCTCTCTCTCTCTCTCTCCCTTTCTGTCGAGCTTCACATGATACTCCTGAGATGCCAGTGATCCCGACCCCTTCTGCTCTCTGGACCTGCCCGATCCATCCTGATGCCCTACTTCTGGTTGGAGATCTCATCAATTGGAAGTCACATGCTGCTGCTGAGGATGGACCCACACAGTGCAGCCTAAAGATAATTGAGATTACAGTGGTGAAGTTCAACAAAACAGACTTCATATAAAACCTGTAATGATTTTTTCATGGTCTCACAACTGCTTGACCGTGTTGTACTGGTACATTTATAAAAGAGATTTATTTATTTATAATTGCACTATCCAGTGTTACCCAGATGAGGATGGGTTCCCTTTTGAGTCTGGTTCCTCTCAAGGTTTCTTCCTTATATCATCTCAGGGAGTTTTTCCTTGCCACCGTCGCCTCTGGCTTGCTCATTGGGAATAAATTAATAAATTCATAAATTTAAAATCTATGTCCTGAATTTATATACTTCTGTAAAGCTGCTTTGGGACAATGTCCATTGTTAAAAGCGCTATACAAATAAACTGAACTTGAACTTGAACTTTTCAGGAGAAGCACCTCATACCAACTGTGAAGCACGATGGTGGAAATGTTATGGTTTGGGGTTGCTTCTCTGCCTCAGGGACTGGACAGCTTGCATTCATTGATTCAACTATGAATTCTGCATCATATCAAAGAGTCCTTGAAGATAATGTGAGGCCATCTGTCCAAAAGTTGAAGCTGAACCCAAAGAAAGTGGACCTTTCAACAGGATAATGATCCTAAGCACACTAGCAAATCCACCAAGGAATGGCTCAAAAAGAAGAAATGGAGGGTTATGGAATGGCCTAGTCAAAGTCCAGATTTGAATCCCATTGAAATGTTGTTGGGGGGGGATTTGAAATGGGCAGAACATGCAAGAAAACCCTCAAACATCTTGCAACTGAAAGAATATTGCATGGAAGAGTGGTCAAAAATTTCCAGCAAGCCGATGTCAGTGACTGGTGGACAGTTGTGAAAAACACCTATAAGAAGTTATTTCTGCCATAGGGGGCAATACTAGATTCTGAGGCCAAGGGTGTACTTACTTTTTCCACAGAAGAATATCACATCTACTGATATTCCTGTTAAATAAAAGATTGAAAAATTTTCCTGGTGTTTTTTTTCAAGCATATCAACTTCTTTAATATGCACTGTTTCAAAGATGATCAAATGTTTGCTTGTCCAAATATGTCAAAAAAGCCAACAATTTCCATGGGGGTGTACTTACTTTTTTTTAATGGTAAATGGTCTGCACTTATATAGCGCTTTGCAACCTTTTTGTGGTTCACAAAGTGCTTTACACTGTGTCTCATTCACCCATTCACACACCAATGGCAGCAGAGCTACCATGCAAGGCACCTGCCTGCCATCGGGAGCAACTTGGGGTTCAGTGTCTTGCCCAAGGACACTTCGACACATGGAGTCACGTGGGCCAGGAACTGAACCGCCAGCCCTACGATCAGTGGACAACCCACTCTACCACCTGAGCCACAGCCACCATTTTTTCACAAGACTGTATAGTGCATGATATTCATTTGCTATATAGAGTACAGGAGGAGGGAGATTTCCACATGGCTTTCTACTGGACATGTAAAGGGAAAAGACAGCTATTAGCCAAACAAAGTAGTAAAGTTCATTCCACTTTAATAAAAAAATAAATAAAAATCAGTCTGTGAGCAGGAAGTTCTAAAATAAAGAATCATCAATCCACAAATTGTGTTGAACTGGTTCTTATTGTAACTCTGTGTGTGTGTGTGTGTGTGTGTGTGTGTGTGTGTGTGTGTGTGTGTGTGTGTGTGTGAAGGAGAG
Organism: Cranoglanis bouderius; assembly: GCA_023630585.1. Taxonomy (NCBI): domain Eukaryota; kingdom Metazoa; phylum Chordata; class Actinopteri; order Siluriformes; family Cranoglanididae; genus Cranoglanis; species Cranoglanis bouderius. Next base: position 104,545 of record CM042561.1, read on the forward strand.
AGAGAGAGAGAGAGAAACAGACTCACCATTAAAAGCATCATCACTAAATTTGTCATATAAGCAGGACATCTGTCTTTAACCGTCAACTTCTCTTTCTCTGTCTGGAGAAGAAAATAATCCTCTTCACTCATTGTGTTTACACGCAGAGAAAATAATCTGAATTAAGGTACTTATTTATGCTACATGAACTTTAAACTAATTCACGTACAATGCCTGAATATTTGGTGACTTTACAATGTTTACATAAACGACAAATACATTTTCTCCCCTTTTACTGTAAAGTGGGTGTGGCTAATCTAGGGTAAAGTTCCACCCTCACCAATCACAGAAGGCTGTCAGTCAAACATGCTCATTAGAATATTAGACCATGCCCATCATAACAGAGGCTTGTAACTAACTGCATTTGACCTTTTTGGACTTGTTCTGTTCTTTCTTGAGGGATTTCTGCACAACTCTGAACTCGTACTCGGCTCTCGGGTGATCCTGAAACAGGAGAAACACTGTGAGGCTTTTCTTTCTTTCTTTCTTTCTTTCTCTCTCTCTCTCTCTCTCTCTCTCTCTCTCTCTCTCTCTCTCTCTCTCTCTCTCTCTCACACACACACACACACACAGCACAGGGTGAATTAGGAAGCTGAGTGAGCAGAATATGTGTGTGTGTGCATGTGCATTTGTGTTTGTGTGTGTGTGTGTGTGTGTGTGTGTGTTCATGCATGCAAGTGTTTCAGAGTGTGTGAGTTCAGAGGACTGTGTATTAGTGTATTAGCATGGCTCTTTGTCGTTAATTAAGAGAGAGTTTGGGTTTCTGAGAGAAAGAGGCCGAACAAGCTAGAGGAAAAAACCTGAGAGGAAAAAAATGGACAGATCATTAAAGAGGTGTTAAAGCTGAAAATGTTTCAAACCTTCTGTGCTTCCTACACACACCAGCGGTGGAGGGGGACAAAATAAATTGTTAAATTTATGTTTATCATTTATTACAGAATTTTATATAGATATTTATATAGAATAAATATGATAGATTATTATAGTGGCCAATATTCGATGCTAGACAACATAATATAATATTGCAGCACTGTGAGTGTTTCTATATTTATATATGTATATGTGTATATATTTCATGTAAGAGTGAGGTAAATGGATTGTTTTGTAGTTTTTGAGGTGTGATCTCACCTCCTCCTCCTCAAATCCTGTCAGGTCCCATTCATAGTTCAAACGCATCTGCCTCCGCTTCCAATGCTCCATGAAGAATGCAGCTGAAACACACACACACACACACACACACACACACACACACACACACACACACACACACACACACACACACACACACACACTTTAAAACCTACGCCAAATGACCCTTTTTGTCTGATTAATTGCATTCCTTTCTGCCTCTCTGACTGCAGTAGGTAGCACTTACAAGGTTTGATTAATCTAAACTTCAATCAACAGGTGCAGGCTATTTGTTGGTACCTCAAATAGTGAAGGCTATAGCAGGGGGAGGAGCTTTCCCCACAGTTATGGAACAGCCTTCCAATTAGTGTTCGGGACTTAGACACAGTCTCAGTGTTTAAGTCCAGGCTGAAAACATATTTGTGTAGTCAAGCTCGTAGGTAAAGGAGCAGATCTGGAGGGCTCATGGGTATAGAATGGGTTTGGATGTTTGGATGCTGTCGTCCTCACGCGTTCACTCAGGTTTGTTGATGGTGGACTGGCTGGCCACTTCGCTTCGCTGTCAGATTTGTTGGCCCATTACTGATCAACATTCTTTTGAGAATTTTTGTTCAGCTTGGTCTGAGTATGATGTATTAGTTGATGCACTTGATTTTGTGATGATTGGACAAAATTTGTAGGACAAATCCAAGATTTTGTCAAATGACAAAAAAAGGACAAAAAAAATTCTTCAAATGATAAGGATTTAACAAAATTTAAGTTGTTACAGTTCTTGACTACAAGGTGGCACAGACACGAGACTTCTTGGGTGCATTCAGGGTGTGGTCCTGAAGATACATATCAGGTTTCATGATGATACGTAGATGCATTGCTGAGATACACCCTCACATCCTGTTTTTTTTTTTTGTTTGTTTGTTTTTTTGCATTTGCCAGGGCATTACAGGAGAATGTTCAGGAAATTTGGTGATGATTTGGACGAGTAGCAAAAATGGCAGTTAGATGTAAGCATGTTTAGCATGTTGTTGTTACTTTTGACCAGTAGGTGGCGCTGGCACAAAATGAGACCCTTTTTAGACCCTCCCCAATCAGCATGCCAAATTTCACAACTTTTTATCAGATGGTTCTATGGGCTGCAGAAGAAGAACAAAAAGAAGAAGAAGAAGAAGAGGTAGAATAACAATAGGGTGCCTACGCAACTTCGGTGCATGGCCCCGCAATAAAATGCGTATAACAGTGTGTTTGGTCAGTCAAGCCAAATGAATAAAAACACTGAGAGTCTTCTTCTTTCACCCAAACAGACTCCGCCTTCATCTGTTAACATTACTCTTTGGAGAAGAACAGCTCTATTTCTAGACAGGGGCGAAGCTAAGTTCTAATGGCTCCATTACATCACACAACTGCAAGCATTTTTTCAGGTATAGAAACACATTAAACTTTACACACTGCACCTTTAAATACAAACAGAATAATTATTTAAACTAACTGAAGGCCTGATTTACAAGAAGCAGGAAATTAATGAGCAGAAATATTGGCATTTCTTATTACACCTTCTGCTGCAGGAAATAAAAATGCTAAAATTAGAGAGAAACAATCAATTATTAACTTTTTAATTCCGGACATGATCACCTGTCAAGAGTAAATGATGATAAGGAGCTAATTTAGACTAGGTCTTCATTACAAAGCTGCATAATAACGATGCGCATTGTCACCTGGAACATGAAGAACATTTCCTTAGAGCCTGAGTTCACGTTTGTATATAAAGTAAAAATTTAAATGTGTGTGAATCCTTCAAGATTTATCCTAAATCTATGTTTGCAGGGCTCATCTGAAAAAGGATGTGTGTGTGTGTGTGTGTGTGTGTGTGTTCTCACCCCACAGGGCCATGAAGATGGAGAAGAAGACAGTGGCTGGATTGTCGAACAGGTGACTGGCTCTTGCTGTTCCACATGCTGTGCTCAGATTCCAGAAACCACAAACTTCATCACACAGAGGACACATGGTGATGTTTCTCCGGCCATCACAGATCTCCATACTGACACACACACACACACACACACACACACACACACACACACACACACACACACACACACACACACACACACACACACACACACACACACACACACACACACACACACACACACACACACACACACACACACACACACACACACACACACACACACACACAAACAGTGGGCAGACAGACACGTAAAGATAGTGATGGGGGAGAGACAGACAGAAAGACAGACAGAGAAACAGATGACAGACAGTTATAAGTATCTGTCCTGATCTTTATCCTGCAATCAAACACACTGACATTAAAATGAAAAGTGGAAAAAATGAGATGATGTCAACATTTTTGCCTCTTTTTCTGAACAGTTGTTCAACAAACTCAACAAACCTGTGGTTTTGTCTGTTTTTTTTTTTTTGTTTGTTTGTTTGTTTTTGTTTTTTTGCAGACACTTTAAAAATGACCAATAATAATCACTAATAATTTAGAAGGGGAGAAAAAAATGAGCTAAATGATAATAACAAAATAAAAATTCACCCTTTCAATATAATATTTTTTCTTGAAATGAAATGCAAAAAAACAACGAAAAAAACAGTTCCACTTTCGACTCATCAGTCCACAGAACATTCTCCCAAAAGGTTTGAGGATCATCAAGGTGTGTTTCACCTCACCGCTCTTCCATGGATGCCATTTTTGCCCAGTGTCTTTCTGATAGTGGAGTCATGAACAGTGACCTTTATTGATGCGAGAGGTCTGTAGGTCCTTTGATGTTGTCTTCAGGTCAGGGCAGCAGTAGCTCAGTGGTTAAGACGTTGGGCTACTGATCGGAAGGTCGTGAGTTCAAATCCCAGCACTGCCAAGCCACTGTTGGGCCCTTAAGCAAGGCCCTCAACTGCTCAGATGTATAAATGAAATAAATGTAAGTTGCTCTACATAAGGGTGTCTGCCAAATGCTGTAAATGTTTTGTGACTTGCTGGATGAGTAGTTGCTGTGCTCTTGAAGGAATTTTGGAAGGTCGGCCACTTCTGGGAAGGTTCACTACTAATGCCGAGTTTTTCCATTTGGAGATAATGGCTGGGATACGCGGCTTCATCCTGAACCCAGGCTTTATATCATATAAACAGAACAGACAGACTTTCAGGGAGAGGTGTGACTTACAGTTCTCCATGTAGACTGAGATTCAGGATTTTCCCTTCATTTTAATCGAATCCCAAGTAACTAGTAACCTGCCTGTCATTATTAACATTATTACTTTTACTGTTACTTTAGTAATTATTTTTATATATTTTTTTGGCTACTTTACCCACCTCTGGCCCTCACAGTCCCCTATCGTGAACATCTGTGTGTAGATCTTAATCATGCTATGCACACAAGATGATCCAAAAATCTCTTATAATCAGAAATGTTCTGCAAGAAAGAGGGGGTGAAAATTCACTCAACAAGAATAGAAAGACTCCTAGCTGACTACAAAGTGTTTACACGGTCTGATATCTGGCAAAGAGGCATCACTCAGTAGTGACTTAGTAGGGTGTCCAAACTTTTTAAACATGCAAAACTTATAGTCTGTTAAACTACTATAGACAGTTGCAGATAGTTATAGACTCAAATATATAAACTGTTATAGGCGTTTTTAGCTGGTTATAGACTCTTATATGCTCTTATAGATGGTCATAATTTGGATAGAACCTGGAGATGTTTGAGTCAGTGAGGAGGAGGAGGTCACTAAACAAACTGCTTTCCATCATGGACAATCCATCTCACCCCCTGCATGACACACTACAGCAGAGCTCATATTCCAACGGACTCATTCAGCTCCGCTGCCATAAAAAATGTTTTAGGAAATCACTCTTACCTTTCACCATAACACTGTACAACACTGTACAACTACTGCACAACCATCTGTACACACTGTTTATGCCATACGTATGTTGTATATATTATTCACTGCCACTTTTGCACACCTGATTTTATTGCTCCTTTTTTCTTTTATTTATTACTATTACTCTTTTTGATGGTGTACATATGTTTATTTTATATTCAGTGTGTTTTTGTAGAGCTGCAATTCTGCTTCTAATTTTGTTATTCTTTATGCTGCTGTAACAACAATTCCTTCGCAGGATCAGTAAAGACTATCTCTATCTATCTACCTATTTATCTATATATATCTATAGACTGTTATAGGCTTTTACAGATGGTCAAAGACTGTTATAGGTTTTTATAGATGGTTGTAGATAGGCAGTTAGTAGACAATAGATAGATAGATAGATAGACAACAGACAGTATAGCCTCTAACAGAAACTTTCAGAATGGTAAAGGTGATTCTAGACTGTTATAGACCGTTATATATAACTATAGGGCATTATACACTCTTAGAAGCTTTAAGAAAAGAGTTTCTAAGTTATAGTGTTATAGATGGTTATAGACTGTTATAGACAGTTGTACATGGCTGTAGACAGTTATATATGGTGCACTGTGCATGTGTGCGTGCACAATAACATATATATATATATATCTATATATATATATATAGAGTACTGTGCAAAAGTTTTAGGCAGGTGTGAAAAAATGCTGTAAAGTAAGAATGCTTTCAAAAATAGACATGTTAATGTTTATATTTATCAGTTATATTTATCAGTTAACAAAATACAAAGTGAGTGAACAGAAGAAAAATCTACATCAAATCAATATTTGGTGTGACCTCCCTTTACCTTCAAAACAGCCTCAACTCTTCTAGGTACACTTGCACACAGTTTTTGAAGGAACTTGGCAGGTAGGTTCGCCCAAACATCTTGGATAACTAATCACTGTTCTTCTGTGGATTTAGGCAGCCTCAGTTGCTTCTCTCTCTTCATGTAATCCCAGACAGACTCGATGATGTTGAGATCAGGGCTCTGTGGGGGCCATGACATCACTTCCAGGACTCCTTGTTCTTCTTTACTCTGAAGAGAGTTCTTAATGACTTTTGCTGTCTTTCATTCGTGTATTGCTCTCCAGCCCTTCGGCAAACAAACTGCCTTCTGCTGCAGCCAAATATGTCACATTTTGACTCATCAGTCCAGAGCACCTGCTGCCATTTTTCTGCTCCCCATTTCCTGTGTTTTCGTGCATAGTTGAGTTGCTTGGCCTTGTTTCCATGTCGGAGGTGTGGCTTTTTGGCCGCAAGTCTTCCATGAAGGCCACTTCTGACCAGACTTCTCCAGACAGTAGATGGGTGTACCAGGGTCCCACTGGTTTCTGCCAGGTACCTAGTAGAATTGATGATGTTGTGAAGGTAAAGGGTGGTCACACCAAATATTGATTTGATGTAGATTTTTCTTGTACTCACCCCCTTTGTATTTTGTTAATTGATAAATATAAACTATTAACATGTCTATTTTTTTAAAGCATTCTTACTTTACAGCATTTTTTCACATCTGCCTAAAACTTTTGCACAGTAATATAATGTGTGTGTTTTCATTGTGTAACCCATGCTAAATTGTTTTGTAATTGTTCTCGCTACCTGCCAAGTCTGTTTTTGCGTTGAGGCGGTGTGAACACGGCCGGGGTGTCCTGACTAATCACACACACACACACACACACACACACACACACACACACACACACACACACAGTTGCCATGTAAACAGTACGCACTGCAGGAGGTTGGTGAGTGTGAGTGACGGCGTGCTCACACAGAACAATAACGAGAAACATGTCTGTGTGCTAATGTGTTATTCTGAGATGTGACAAATTAAGCTCCCTGTTCATGTCGATTAGAGAGAGACTGAGATGGGGGAGAAAGCGCATGTGTATAAGAGAGAGAGAGAGAGAGAGAGAGAGACTGAGAGTAGCTCTGCTGTCATTGGTGTATGTGTGTGTGTGTGTGAGTGTGTGTGTGAATGGGTGAATGAGATACAGTGTAAAGTGCTTTGTAGAACCGCAAAGGTTAAAAGGTGCTATATAAGTGCAGACCATTTACCATTTACAGAGAGTGACTGAGCACCAACACAGAAGCATGCTGACAAAGTAGACACACACACACACACACACACACACACACACACACACACACACACACACACACACACACACTGACCATCAAGACGGGCCAGTATAAGTAATCATGGCTCCCTACAGTGCAACAGCAATACAGTTGAGACAGAGCTGCACTTTCTAGCAGAGTGTAACAAATTCACACACACACACACACACACACACACACACACACACACACACACAGCCCTGTTTGTTTGTTTTCTGTTTGATTTTTATTTGACTTCTTTAAAATTGCCACTATTTGTATTAACGCTTAATTTCTATTCTCTCAACTCCAAGTTTCTATACGGACACTCAGTGTTATAACTAATATGTTTGTTAATAACAGTTCTTCTCTTTCCTGTAATGCTTTGGCAATACAATGACAGCGAGACAGTGAGAGAATTGCTGAAATTCATGGTTCAGTTGTATGGCTCATAATAGAGTTCAGAGGCAGTGTTAAGAAAGGAATAACTATAACAGTCACAAGCCTATTACAGGGCTGTGAAGAAAGTGTATAATTTTCCTCCACACTGCTAGGGGCGCTAGAGTGCCTAAGTCATTGTATAAATAGTGTTGCTGTAGTGGAAGAACAGTACAACATGTGGAGATCGAAGCATGGTTTGTAGCTGTGCCGTTTCTACCCTGAGTCCTTGTCGAGAAACGCCCGTTTTAAGTTCAACTGAAAGTAAGAAATTGTTGTTGTTTTTTATATTAGAAGATTTATTATCAAGGGATTGCTTAGGCAATTGGACTTCAAATGCCCTTCTCCTACTCCTCTCACTTCTGGTATACTACCATACTGCCACAAACTTAGGCCTTCAGTCTTGGAGTTACCTGGATAGAAGAGGATTAACTTTGGTCAGTGGATAACTACTTCTTGGGACACTTCATTAAAAGACTGCAAACTGCCTTTTCATTTACTGAATCACTCTTTGCCAAAGATTGAGCTGTTTTCACACTGGATTCTACTGGATTGGACTTTATACATTTATTCACTGCTTTGCATTTTATTTTGTTTTTCATATTCAAAGTTCTACATAAAAGATTTGGATATTCTTACCTGGTCAATATACAGTGTAAAAGGTGTTGGATCCTCCCTTCATTGTATGGCCGATTTTGAGTTTAAAAAGATGCAAGACAGTTATATAAGAAACTAAAGACCATGCTGTTACACAAAAATAACACAAAAGCACAGCCTGGAGTGTGTTATTCAGCTTATACCACAGCAAATTTCCAACAATTGCAATGTTTAATTTATTAATGAATGACAGCATACATTTTAATGATTTATAGTTAGTTAATGTTGTGGAACGTCTGAGACAAGTTCCTGTTCATGCTTACGTTATAGCTGCAATAAACAGTTGTTTCCTCACCAGTCTCTCTCTCTCTCTCTCTCTCTCTCTCTCTCTCGCTCTCACACACTCTCTCTCACACACACACACACACACACACACACACACACACACACACAAAAAAGCAAATCAGAGCCAGTCATTTTACAGGGAAAATGGAAAGCATAACCAAGCTACAGAGGACTTGCGACTAAGACTCCTTCCATAGATATTAAACTGTCTCCTAACAAAAATGTCACCACATCACTGACTATACGTTTTAGGTAAACATGTTTTCTAAATCTGTTTATTAGTATTAGATTACGTGGAGCAACTGCTGTACAAGTCCTTGTGTATGAGCTGTTACTATAGAAATAATAGTGTATTAGAACAAATGCATTGCTATTAACCTGTCATAACCACATTACACCCGGAACTACTGTACAAGCTGTGCTGTTAAACAGAAATCATGCACACCTGCTGACCAATCAGATTCAAGCATTTAACCGTGCTGTGGTATAATACTGAAAGTAAACACCTCAATATTCAGACAGCATACATAAGCTCTGGGGTACTATTCAGATTATTCATTTAAAACCAGACAGACTTTCTTATAACTAACCCTGTAGATAACAATATAACAAGATCAGATCAGCAACTAGAATGTTTTCCTCCAACTCAAGAGACCGAACTAATTTCACTAATTTCCTCATCAAAATCATCAACTTGTATACTAGATCCCTTACATTCATGTTTCTTCAAACAGATAATACCAGAAGCCTCTTCTAAAAAACCTCTTCTAAAAATTCTTCTCTTAGCACTGGCTATGTACCTAAATCATTTAAACTAGCAGTTATCAAACTCCTAAAAAACCTGACCTCGACCCCTGTCAGCTGTTCAACTATAGGCCAATATCAAATCTCCCATTTATCTCCAAGATCTTAGAGAAGGTTGTAGCACAGCAGCTCTGCTCGTACCTACATAGGAATAACATTCATGAAATATATCAGTCAGGATTTAGGCCTCATCATAGCACAGAGACAGCGCTGGTTAAAGTGGTAAATGACCTACTGATGGCCTCTGATCAGGGTTGTGTCTCCATGCTTGTGTTGCTTGACTTTAGTGCAGCTTTTGATACCACTGATCATACTATTCTCCTTGATAAACTAGAAAATGTTAAGGAGTTAAGGGAACGGCCCTCTCCTGGCTCACTTCTTATTTGACTGATCGCTATCAATTTGTAGATGTAAATGGTGACTTCTCTATGCATACTGAGGTAACGTTTGGTGATCCGTAAAGTTCTGTTTTAGGCCCACTGCTTTCTCTTTTGAGTCTGGTTCTGCTCAAGGTTTCTTCCTCATATCATCTCGGAGTTTTTCCTTGCCATCGTCGTCCCTGACTTGCTCATTAGGGATAAATTTATCAATTTAAAATATCCAATTTAAATCCAATTTATATATTTCTGTAAAGCTGCTTTGTGACAATGTCCATTGTTAAAATCACTATACAAATCAAATTGAATTGAATTGTGCATTTTTTTGACCTTGAACTTAAGTGCATTTATCTTGCATGCTATCGGCTCGAGTGAGGAGCAGCATTAAGTCCAGCGCCACCGTCTGACAGTTTGATGTAACCACAATATGTCATGCTGAAATTTACATTTTAGCTGTAAATACCCTCAAAAACACTGGAATATCATTCAAGGCCAATGTTATCATCATCCCTGGAGGGAATGTCACAGAGACACACCCACCTGTTCCAACCAGAGAAAGATTTTCTATTTTGTGCCTTTCAGTTCAATATATTTGCAAGAGCTAAAGTACAGATAGCAGACACAGAGATGCAGACACATGCACACACATTACTTCTGATGACATCCAGAGATGTTCTGTTCTTTTATCCAGAAACTTCCTGTCTTTCTGCACAGATTTTCTCTTTCTAGTCATCCAAATACAGGTCACATCAACCTTATGAAAATTTTGTGTAATTAAACCTGAGCCTGAAAAAACTGAAAGATAGAAAGAGAGAGGGAAGACGCAGACAGACAAAGTGCATGTGTGTGAGAGGGAGAATGTCAACTCAAGTCCTTTATTCTATTTACTATTCTGTTTTTTATTCTCTGGGCTCTATGCATTTCATCACCAGTGCTTCTTTTTGACTGTATTGTTGAATTAATGTACATTTGTTTCAATCTACTTCTGTAGTTATTTTCTGATTTGTTCTGTATCCAATCTTTGGCAATGCAAATGTTAATATTTGTCATGACAATAAAGCAACATTTGAGAGAGAGAGAGAGAGAGAGAGAGAGAGAGAGAGAGAGAGAGAGAGAGAGAATGTCAACTTGAGTACTTTATGCCTGCTGGTTCTGCAGGTCAGTAGTTTAAACCCTGATATTATTACAAACACCAAATAGCCACAGGACAACTGCACAGTAATGACTAAAATGAACCCCAATCAAATTATAAATGACCAAAAAGTGAAATAAATCACCCAATGGAAAGAAATAGACAAATCATTAAAAAAATCTTCAGTGTTTTCTGGCCTTTAAACATGAATATACACCAGCTCCATACCTCACTACTCTCTGAGGCAGAAAGCTCAGAAAAGCCCTGATGATGTACAGACTCAGTCAACACAGCCTGGCCATAAAGAGGAGCCACTGCAGACAGACCTGGCTGCCCAGAGACGAGCGGCTGTGCTCTAACTGTCACACGGGAGAGATGGAGGCAGAGTTACACTTTCTAACACACTGTTCTAAATAGACTGCAAGCAGAAATATTTTCTACCACTTACACTGATAAACTCTTGTATATACTAGGGGAAATATTTCATCTTTATATTAACTTTGTATTAACCTTAATTTTTTCCTGTGATATCTGCTTCTGCAATAATGTGTGTGTGTGTGTGTGTGTGTGTGTGTGTGTGTGTGTAAATAAAAAACCTTTGTGCCAATAAAGCATTGTGCCAATAAAGCATCTCATTGAGAGAGAGAGAGAGAGAGAGAGAGAGAGAGAGAGAGAGAGAGAGAGAGGCTGGTGAGGGAACGACTGTTCATCATGGATAAAACATAAGTGATAACAGAATAACTTGTCTCTTAGATGTTCTACATGAAAAGGAAATAATGATAGACAAAAAGAATAAAAAGAAACAGAGAATGACATAGTGATATTAAGGAAACCCAAAAATGAAAATCACAGTCTGCAGTGTGCAATATTATTACCATTAGTGTTTAAGGGACCACTTAGTGTTAGTGTTTAAGCAACATCATTAGCTCTAGGCCCACTGCTCTACATATGCTACCTCTGGGCAAAATTATTTGTAAATGTGGTATTAGCTTCCACTGTTATCCTGACGAAACACAGTGCTATTGACCTATAAAGCACTAAATGGCCTCGTGCCACAGTACCTAAGCGAACTTTTGGTCTTTTATGATCCGCCACGCCTACTTCGATCAAAAGGTGCAGGCTATTTGTTGGTACCTTGAATAGTGAAGGCTACAGCAGGGGGAAGAGCTTTCCCCCCCACACTTTCACATGTTCACCCAGGTTTGTTGATGGTGGAGTGGCTGGCCGCCTTATGTCTGAGGGCATCCTCATGTCTGTTACCTTCTGACTCTCCCTTTTAGTTATGCTGTCACAGCTAGTCTTGACGAAGTCCCTGCTTTCACTCATGCAAAGTACATTGTCCTTAACCATTCGGGACAATAAGCATACCTAATTATCCCTCTCTCCCTCTCACTACACATGTTACTCCTGAGATACCAGTGACCCCTTCTGCTCTCCGGACCTGCCTGATCCATCCTGATGCCCTACTTCTGGTTGGAGATCTTATCAATTGGAAGTCACATGCTGCTGCTGAGGATGGCCCCACACGGTGCAGCCTAAAGATCATTGAGATTACTGAGGATGGTACCACTTAAAAACCATAAAGATGGCTTTAGGACTGCAATTACCACAAACAGTTTTACACTCAAGTCTCTATCAGTGAACAGTGGAGAAGTTCAACAAAACAGACTTCATATAAAAACTGTAATGAATTTTCCTGGTTACACAACTGCACTATTTGACCATGTAGTATTAGTACATTTATAGAAGGGATTTATTTATTTATAATCGCACTATCCGGTGTCACCCAGATGAGGATGGGTTCCCTTTTGAGTCTGGTTCCTCTCAAGGTTTCTTCCTCATATCGTCTCAGGGAGTTTTTCCTCACCACCGTCACCTCTGGCTGCTCATTAGGGATAAATTCATACATTTAAAATCTATATCCTGAATTTATATATTTCTGTAAAGCTGCTTTGGGACAATGTCCATTGTTAAAAGCGCTATACAAATAAAATTGAATTGAATCAGTGTTGGCATTTAAGGGACGTAATTAGTGTTAGTGTTTAAGGCAAATAGTTATATTAACACTGACCTGGGGATGTCGTCATCAACGGTAACGCAGCCATACAGAAACACAAACACTCCCACCAGAGAGGCAGGAATCAGCATTTGAGTGTAAACTCCCAGCCAGGCAAAGTACAGACCGATCTTCTCCCCAAAGTACTTCCTGTAGGGAAAATGGCAGTTGGGTGTGGTTATGAGTGAGACAGATCAGTGTGAATATTTTTGCATATATGAATGTTAATAAATTACTTTTTTCTATACAGGGACTTAACAATTGTACCAACATTCCTATCTAAATAATATAACAATAATATATAAATATAACAATTATTTTACAACCTTAAGAAGAAGAAGAAGAATGTAATTAATTATACTTTATTACCTGATCAGGCCAATGGGTTGGTATTTATAAAAAACACTGTAACTAGCCCACTCCTCATACAGCAGCTGAAATACACACACACACACACACACACACACACACACACACATTACAGAATATAAATTATTAGGATTGTTATTATATTACATATTTTACTGTTAATGGCCTTGTAATCTGTTTTATACAAAAAACTAGGATGTGTGTTTTCTTGTGCCGTGTTTGTTTTTGTGTGTTTCTCCTGTTGCTGATCAGCACTGTGTGATTACATATACTAGAGAAGACCTATTGGAATCAATGCCTTTTGACTTGCATTCAGACGTCTCCTCTTTTGTGAGGTTTTTAACCATTCTGATCAGAAGAGCTGCAGTTCTATGCAGAAAATTTAGATGCTGACATGAGAAGCAAGCAGACGCACTGGTGCAGCTCAGGATGCTGTGGCTTTCGTGCTTCAACATACATCTAGGCATACATCTAGCTAAGCTCCATAAAGACTTTGCACTCTCTGTTTCACTGAAACTTGGCTCGATGCTTGCTCTCCAGACAGCGCACTGTACTGACATTTCACCTCCACAGAGTGGATCACAACACAGGAAGGTGCAATCTGTTTCTATATTAGTGAATGTTGGTATAGTGATGTCACAGTAATAAGGAAGTACTGCTACCAATACCTGGAATCTCTTTTCATTAACTGCAAATCACTTAAATCACTAGGAGTTTGTCTCAGGATTGCCCATGTGAGGCTCAGAGGTGCTCAGCTGGTCAGATAAGTGTGGGAACAACAACTAGATTCCTTTCTGATTATTTTGTGGGTTTTTAATAGTATACATATTAGCCTGATACATTTCCCACTAGATAAAGCAATACACAGGACCACTGTTACTCTGTATTAAAGGATTGTTCTGTTCCCCGTGCTGCTCTGGGATGCTCTGATCACTCCTTCACCCATCTTATTCCAACCTATGGGCAGAAACTAAAATCTGCTAAGCCTGTAGTCAGCACAAGCAATAAATGGACCAGGGCAAGGACAGGCTACAGATCCGTTTTGACTGCACTGACTGGACTGTTTCTGAACTTGCAAGAACCAGTCTGGACAAGTTTACTGACATCAGCTTTTGTGAGAGTGCACACAATGACAAACCATGATTCACTGCTGAAGCTCAGTCAGTCCAAGGTCTATAAGAGCGACGACAGGACTCTGTAAAACTAAGGAGGGAAATAAAACAGCCAATAGAACCTTCTCTGAAAAATCTGAAGGAGAAATTCTGTGTCATGGATCAGTATGGAAGGGCCTTCGGTGCATCACCAACTGCAATAATTCATATCTCCACCTTCAACTGCCCAACAGCCTGAACAATTTCTACTGCATATTTGAAAAGACCAGGCCCTCTCCCCCACACCACATATTAGAACTTCTTCCCTCCAGCAGGTGCTTCAGATCAATGTGCTTCAAAACCACCAAGCTTCTTTCATGCAATCAGACTTATGTATACTGATCTGCCTTATAAACACGATGACTGTGCTACTCACAGTGCAAGAGATGTATATAGTGTCCACTTCATAGCAATCGTGTGTTATATTGCAGTGTTGCCCATGTCTCTATTTTTATGTTATTGTAAAGTTTAATGTCTGTAAGGACACAGAGTTCAGTGTTCAGTCAAATTCCTTGTATACTCTAGTGTACTTGGCCAATAAAGCACAATTATGATTTGATAAAGCATAAATGATGATTTTAAATAATAAAATCAACAGTCAATATCAATATTATTCAATATTCATTAATATTCATTATCTAAAATGATCAATAATAATCAATACATCAAGATTCACTGATAACACACTAATATTAACCATCTATAATGTCTAGTAAATAAATAATATAAATAATTTAGGGAATTAATAGCAATAAATGTGTGTGTGTGTGTGTGTGTGTGTGTGTGTGTGTGTGTGTGTGTGTGTGTGTGTGTGTGTGTGTGCACTTTCATAACTCACCTTCCTGTCATTTGGTTGTGCATTTTCTCCATCTATATCACCCTGTGAGGAAACACAAACTGAGTCATGAACCTTATAAACACACGTATGATTAACTAATCAAACTAAGGTTTGTCTGTTCCATTTGTATGTTTGTGTTAATGTCATTTGTTTCTATATAAAAGTGTAAAATAGTGGGTGGAGTCGATGCCAATTAGTTTAACTGATCATCTGCAGTGTGATTTACTGCTTCACTTCAGGAACACAGACTGTGTGTAAATTAATACCACTGAATTTCAGGGAATTAATTTGTGTAAATCTGTTACTGACATTCAGAGACAAAATAATTAATTCATTGTATTAAGTGTTTGTGCATCAGACTCACGTCGTGTAGTGGATATGCAGCAAGATATGCACCGCTGCCCAACAGACTCGTGATTCCTAATAAAAATGACAGTCACACTCATATTCTTTACTCAGCCATTGCAGTAGTGAGGTAAACATTTTTAACACAGCATTTAACAGTAAAGCAGTGTCTGTCACAGTCTAACTGACGAGCAGATGCTCTCACCCATACTGAACTTTGACTTTGTGCATTTTGTCCTCTTCAAAACCTCAAACACCTGCAACAAAGCAGATAAAAAAATAAAGATCAACAACCAAACTTAAAGACATTTTCATGACACAATAATTATATATTAATATACATGCTGAGTTTTACTCAAAAAATATGTTAATATGAGATGTTAATAATCATGTGACATAAATGGGAGAGTTTGAAAAAAAATTCTGTTAAACATCCAACTATAAAAATGTAATTAACATTGTGAACATGTTAAAAACTGACAGTTCGCTTTGTTTCTGTGCTCAAAAGTTTTAAAATGTCCGATACAAATTATATTAAATGTTGTATTTGTTCTCTTTTATCTACCTGTATCTGTGAACAGCCCCACATCATCCTAATGGGTTTCGTAATCACCTTCAGAGTTGGCTTTATATGAATTTAATTTAATTTAAGTCTGAATAAAATAATGTGTTGAATAAAATCTACTTTAACAGTAGTATGTATAAATTATATTATTCTCATCAATAAATCTCATAGGAAACCTGTTATATATAGCATATAAATGCAGCATTTTATGGATATAAAACAATAATCAATCTGTGAGGCGAGTCCAAGTACTTACTATTGAACTTCTTGTCTTGCTGTCGAAAAACGAATCCCTGTCCAACAAATCAAACCTGTAAAAAAAAAAAAAAAAAAAAAAAAGTTAAATTACTTTTATACTGCTTTTAAAAATGATCACATTATTAAATTAACTATTTTAAATTATTAAATTATGTACAGTCAGGTCCATAAGTGTTTGGACATTGACACAATTTTTGTAATTTAATAATTGTCTCTGTACACCACCACAATGGATTTGAAATGAAGCAATTGAAGTGTATGATTGAAGTGTGGACTTTCAGCTTTAATTCAAGGGGATTAACAAAAATATTACATTAAATGTTTGGAATTAAAGTCCCTCCATTTTCACAGGGTTAAAAGTAATTGGACAAACTAACAATTATACATATAAGGATTATTTGTAATACTTGGATGCAAATCCTTTGCAGCTAATGACTGCCTGAAGTCTGGAACCCATGGACATCACCAAATGCTGAGTTTCCTCCCTCAAGATGCTTTTCCAGGTCTTTACTGCTGCTGCCTTCAGTTGCTGCTTGTCTGTGGGTCTTTCTGCCTTCATTTTTGTCTTCAGTAAGTGAAAAGCAATTGGGTTGAGGTCAGGTGACTGACTCAGCCATTTAAGAATATTCCATTTCTTTGCCTTAAGTAGCTCTTGGGTTGCTTTTGTGGTATGTTTTGGGTCATTATCCATCTGTACTGTGAAGCGCCGACCTATAAGTTTTGCAGCATTTGACTGAATCTGAGCAGAAAGTAACGCTCTATACACTTCAGAATTCATCTTGCTACTTCTTACCAGCGGTCACATCATCAATAAACACCAGTGACCCAGTTCCATTGGCAGCCATACATTCCCATGCCATAACACTGCCTTTGTTTTTATATATAGATGCATGAGTGAACAATTGCCACACCGTCCAACAATATAGTTGGGCTGTAGGCCAGCAGACTCAAATAAAGGAGCCACAAGAAGCAAATCAAATGGTTCACAGCAGCTCAGTCAAACATGCTTATTTACCAAGTAGCAATGTGCTCAAGTTTTAAAAGTCTGTAAATTGCCAAAAAAAAAATTCGCACCCAGCAGTGTTGAGAAAGCATCTAAAAAGTTGATGGGTCCGGGCCCTTGGAATGCACAGAGAATTCTGGGGTGTCAATACACTCCCTCTAGTGGTTCGACGAGGTGTATAGGGGTGGGAGCAATGCTCTCAAGTGTAGCTGGCTATGGTCTGTGCAACTTCTTCATCTATTTGTAACCTGTGTTGAAGTCTTTGCAAAAATTTACTCTCCTATGATATCAACTGCTTTCCTCTGGATGTTATCCAGGGCTGCCAGAGATGTTTCAGAGGCACTTATCCAAGAAAGTGATGCATATGCCATGATACTCTGAACCTGTGACTTGTACACACATACAGTGGGGGGAAAAAGTATTTGATCTCCTGCTGATTTTGTACGTTTGCCCACTGACAAAGAAATGATCAGTGTATAATTTTAATGGTAGGTGTATTTTAACAGTGAGAGACAGAATAACAACAAAAACATCCAGAAAAATGCATTTCAAAAAAGTTATAAATTGATTTGCATTTTAATGAGGGAACTAAGTATTTGACCCCTTTTATTTAGTACTTGGTGGCAAAACCCTTGTTGACAATCAGGGAGGTCAGACGTTTCTTGTAGTTGGCCACCAGGTTTGCACACATCTCAGGAGGGATTTTGTCCCACTCCTCTTTGCAGATCCTCTCCAAGTCATTAAGGTCATTTTCAATGCTCTGGCTGAGGGAAGGAGGTTCTCACCCAAGATTTGACGGAACATGGCCCCGTCCATCGTCCATTTGATGCGGTGCAGTTGTCCTGTCCCCTTAGCAGAAAAACACCCCCAAAGCATAATGTTCCCACTTCCATGTTTGACGGTGGGGATGGTGTTATGACTTGGGGTCATAGGCAGCATTCCTCCTCCTCCAAACACGGCGAGTTGAGTTGATGCCAAAGAGATCTGACCACACCTGACCACAACACTTTCACCCAGTTCTCCTCTGAATCATTCAGGCAAACTTCAGACAGGCCTGTATATGTCCTTCACGGCGTAGTGTGTTACCAATTGTTTTCTTGGTGACTATGGTCCCAGCTGCCTTGAGATCATTAACAAGATCCTCCCATGTAGTTCTGGGCTGATTCCTCACTGTTCTCATGATCATTGAAACTCCACGAGGTGAGATCTTGCATGGAGCCCCAGACCGAGGGAGACTGACAGTTTCTTCCATTTGTGAATAATCGCACCAACTGTTGTCACCTTCTCACCAAGCTGCTTGGCGATGTCTTGTAGCCCATTCCAGCCTTGTGTAGGTCTACAGTCTTGTCCCTGACATCCTTGGACAGCTCTTTGGTCTTGGCCATGGTGGAGAGTTTGGAATCTGATTGATTGATTGCTTCTGTGGACAGGTGTCTTTTTACAGGTAACAAACTGAGATTAGGAGCACTCCCTTTAAGAGAGTGCTCCTAATCTCAGCTCATTACCTGTGTAAAAGACACCTGGGAGCCAGAAATCTTGCTGATTGATAGGGGATCAAATACTTATTTCCCTCATTAAAATGCAAATCAATTTATAACTTTTTTGAAATGCGTTTTTCTGGATTTTTTTTTGTTGTTGTTATTCTGTCTCTCACTGTTAAAATACACCTACCATTAAAATTATAGACTGATCATTTCTTTGTCAGTGAGCAAACGTACAAAATCAGCAGGGGATCAAATACTTTTTCCCCCACTGTACTCTCCCAGGACTACCTAGTTTATTGCTGACCTTTCTAAGGGCACCAAGCTTTTGCCCAGTCTTCTTTGTGATGTTTGAAATGTGCCTGTCCCATAGTAGCTTGCTGTCAAATGTATGCACCAGGATGTCTAGGTGTTTAAGAACAGCTAGTTGAATCAAGAGACTGATTTGACAAGGGGCTTGTTTTCTGGAGATAAACATGGCCTTGCCCTTGCTTGGTTCAAATGTTACCTTCCATTTGTTAGCCCAGTCCTTCATCCTCTCTAAGTCGGCATTCAGACTTGTCTGTACCTGTTGTAGGTCTTTAGCAGATGTGATCGGTGCAAACAGGGTAGAATCGTCAGCATATAGAAATAGCTGGTTTTCACACACCTTTACCAAGTCACTGATGAAAACTGAGACTAGCAGATGGCCTAGGATGGAGCCTTGGGAACACATTAACTGATGTAGTGTTAGAACTCTGCCTTGAAAGTGCTACACAAATGGATCTTCCAGAGAGGTAGCTGTTGATCCAGGTGAGGAGCTTTGTTTTGATCCCCTTTGCCTTGAGTTTGGATAGCAAGCCATTATGCCACACTTTGTCAAAGGCTCCTTTGATGTCAAGGGCGATTACAACCACCTCTTCACCATTGTCAAGGTATTGATTCCACTTCTGAGAGAGGATATTCAGAAGGTCAGTTGTACTGTGGGCTGGTCTGAATCCAAACTGTCTGCATGAGATCAGGTTGTTTTCCAGAAGGTACGTCTGTAGCTGGTCATGCAGAACAGATTCCATTTCCTTACTAATGATACTAAGCAGTGAGATTGGCTGGTAATTTGTTGGGTCCGATTTAAAATCCCTTTTGTGGAATGGTGTCACCTGTGCTACATTCCACTGAGCTGGAAAATTGCCACACTGAGGCAAAAGTTGAGCAGGTGAGAGAATGGTGCTGTAAGTTCTGCAGCGCAGACTTTCAGGACTCTGGCAGGGATTTTGTCAGGTCCAGTGGCCTTATCTGGCTTCAGTCTCCTGAGCTGTTTGTGAATTAGCTTTGGCCAAAACTTGATGGTATCTAGTGTGGCTTCACTTTCCTTTTCAAGGATTGGGGCATCAACATCAGCAGAAGGCAAGCTGCATTTTTCAGCAAAGGTTTTGCAGAAGACTTCTGACTTGTCCTTGGCAGCGATGCACTCTGTTGTGTTCCCTGATTACAGGAATGTCATTCTGGCTGGACCTCCCACTGAGGCTGTTTACAATCTGCCACCACTTTTTTCTGGTAAGGTTGCTGTCTGTAAGTTGTTCTTTCAGTTTTCTATTGTAGTTGATTCTAGCAAGCTTCTCACCACTGATGTAGCCGTGCATGGCTTGTTAAAATCATTCTTTGCTGGCCGTGGACCCATCCTTCTTCAGCTGGTTGAAGAGTCCATGTTTCCTTCTGACTGCCTGAATGCAGTTGTCATCAAACCAAGCTTTGTCACTGGGCTGCTTGGTGATTGCTTTGCTTGGAATGAAGAGGTCCATAGCCTCCAGGATTGCAAGTGTGACATCACTGCAAACCTTCTCTGGGTCCGCTTGGCTACATGTTTGTGACCAGTTGACTGAGGAAAGGTGGCCTTTTAGACGCCAGAAATCAGCTTTGTTATAGCACTAAACTTTCCTGTGGTATTTTATGTCATGATTAACTGGAGTGTCTTGGGTTATCATCACTGGATTGTGATCACATGTATCCAGGCTGGCAGAGACTGTAGGGAACCACATCAGCTCTAAATCCTCTGGGTCCCTCCTTGGGTCATGGTGAAAAGCTATTCCATCCAAGCAGTAAACAGCAATACCTCCACCAGATTTATCCTCATGGTCTTGCTGACAGCAGAGGTTGTAGCCAGGGCTTGAGATGCAGTCAGTTCCATCTGGAATGCTAGCATCCAAGAAGGTTCCTACAGCGATCACAACAGTTGGTGTCTCTTCTTGACAAAAGTTGCCGAGTTCGCCAATGTTTGATTGCAGGCCACAGATATTCGCAGATCTTTTACTCGTAATCTATTTTCATGTGTTGGTTGTGATTACCCAATCAAGGCTTATTTTTATATTTTTCAGCATGTTGGAATGGGACTAAAGGGTTGCTAGCCCATGGTTCTCTTGCACACCTGAGCGGTGTGGTGGAGGCATGTGCTCAACATGACCTGATCTGAAAGCATTGATTGACTCATAACAGATCGGGCTCATTGCACAATTGCAAAAAGAAACAAAAACACTTGGTCAAGGATAGGGTGATCAGCGCTGAGTTGTGCCCCTCACTACTCTGCCTCCACCATGTTTGACTGATGATGTGGTATGCTTTGTATCATAAGCCCTTCCTTTCCTTCTCCACACTCTTCTCTTCCCATCATTCTGGTACAAGTTAATCTTGCATCAGAACTGGTCAGGGTTTTTTATTTATTTATTTTTTATGGTTAGGGTTAGCTTTTTTTAAAAATTATTATTCCTTCTTTTTAAGAATGTACCAAATTGTTTTGGCTGCTCCTAAAGTTCACACTTTCTCTCTGATAGGTCTGTTTTATTTTTGAGCCTAATGATGGCCTTCACTTGAATCAACACCACTTTGGACCACATATTGAGAGTTCCCATGAACAGCTACCAAATGCAAATTCAACACTTGGAATCAACTATAGACCTTTTATCTCCCTAATTTGTCATGAAATAATGAAGAAGCAGGCCACACATGGCCATGAAACTGCTTATCGGTCAATTGTCCAATTACTTTTGAGCCTGTGAAAATGGAGCAACACTGTAAAAATGGCTGTAATTCCTAAATGCAATATTTTTGTTAAACCCCTTGAATTAAACTGAAAGTCTACACTTCAATCACATCTTGATGGATTCATTTCAGATGGTGGTGGTGTACAGAGGCAACATTACAAAAATTGTGTCACTGTCTAAATATTTATGGACCTGACTGTGACACAGAGACATGAGGAACTGAAAATGTCTCTCAAATCCAGTCTTCTGACAAACTGACAGACAATAAGGAAATCTGACTCACAGGATTTTATCCTTTTTTGCTTAAGTGACGTGTGAAGATCATTGCTCTGATAAAGCAGAGAGACGTGTAATCGTGTGTTTAACGTTTCACTTACAGGTGCTGTTTCTCTCTGGAGAACGGGTATGAGAGGTGCTTCACATTCTCTATCCGGTTGTCCTCCACGTTTGGGTGGAGATTATCCGTCATTTTATAAATGAATGCATTGATTTTCTCCATGACGCTTCCACTTTGCTTCACCTCATATACCTTAAACACAGTTTACAACTTTATCAGCTCTGCATGGGTTTTCTGGTAGAACTGTGTTTATTACCATCATATTACACAGATAATGAAAGGACAAAGGAGTAATAAAGTGATGTGACATCACTGTAAAAATGCAGGAGAGTTTCATAAAAAAACAAACAAACAAACAAAAAAAACCTTTTTTGTTGGCATCTTGAGCTTCATGAACTCTGCTTCTCGACAAAGAACATGCCACGGAGCATGAATCTTCACAAAGCCCACACCGGGGGTTTTAGTCTAAAATAGAACAACACAAAACCAACAATAAAACACTTCACTATAACAATCATGCAAACTCAAACTCGGATTAATCTTTCTGATATTTGATTGTAATTTAGTTCATTTTAATGTGCATCTGGAAAAATTGTTAAAACACAACAGACATTGATTATTTTGTGAACTCTGTAATCTCTGCTGGTCACGGAGTTATTTCAGTGACTCGAGTCATTTGAGTCTGTTCAGAAAAAAAGATTTCATTTGGATTCGATCAGTTGCACTTCAGGTTCCCTGAAATTGTTCCCTGAATTCTACTGATTTATTTCCAAAACAATTGAAAATTGCTAATAATCATACTTACTATGTTAATTATAATATGTTTGTTTATTTGTATGAAGCGTGAAGGAAGGGTTCAGCACAGTTCATTCACTCTGATTTGATTCAGTGACAGGCTCCTGTTGATGAATAAAGCCCACCCCTATGAGGTGGAGCCAGTCAGTGTTTTGTCATGTCAGCAGAGACCAGTGTCAGTGATATTAGAAGGAAGGGCTAAGCTATTAATTATTAGCTTGTGTGTTACTGGGGTAGCTGTGGCTCAGGTGGTAGAGCTACTAATCATAGGGTTGGTGGTTTGATTCCCGGCCCCAAGTTGCTCTCAGTGGCAGACAAGTGCCTTGCATGGTAGCTCTGCTGCCATTGGCCTGTGTGTGAATGGGTGAATGAGAAATAGTGTAAAGTGCTTTGTGAACCACAAAGGTTAAAAGGCGCTATATAAGTGCAGACCATTTACACACACACTGATTAAAATGTGCTTATCATTTTATGTATGATGTACAAAGCAGTGTGATGTTCACTGTTTTAGAGAATTAGGCTTAATCACAGGGTAAAGATATATCCCCTTATTTTACAAATATTTTTTTGCTCTTGGATGAAGTTTGTGTTCCTGCTGCTAGGAGAATTTGTGCAAACATCTGGAAAGAAAGAATGATGTGATTTAACCTGAACGTCTGAGTGCACAGCTAAAAACAGCATGTTTTAAGTGCAGCGTGTGTGATGTGGAAAAATGTCGGAAAATCAGAATGTTTGAAAACGGCAATGAAATTAAATCCCTCTGTGTTGGTGAAAATTACAACAAATCGACTCTGATAAGAAATGTTTTTATTCGGAGTAAATATCACTCACTTCTGTGACTGAAACACAAAACAGTTCAGTTTCAGTGAATTACTGGCATGTTAGAGCTTAGAGGTTCTTTAATTCTCTCTCTCTCCACCAGTGCTGAGGAGATCAAAGCAGCATGAAAAACACACAGGGAACTCAATCCCAGCATGCCGAGTGACGCCGAGCCTTCACACACCACTGATATACATAGCTAAAGTACAACTGATCCCGCGAACAGCTGCTATCCTGCTAGCATCAGCACAGTAACTGACTGTTTGTGTGTGTGTGTGTGTGTGTGTGTGTGTGTGTAGCAACATGCACATGTGTCTTGTGTGTGAGATTATATGGATTAATTATACATCTACACCATACACAAAACCACACAATACACAAAGGGAGAACATGCAAACTCCATGGACGCAGGGCGGAGGCAAGTAACTATAAAATAAATTTATATATAGGTTTATTTTCAAATTTTAGCTAAACACATTTCATATTTACAGTTGAGGGAGAGAAAAATCTACAGATGGATAGTTGCTGTGGCTCTCTGTGTGAAATAACAAAATATTAACAAAGTGAGAAAATCTGAATTAAAGCTAGCTAACTTCATTAATAAAACTCAGTTCAGTTTGTTTTTACCTCCTGCTGTGAAACTGAGCCGATATTTTCAGTAACTCACTGTTACACTACGGATTTTTCTGATTTAATGCTTGGCGTTTTACAGGAATAACTAAATATTTAAATTCATGTATTAATTAAACTAATAATTACACATTCGTGTTCAGTGATGTCACATCCTGTCAGAGCTTCTTTTATATCACTGCTTGTAATATTATCAGAAATAGTCTGAAATAAGACAAACGTACTGAAAGAAGCAAATCTGACAAATTAGGGGTGTCAGCACCAGGGGTAACCTGGCCTGTTGTATTTTATCTTGAGTAAATGGAGGCGAGACCAATCAGACAGCGTTTACAGGAAAATACGTGGAAATAGTCGTGTCTTATTGGCTGACCGTCTCAATTCTGCCAAACGATAGTTCACAGAGTCAGTGAGTGTAAGGGGGATATGGGTGATCCTCCTCATTTTCATACCTTAAAAAAGCGTTCGGACAGGAATTCTAAATTTGCGAAAATGTCTGGGAGTCGGCTTTAGTTTCATTATTATGTGCTACTCTCAGCCAGGGTGCGAAGGCGAAGTACTGTTGTGTTCGACACCAAACAGTTGCTAGACAATAGCAGTTAATGAAGCTGTCCTGAGTCGAAACAATGACCATGACCATATAATGTAATATTTTAGATGTCATGTTATCACAATGCTTCATATTCCATTCCATTCAAATGTGTAAATGATGGTAGAAAGCACATTCAAGGCATCTAATATTTTATTTTATTCCATGGACACTCAAAAGAATGTAGAAAATGTAAAATGTGGGAAGAGTGAAACCAATTTTATTTATATATATTTATGTGATGCTGATAGTGTGTCGTGTCTATATGAGTTCCAAGTTACGTGAACATGATATGAGCAGAGCATATGGACAGATAATGTACTTTGCATGGCTCTGTAGCAGCTAAACCCATACAATGATTGGCTAGTGACACCAAACTAGCCTAGTCTCGTGTTAGATGGCCAAAAAGTGTTATATTTTATCAGTCTGGTAGTCCTGTAAACAGTGATAACACCTGAGGCAAATTTTATGATAAATCCAATTTTCTGTCCAATTTTCACATTTTTTAGCAATTAGCCCTCACATGCAAAGAAATAAAATGCATGGAAACAGTTTATTTAGTAGTTATTTAGTAGTTATTTAATCTGGGCCAGAACTTCTTGTTGCACTCAGGCATTCGGGGCTTCATTTTGTTGACGATACGTCACACAAACTTCTGGTCAAACCAGCAAATAAGTAGAGGTCAATGGTCATGTATTCTTAGGTGGAGGGTTTTTTTTAGCTTAAAGTTAGAGATTCAAAACACAAAATATCTTTTTTACAGCTTTACTGCACGAGCTGAGATCAGCAAAACACACACACACACACACACACACACACACACACACACACACACTCACGTCTTCGTCCCTCTCCAGCTCGAGCCCCATTTCCCGCAGGTTGGTCTCGAACTCCTCACGCCGGAAGCGCTTGTCATCGTCATGGTGATCGGTGACACCTGGTTCAGGGTCGCGTGCCCAGCGCAGGCTGCGCGTGAGCGCGTTGTCCATGAAACGGGATGAGTGGCGGCGCGAGCTGCCCAGCTTTTTGATCTGGTAGGTGAGGATGTAATCCACGCGCCGCACTCCATCGTGGAAATACTGACCGAAACAACAGCGCGAGCTCTCATCCGGAGTCAGAGAATTCAGCAGCTGCAGAGAGAGAACAGGCACAGACATCAGTGTGTGTGTGTGTGTGTGTGTGTGTGTGTGTGTGTGTGTGTGTGTGTGAGAGTGAGGGACAGACAAACATGTTTCTGTTTCACATTTCATTATAAGTAGAATTATAACTTTATAATTGTTATTATTCCCATCTGTTCCCAAACTCAGTGGTGAGTTTGTTAATTAATCACGTTCACGTGATCTGATTTAAGTCAAGTGACATGGTACTGAAACTGAGAGGACAGAGTTTAGAGTTTTATAATGATATATTCTGTGTTAAGGTCTTTACTTTTTTTTCCTTCACTCAGAATCTGAATAAATTCACAACATGGTGTAATAAACTCAGTTTTCTTCTCACATCAGCTATTTAATTGGAAAGATACAATGTATGTGTTTATATAATAAATATTCAATATTTAAATCATAAAAACTTTCCTAAACTAAATTGGTTTAATAATTGCAATAAATAATGAGTTGAACAGCGGAGTAAAGAGCAGCAGCACTTCAGAGAATCTCAACTCTGGTGCAGATAAGAGAACATTGTGTAGTGACAGGTGGAATTCAGTTCAATTTAATTCAGTTTATTTCCTCTGTCTATTTAGTTACAGGTCAACTGTATCAGCTGGAAAAACAGAACCAATGTATCAAAAGCACCTGACCTCACAGATCTGTTGTTTCACACACACATACACACATACACACACACCTGTGCTATATACAGTTGCAATCAAAATGATTCAACCCCCATTGCAAATCAGGTTTATTGACGATATTTACAGACTTTCAGCTGTTTGTAATAAACAAATCAAACAAAAGCAACTGAAACAGTTCAACACAACGAATGCTACAAGTGGTTTCCCCAAATTCAACTGAAAATGCAACTTATAATGACTTCTCCTGTCTCAAAATTATTCAACCCCCTGAATAGAATCCCTCACAACAGCACAAATATGCAAAATAGGTGTTATCTCAAGCACACTTGATGCAACTAATCAGGGGCTTCATTAGTTGCACCAGGTGTGCTTGAGCTGGAACACATGAAATACCTGAACTGGCTAGGGGCAGAAAATACATGAAATACCTGAACGAGTCAGAAAAAGGAAGCTATCAATGGCTGCAACCAGATTTCTGAGAAGGCAGGTTGTGAAAAACCCTCGAGTGACTGCAAAAGACCTGCAGCAAGACTTGGTGGCAACAGGCACTGAGGTTTCAGTGAGCACAGTATGGTGCCTACCAAACACAGAAGGTTTCCATGCCAGCACTCCAAGACGTTCACCACTACTGACCCAAAAGCACAAGAAAAGTCACTCAAAATCATATAAATAAGCCACAGAAGGTTTGGGATTCTGTTCTGTGGAGCGATGAAACAAAACTGGAACTTTTCGGCATGATGGATCAGCGGTATGTGTGGAGAAAGAAGAATGAAGAAAGAACACTCTGTCCACAGTCAAGCCTGGTGGTGGCTCGGTGATGCTCTGGGGCTGCTTTGCATCCTCTGGCACTGGAAACCTGCAGCGTGTGGAAGGCAAGATGGATTCATTGAAGTATCAGGAAATCCTAGGAGAAAACGTCATGCCGTCTGTGAGGAAGCTGAAGCTTGGGCATCATTGGACCATCCAACAGGACAATGATCCCAAACATACCTCAAATTCCACCAAGGCTTGGTTGCAGAAGAAGTGCTGGAAGATTCTACAGGGTCATCACAGTCTCCTGATTTGAACCCCATAGAAAATCTCTGGTGGGATTTGAAGAAGGTGGTTGCAGCACGCAAACCAAAGAATATTACTGAACTGGAGACCATTGCTCATGAGGAACGGGCTAAGATTCCTCAGGAACGCTGCCAAAAGCTGGTGTCCGGCTATGCATCTTGTTTGCAGCAGATCATTACAGCAAAAGGGTTAGGGTTAGGGTTACTAAGTACTAAAGATGCTTGCCATGAAGGGGTTGAATAATTTTGAGACTGGAGAAGTCATTATAAGTTGCATTTTCAGTTGAATTTGGGGAAACCACTTGAAGCATTCGTTGTGTTGAACTATTTCAGTTGCTTTTGTTTGATTTGTTCATTACAAACAGCTGAAAGTCTGTAAATTTTGACAATAAACCTGATTTGCAATGGGGTTAAATCATTTGATTGCAACTGTATAATATACAAATCTAATTAAAATCCTAAATGAACAAACTAATCCTGAACACAGTGGAAGATCATGTGACTGTAATGAGTTGGAATACAGCTGTGACATCACACACAGAATCTTTGCAATGTTAAATAAATAAATAAATAAATAAATCTAGGGTTAAGATTTCAAAATTTGTCCCTTATTAATTTTTCTTTCCTCTTTAATCTCTGCTTCATGTACAAACGTGTCGTGACCTTTGGCACCCAAAAAGTCGTAGCTTATCCAGTTAGTTCAGCAAAAAGATGAGTGATGCTGCTTCTCCTCAGAACTTCTTAATTCATGAGTTAATAAGTAGTAAATACATGTGGTGTGTGTGTGCAGAGAGAAACGCAAAATGTCCATTGTCCTTTCCTTAATTACAATTAGAACAAACCCAAAAAACCAAAAAACACTGACAATGGAAAAAAGGAAGTGTACCAACACATTTACATTTAATTTATGGCATTTGGCAGACGCCCTTATCCAGAGAGACTTACATTTATGTCATTTATACAACTGAGCAGTTGAGGGTTAAGGGCCTTGCTCAAGAGCCCACAGTGGCAGCCTGGTAGTGCTGGGGTTTGAACTCACAACCTTCTGATTAGTAGTCCAACATCTTAACCGCTGAGCTAGCACTGATTTCCATCGATTGTCAGCACATCGATTCACCCACTCTGACCTCCAGTAGTAACTTTGCTTCCTGTCACTGTCAATCACCAGCTTTTATATAATTTATGACTTTTAGCCACTTTAAACGGTGGCAGAGGCACTCCGTCTACCGTCTGGAAACAGGAAACGAATGGGTAGGACATGGATAAGCTTCTGCTTATTGTTATGAGATAGAGGGATTGAGGGATTGGGCAACTGAGAATCTCTCCAAGTCAAAGGTAATGAAGACTAATGTGAGAATCTTGTCTAACAACAACAAGGCTTCAAATTTAATCCCAAATGTTAATCCATTACAAAGAGCGACAATCATGACAAATACCAAATAGGATCATGCCACATCTAAACCACTTTCATCCATCCATCCATTTTCTATACTGCTTACCGTTACCGGGTTGTGGGGAACATGGAGTCTATCCCAGGGCACGCGCACACACACACACACACACACACACACACACACACACACACACACACACACACACACACACACACACACACACACACACACACTACAGAAACTTTTGAACATGCCAATTAGCCTACAACACATGTCCATAGACTGGGAGACGAAACTGGAGTACCCGGAGGAAACCCCCGAAGCATGGGGAGAACATACAAACTCTGCACACACATGACACACGTGGCAGGAATCAAACCCTGGATATGTGAGGCAAACGTGCTAACCACTAAGCCACCGTGCCCCCTCCTTTTTCAAACACATTTTTCTTTAAAAGCGTAGGACAATAAAACCCGAGTGACTGCACACACAGTTTACACATTTCTGAGAAATTTTCTACCTTCACTAAAATTGTTGAATAAACTCAATTGTGAATCAACTGTTCCTAAAACCTGTTTAAAATCCTGTTTAGCTTAAAACCCTGTTTAGCTTAAAGCTGTGTTTATCTGTAGTGTAAATGCTACACATAGTGCTTGTCTTACTCAGGTGACTACAATCACCAAAAAAGGAGGAATAAACAGCAGCTCTCCTGTCTGTTCTGCATGAGAGGAACGATCTGCATGCGGCAACGCAGGCAAAATGAATGGGTTTGATATTTATCAGATCCGTCTAAACGTCCTGGCTGAAACATAAACCAGCACCATCAGCGTCACACTCACTTGAAATTTGCCATGAAAAATCACATCCTTTAAGAAATGTCTTGTCTTGGCAGTGTTGCTCTGTTCCTCAGCCATCTTCACTTCATCTCCCACTCTGAGATGCTCCAAATCCATGTCCTGCTATTAACCCACTGTCTATTAACACACACATACACACACTTGATGTCGTACAGTGAGTCTAAATTCTCTGCCTGCTACTTGAGAAGAGTGAGAGATGCCAGGAGCTAATATTAGAAAAAACTATAAAGCTTAATGTCCAGATCTTCAAAGCACTCGCTCATTACCACTAGCACACACTTCAGCAAACACACACTCTCACAAATCAGTTTAAGCCCAAACACACGACCGGAACGAGCTCTCGAGATGTTTCTTTAGCATTTGGAGCAGCAGGTTAACAGAGAATGACAGGAAACACAGCCGAGTTTAAGCGGAACAGTGTGTTAGGATCATCTGTCACTGTGAAAATACACATTCATTCACCCACAAAACCTTTTATTCTCCTTGCGTGCACTCGAGATGTCCGTGTGCTGTCACTTCAGCAAGATAAACACATCTACAAAACACAATACACACTTAACAGTGCAAATTATAAATGACGGATTACTTAATGTAGCTTTTCCCTGTTCCAGGGTTAGCTAACAACAACAAAAAGACAATCAGTATAGACATAACACATCAATTTATTATTTTAACCTGGACATATATAATACATACATGTTATATCTGTATAAATTAAAATAAATACTGCTACATTCACGTGTGATAATAGACTTGTATGTAGACACTAATGTGACCACTGCTAAAACAACCTTCTACAAGGGAAAACTGGAAGCATCTGCATTTGATCCACACAAGCTCAAGAACACTTTATCTCCACTTCTTAACCCTCCACATTCTCCTTCACCCTCCTTTTTGACTGCTGATGAATTTGTCACTTTCTTTGAAGAAAAGATCAACAAAATCTGACAATTCCTCCCTCCTGACATTATTCCTACACTGCACAACTCCTCCTGCCCTTCTCTCTCCTTAACACATTTTTCATTTTTTTTTTTTTATTATTTCAACTTAAATTCTTATTGTACCAAAGTGTCTCTAGCAGGGTTCTAGATTGACAGTGTTCTTAGGCTTCATGCTAAACTGCCTGCTACATTTTATTTAGTGTATAGGTGGTGTGCCGTTTGAGATGTAACTGAAGGTCCCTGTAGAGTTATACCTGTCATCATGAGGTAACAATAAAGGGTGAAATGTAGATTACGTAGTGCTCACAAAGAATTGAAAGTGCGTGAGCTTCACTGTAAAAGAACATCAAACCTGCTGTGAAGGTTACATTAAATACTGAATAATATCCACTGAACCCAGAAAACAGAACCCAGCTTGCTGTGAGATGAATAAAGGACATGAGTGACTTTAATAAAGTGCTTCTATAAAACTCATCACTGATTATGTAACTGCATGACACACATCCGGGGAGGAGATATTTTTAGGGAAAGGGTTTGAAAACACACAGCAAGAAAACAAAACCAGACATGGCCTTGTGCACAGTGGGTTCTCCCAGTGGGAACGGAGTGTCACTCCATCCCTAACAGGAAGACAGAGCAAAGTTCACTTCTCCTAGGGAACATAAGGATGTGGTGAAATGAGACCCCCACCCCCCACCCCCCAACTTCCTTATTGTGATTGACCAAGATGAGACTCATGTTTTTAAATACTCTAAATGTTTACACAATGTTCTGTCATGATGTTCAGAAAACTGAATTTAAAATCTAAATTCCTAAACTGATTTCTGTTTTCCTGTCTGCAGTTTTTTCCGACTTTTCTAACACTTCCAACATTTGAAATGATTCTCACAATCTAACTGGGTTGTGGACACATCTGGACTTTATTGTCTTTATATTCATTTAACAGATTTGTTTGTATAAAACAAGTTTAGATATGTTAAGTTTTAATAAGCTTAAGAAAAAATAAATACATTAGAGTAGAATTGTAACAGAATAGAATTGTAATATTAGGGTAGAGGTGTAAAATTAGAGTTGAATTGTAAAATTACGGTATAATTGTAAAATTAGAGTAAAAGTTTAAAATTCGAGCAGAGGTGTAACACAGAACCCCCCATCAAAATGATGTGTGCTCCATCCTGAGCAGAGTGAATGCACACAAAAAGTTAGTGGCCTGAGGGAATCCCAGGCTGAGTGCTCAGGGCCTGCGCAGAGCAGTTGGCATTTGCCTTCATGGACATTTTCAACCTGTCCCTAGCCATAGCAGTGGTCCCCATCTACTTTAAAAGAATGTTCCATTGAACCAGTGTTGAAACATGCTATTGGCATGACCTTCAACAACTTCTATCCTGCCCCCTTATAAAGAAGGCACATCAGCATCTCTACTTCTTGAGGAGCTTGAGGAAAGTTCATAAATCTACTGAGATACTAGTGAACTATTGCTGTACTATCAAGAGCATACTGACAAACTGCATCTCAGTGTGATACAGCAGCTGCTCCTTCTCTGACTGGAAGGCACAATGCTTGTGCAATGATTCGGATCGATTTTCCCTCTTTCTCAGCTTCAAAATGGCTTGCTTTTCTCCCATAGACAGCTCTCTGGTCTTCATGTTGGTTTATCATTTTTAACAACAAATGCACTCTTCACAAGCAAACTCCAGGGCTCAAACCAAGAGCAGACATTTTCTGCTATTAATTGTTTAAACAATCAATCTAACAGGGCACACCTGGTCAACAGGAAACACCTGTCAGTCATGTGTTCCAATATTTTTGATCACTTCAAAAATGGGTGGGTTCAAACAAAAGGTGCCATGTTATATAATATCTAGATGTAAATATCAGCAAATATGAAATTCTTCTCATATTCATATTTTGATCTCAAACCCAAATGTCTTCAGTGTATAGTAAAAACTATAGAATTGGCCTTGACACTCCAATACTTTTGGAGGGGACTGTATGTTCTCTTATACTGTATTGTCTTGGATTAAATGAATCCATGTCTCTGGACTCTTGTCTATTCTTATATCATGCCACTGCACTGTTTATCACTTAGCACTTTATAGCCACCCTACCTCTTTTGTCCTCCTCTTGTAGTACACCACCTCGCTAGTTGCACTTCTGTTTAGATGCTAATTGCATTTAGAAGGTTTTTTACTTGTAGTCTGCACAACGACAATAAAGTTGAATCTAATCTAATCTAATAGAATTGTAATATTTAAGTTGAATTCAGAATAGAATTGTAATGTTACAGTAGAAGAGTAATATTTATGTATCAGTGTAAAATTAGAGTAGAATAGTGACTCACATTGGTGTCCTGCTGCACGTATCCAATGTCCTCAATGCCTTTGATATTGATAATGTCAACATGCGTGTCTTTGCTGGGGACGGTGGAGTATCGTTCCGTCTTCATCATGACAGCCTGAGCACTTCACCTGCACGTTAACACACACACACACACACACCTTTACAGTTACACACCTTTATCATTACTCACCTCTACAGTTACACACCTTTATCATTACACATCATTACATTTACACACCTTTACAGATGCACACCTTTACACACTTTTACAGTTACACACCTTTATCGATACACATCTTTACAGCTACACACCTTGAACACTTCACACCTTTACAGTTACACACCTTTACAGTTACACACCTTTAAACACCTATCGTTACACACATTTATCATTACAGTTACACACCTTTACAGTTATGCACCTTTAACATTTCACACCTTTACCACTACACACCTTTACTGTTTCACGCCTTTTTTATCTCTCAATAGATCAAAAGATTATTTAATCTTTAGAGTGTGTAAGCAGTGCTAGAGAAAGATTTTATCTTTTATTTTACCTGATCCTAAAAATTGTGTAATAAGATCAGCAATGAGCAGCAAACAACTAGAGCAACTGTCATAATGTTAAAGAACATGCCACGAGGTGGGGCGGGGCTGAGTGGGGGTTTGGGGGGGGGGGGGGTTAACGAGCACCAGTGCTGATGTGCTGCAGGTGAAAAGTCGTGCAGTGTGAGTACCTCATCTAAGCTGCTACACACCACCAATGCTAAATGCACCGTGTGAAGGTTCTACGGTTCTGTATGGACTACCAGCACACACAAGTCTGACACACAGCAGCATTTTTACACACTGACAGTGACAGATATGAGTTAAATATAGGACTTTTGTTGGTTTGGGAGTAAAGCATGATGCATATCTGAGTCCTGCAGTCAGACATGTTGTTCATCACAGCAGATAGAATCAGCGTTAGCACATAAATACCACCTGCTAAAATTAGAGTATCAGATCCACAGAACACACTTGCATTTCACACACTTACTTCAGCTGATACCTCATTACAGATCATCTCTCTCTCGCTCTCTCTCTCTCTCACACACACACACACAGAATATGTGGTCTCATTTCTGAACATATAACAACAATCATCATCATCATCATCATCATTATTTACACAATTACATTTAACTGTAAATACTAATGAACAAATACAGAGTCATGAATAATTTATTCCTGGTAATAGTATTGATTATTCCTCTGTCTTTATTCACAAATGCAAACCACTGAAACTTTCATTTGAAAGAATTTGCACTTTTGATATAATTTCCTGCCTTGTTTATGTGTCTCATAATAAACACTCAATGCAACACCAAATATTAACTGTAAGAGTGCCAATAATTTTGAAGACAGTGTTGACACTTCCCAGAATTCACACACTCTGCCTCGTTCTCAGTCACTGGACTTTTGATTGAGCACACCTGTTCACAATCACACACTCAAGCACCCTTTAAAAAGAGACTTTTATTCACAGTTTGCAAAGTATATGCTTAGTTTACCTGTTCTTCTGAAGCTTGTTTTTGTCTGCCTTCGATATCCTGGTTTGTCTTTGACTTTGTTCCCTGGTTTACATGTTCTGCCTTGCTTAGTATATCCTGTTTGTCGATCACCTGACCTAAGAGTGTTTTTGACTTTGATTTTGCCTAATATTTTTTGGATTCTTGGAGCTGTTTTTCATTAAAGCTCCCAGAATACTTTGCCAATAACATGGATGCAGCAGGAGAACCGGACTGGTGGCTCATGGGCAGCTGATGCCGCGATCACCTGCTTCACAATTGCTGTCCACCTTTGGGAGAGGGAGGTCCTCCAAGTGTCAGCACTTCCATGGTGTTCGTTCCAGTCTCTTTCTCACCAGGCTTTTACAATGCCAGTTGTAAAACAACACTCAGGTGTGGTCTCTGTGTCTCTGTGGAACTATCACCCATTGCACGCAGTCCCTCCCCCTTTGGTCGGCACACTGCACCAAAAATGCATCACACTGCTGGTCAACATTTCATCCAAACATTCAGTGATCCTGGGCCTCCTGTGGATGGAGAGTCATAACCCCCAAATCTCCTGGTCAGATAAGCAGCTCACTCATTGGTCCCTATACTGTTTCAATCACTGTCTCCAAGTCCCAGAGCTCACCCTAGCCTCCACCTCTGTGGAAAGTCCAGCAGACCATGCTTCTTTTACCGGTCCCCCCGAATTCCAAGACTTGAGCGAGGTTTTCAGCAAGGCCAAGGCCAGTGGGCTGCCCCCACATCATCCCTACAATTGCACCATTGAGCTACTACCTGGAACCACTCCCCCTCACAGCTGAGTCTATCCACTGTCCGAGGCCAAGCAGCAGGCGATGGAGGGGTACATTCAAGAGGCACTCCAGCAAGAGTACATCAGGCCATCCATGTCCCCTGCATCGGCTGGGTTCTTCTTCATGGAGAAAAAAGGGGGCAGCATCAGACCCTGTATTGACTATCAGGGGCTTAATCAGTACATTGTCAAGTATCGGCATCCTCTGCCTTAGTCTCTGCCACCCTGGAACAGCTCCAGTCTGCCCGGGTCTTCACCATGCTAGATCTCTGCAGTCCTTACAACCTGGTGTGCATCAGAGAGGGGGGCAAATGGCAAACAGACTTTAGCACCACCTCTGGCTACTATGAGTACTACATGATGCTGTATGGGCACTCTAGCACCCCCTCATAGTTCCAGTACCTGATCAATGATGTCTTGAGGGACATGCTGGGGAAGTACGTCATCGCCTACATTGATGGTTTCATTGACGGTCTACTCCCCCTCCTTCAATGCTCATGTCTGCCATGTCTCCCAGGCCCTCCAGCGCCTCCTGCAGCACCAGTTGTACATGAAGGGGGAGAAGTGCGAGTTCCACCAACACAGCATCACATTCTTCAGCTACATAATCAGCCCAGATGGAGTTTCCATGGACCAGTCCAAGGTGGCTGCTGTCGTCAACTGCCCCAAACAATCAAGGGCCTGCAGCAGTTCCTTAGCTTTGCTAACTTTTACCAGCACTTCATCTTGGGCTACAGCTCCATCACTCACCCCATAACGTTGCTGCTCCAAGGAAGCCCCAAGTGCCTGGCATGGAACCCTGCAGCCAAACAGGCTCTGACCCAGCTCAAGACTGCTTTCACCACAGCTCCCATTGTCAAGCACCCTAATCCTTTGAGGTCCTTCACTGTGGAGGTAGGCACCTCCAATACAGGAGTTGGGGCCATCCTTTTGCAACAGTTCAGGGAGAAGCCCAAGCGCCATCTCGTCACTTTCTTCTCCAAGAAACTGTCCATAGCTGAGCAAAATTACAACATTGGTATCTGGAAGCTATTGGCCATCAAACTAGCCCTGGATGAGTGGCAGCACTGGCCAGATGGGGCCGCACACCCATTTACCATCTTCACCAATCATAAGAACCTAGAATACCTTAGGTCAGCCAAGTGCCCAAACCCCCGGCAAGCTCACTGGTCCTTCTTCTTCGCCTGATTCCAGTTTACCCTGTCCTATCGCCCGGGCTCCAAAAACACCAAGGTAGACGTGCTGTCTCGCATCCATGCCCCCCCGAGAAGACAGTGAGGATTTCATCCTTCCCCCCTCCTGCATCGTGGGTGCTATTGACTGGGAACTTGATTGCGCTATCTCTCACACTCCCTCGCAGCAGATTCCGCCTTCATGCCCTCTGAATAGCTCTTTGTCCCTGACCAGCTGAGAACGAGACTCGTCACCTGGGCCCACACCTCTGTTGTGACTGGCCACCCAGACATCCAGTGCACCTACCATCTACTGTGGCACAAGTATTGGTGGCCAAACATGTTTGCAGATGTACACTGTGCCGTACACTGCCTGTGCCCAAGCAAAAGTGCCCTGAACCCTGCCAGCCAGCAAGCTCCTACTGCTGCCCACACCCCAACTGTCCTGGTCACACCTGGCATTCAATTTCCTCACTGTTCTGCCAGAGTCCCAAGGTAACACCACCATCCTAATAGTCATCGACCACTTCTCAAAGTTCCTACGTCTAATACCACTCCCTAGCCTCCCCTCTGCCTTTGCTACAGTGGAACACCTTTTCGGCCATGTGTTCTGGTACTTCGGGATCCCAGAGAACATTGTAAGTAACCAGGGCCCTCAGTTCACCTTCCATGTGTGGGCCAGCTTCATGGAGAAACTGCGGTTGACCGTGAGCCTGACCTCAGGTTATCACCCACAAGCTAACGGCCAGGTGGAGCGACCGAACCAGAAGATTGGCTGGTTCCTCCGCACATTCTGCACATCCAATTCAATTCAATTCAATTCAATTTTATTTGTATAGTGCTTTTAACAATAGACATCGTCACAAAGCAGCTTTACAGAGATATATAATTTTTGGATCTAAATTTTAAAGTGATAAATTTATCCCCAATGAGCAGCCAATGGTGATGGTGGCAAGGAAAAACTCCCTGAGGTGACATGAGGATTAAACCTTGAGAGGAACCAGACTCAAAAGGGAACCCATCCTTATCTGGGTGACACTGGATAGTGTAATTAGAAGTAAATCCCTTCTATAACTGTATGATACATGATATAAAGTGCAACTGTGTAGTCAGGAGATTCACCACAGTCTCAACATGAAGTCTATTTTGCTGAAATCATGAACTGTCCACCGATGGAGACCCGAGCGCAAAGTCTGTTTGTGAATTGTTTGTGGAGGCTACCCATATGGGCCCATCCTCAGCAACAGCGAGCGACCCCCAGTGATGAGAACCCCAGAAGCAGGGCACCAGGATGGGCCAGGTCATCTCAGAGAGAAGAATGGGTCAGGCCCATTGCCACCCCAGGAGCAGCACGCGTAGAATTTGTGATGTGACGATTTGATGTTGGTATCGTCCAAAATCTTCGCAGGCGTTGGCGTCATCTGGAATCTTCTTAGAGGCTGGTTCTGAACTGGAGCTGGCACGTTCACTGATTACCTTGGGATGCCCATCCCGAGGTAGGAATAGGAAACAGATAGAAAAGGATTAGCATGGCTGCTGTTCATTGTATGTCAGGCAAATTGACCATGTGCATTTGTTATCATTTTATCAACGATGACAGAAGTACAAGGTTATGAGATGCGGTTAGGTGAATGCTAGGCCAAAGAAATGTGTCTTTAATCTGGATTTAAACTGAGAGAGTGTGTCTGAACCCCGAACATTATCAGGAAGGCTATTCCAGAGTTTAGGAGCTAAATGTAAAAAGGCTCTACCTCCTATAGTAGACTTTGATATCTTCGGTATTATCAGAAATCCAGAGTTTTGCGACCTTAAAGAGCGCGATGGATTGTAACGTGATAGAAGATTGGTTAAATACAAAGGGGCTTGGCCGTATAGGGCTTTATAGGTGAGTAGTAGAATTTTATAATCGATACGGAACTTAACAGGTAACCAGTGTAGTGATGATAAAATTGGGGTAATATGTTGATATTTTCATGATCTGGTGAGCACTCTTGCAGCTGCATTTTGGACTAACTGTAGCTTGTTTATTGAGGATGCAGGACAACCACCTAGTAGTGCATTACAATAGTCCAGTCTTGAGGTCATGAATGCGTGAACTAGTTTTTCTGCATCAGAAACAGATAGCATGTTACGCAGCTTGGCAATATTTCTAAGGTGAAAGAAGGCTGTTTTTTTTACCTGGGAAATATGATTTTCAAATGACAGGTTGCTGTCTAATATAACACCCAGGTCTTTAACTGCAGAGGATGAGGTAACCATACATCCTTCTAGATGCAGATTGTATTCTAGGAGCTTTTGTGTACCAAGTTTTGGTTCAATTAGCAATATATCTGTTTTATCAGAATTTAGTAAAAGAAAATTAATGGTCATCCAGTCTTTAATGTCTTTAACACATTCCGTTAATGTGGAGAATTTGGAAATTTTATCGGGGCTTGTGGAAATATATAGTTGAGTATCATCAGCATTACATCCAGCCCAGAGGATTGGGCCCAGTTCCTGCCATGGGCAGAGTATGCCCAAAATTCACTGCACCACTCAGCCATGCAACTCACCCCTTTCCAATGTGTGCTTGGGTACCAGCCCCCATTGTTCCCCTGGAATGCTAGCCTCACTGGCTGTGGATGACTGGTTTCAGTGGAGTGAGCAGGTCTGGGAGAACACACACCAACGTCTTGAGTAGGTTGCCCAAACTTACAAGGCAAGAGCCAACACAGGGGTCAGACCCTTCTCTACCAACCAGGAGACTGAGACATACTCTGTGTCATTCTCAGTCTCTGGACTTTTGATTGAGCACAACTGTTCACAATCACACACTCACTCATAAGCACACTTTAAAAACAAACTTTCACTACTCACATTTTTCGAAGTATGCACTTAGTTTACCTGTTCTTCTGATGATAACAAGCATGTTCTGCCTTGCCTAGTATATTCCATTTTGTCCTGACCTAAGCCTGATTTTGACTTTGGCTTTGCCTAGTATTTTTTTTTTGGATTCTTGGAACTGTCTTTCATTAAATCTCTGTCACCTGCAGTTGCGGCCGTCTCAGCCTCCATTACTTGACAATTTCCAAGACAACAGTTAGTTGGAGTTAATTTAAAGGTAAACAAAGAGTAACTAGATGGTGTATTACGTGTGTGTGTGTGTGTGGTTCTGATCAAATGGTACATCATTAGAAATAAAGTGATGTAACTGTAGTAAATGCATTTGAAATAAAAACTATTTTACTGTATAAATTTGCATGTTGGTTTATTTGTAGATTTTATTTATGATTATCAATAATAATATGAGACCTTAAAGTTTAGGGAACTTGTGTAGGTTTTAATATTCTTTCATTACAAACGCTGCATATGATGTGGAGTTTAATTTGGAGTTAAAGAGATCTTTATAGTTGTGTGATTAATTTGGTTTACTCAGTGAGTTCAGTTGTTTTGTTTCTGTCTGTTTCGAGCCGTTTTTAAAATTACAATGTGTGTGTGAAAATATCACTCTGTGTTTGGGCAGAGATGTTTCTTCCTGAGCTCTGTGTGTGTGTGTGTGTGCGTGTGTGTGCGTGTGTGTGTCTGTGTGTGTGTGTCTGTGTGTGTGTGTGCGTGCGTGTGTGTGCGTGCGTGTTCTCTGTCCAGCTGTTCTGGATCATTTTGCTATCTCAGAGTTAAAGCCGTGTGTTATGTTGAACTGCGTTTAAATGAGTTTAAATAAAACAGTGACGGTTTAAAAGCCCCAGCGTGGGAATCAGCAATGGGGTTGTGTGTGTGAGTGTGGGGGTGTGTGTGTGTGTGTGTGTGTGTGTGTGTGTGTGTGTGTGTGTGTGTGAGGGAGAAAGAGGGAGAGGGTGTCGGGGGGCTGCAACTTCCTTTCAGTCTAATATTAGACATCAGACTCATGACATCAACATGGACATACAAGTTTAATTAGTCTCAAATGGATGAACACACACACACACACACACACACACACACACACACACACACTTGTGAGAGTGACTTTATCTCGACAGGTTTACATTTCACAGCACAGTGTCACACAGAATTTACTGTCAATATCGATGTCTCTGCTGGAGCGGAGTTATATTTATTTTTATTCTGACCTTCCAGAGATCAAGCTAACAGTCAGCGCACACACACACACACACACACACACACACACACACACACACCTTCACTTTGTTTGACACTTTTTCACTCATTTTTAGCACACACACTCCACACTCCACTCTGTTTACATGTGGAACATTTTCACTCTCACTCTTTGCTTGTTTTACACGTTTTAACATTTTTGCCTGTTTTTTTTTCCCCTTCACTTGTGTTTTTGTGCTGTTTGTCTTCTGACAGTTATGCTAATAAAGCAGAGTGTTTATATGAACCTGCAGTCATCTCCATTGGTCTGGTTTAAATCTGACAACATTAGCACATGGCTAGTTGTTTTTCAGAGAACACGCAGAATCTGGGGGGAAAAAACAAAAGCCTTTCCTCAAGCACCGAGTGACTCCATGTTTAACTTATTGGAGCTTCCTGAACAAACCTGAAAGTGATCTGTCTGTGTGTCCATATTGATAATTATAATAAGTGTACTACCCTCTTGTTAAAGATTTCATATTATTGCATTTAGCAAGAACACGGGTAGATCCTTATGCTAGCTAAAGTTAGGTAAGAAACATGATGACCATTTTTACTATCTTCATAAATGAAATGACGGGAACACTTTACAGCATGAGGAGGAAGTTCCATGAGCTAGTCACTAATGAAAAATGAACCATTTCAAAAATTCATTTCATCACTGAAGAGTGCGTAACACAGGAGCACTTTATACGCATGTTTATGTCTTAGACGACAAACCATGAGCCAGAATCACTTATAAAATAAAGCGTATAACCCTAAAATGTACAGTGAGTTCGGAAAGTATTCAGACCCCATCAGTTTCTTCACACTTTACTGTGCTATAGATTTATTTGGAATGTACTGTATCTACTTTTTGCCAATTAATCTACACAGAATAGTCCACTATATAACAGTTAGTCCCAGTCCACTAATATGGTTACAGCGTTCTGAGAGCACTGGTATTTAGTACAACAGCACTGGTACATTTCACTGTGTGCATCACTCTGCTTGTCTGTGTTCACTACATAAAATGTCAATGCTACCAACAGTTTGTTCCATTGAAACCATTACTACACCTACTACAGGGCTGTCAGTCAGTCTGTGGGTTACCATGGCAACACAAAACACTCTATCCAGCTGTGGCTTCTTTGGGAAATATTTTCCTTGACAGAGCAAGAATAAACCTGCTGAAATGACAATCACCTCAGAAAAACTCCATCAATCAAGCCTTTAAGCAGAACTCCAAACACTACAGCTGGCAAAAACCAGGTACTGCTCATCAACTGGTGATACCATCCTTATGGTGAAACATAGTGGTGGCAGCATCAGGCTATGTGTGTACTTCTCAGTGACAATGGTGGGGAGAGTAGAGAGAGAATGATGAATGCTGCCAAATACTTGAGTCCATGCAGAAAACCTGTTCCAACATCCTGAGGAAAGCC
This sequence comes from Cranoglanis bouderius, assembly GCA_023630585.1. Taxonomy (NCBI): domain Eukaryota; kingdom Metazoa; phylum Chordata; class Actinopteri; order Siluriformes; family Cranoglanididae; genus Cranoglanis; species Cranoglanis bouderius. Next base: position 147,107 of record CM042561.1, read on the forward strand.
CAGATGGAACCCCATGGAAAATCTGTGGAGAGCTGAAGGGGGCAGTTCACAGTTGCTCCACATGCAACCTGACTGAGCTCAAGAAAGCTTGCCCAAATCCAGGTGTGTAAAGTTTGTAGAGCAGAGGTATCCAATCTTATCTGCAAAAGGCCAGTGTGGTGCATGTTCCAAACAGGATGAAGCCTCACCTTATTCCACCTGTTTAATGTGTTTCAGTTGATTATCAGGTGAGGCTCCTGCTTGTTTGGAATGAAAACCTGCAGCACACTGGCTCTTTGTGGATGAGATTGGGCCTTTGATAAGGATGTAGAGGCTTTACCAAGAAGAACAAAAGCTGTAACTGTGTTTGTCACTTGATATTTATATTTATATGTTGCAATTTCACAATAAAGGTGAAAAATGTTCTGACATGATTTAACTTAGTTTCTTTTTCTTTCTTTTTTTTTACACCATAAAAACCTGCCATTTTAACAGTGGAGTGTAGACTTTTTATATCCACTATATACAGGTGCATCTCAAAAAATTTGAGTATCATGGAAAAGTTCATTTTTTCCCGTAATTTAATTCAAAAAGTGGAACTTTCATATATTCTAGATTCATTACACATAAAGTGAAATATTTCAAGCCTTTTTTTGTTTTAATCTTGATGATTACGGCTCACAGCTCATGGAAATCAAAAATCCAGTATCTCAAAATATTAGAATAAAGAATTTATAATACAGAAATGTTGACATTCTAAAAAGTATGTTAATTTATGCACCCAATACTTGGGCGGAGCTCCTTTTGCACAAATTACTGCATCAATGGGGTGTGGCATGGAGGCGATTAGCCTGTGGCACTGCTGAGGTGTTATGGAAGCCCAGGTTTGTCTGGCCAATCAAGCACAGTAATACCATGGTCAGAAAATATATATGAAGAATCATTTGTTCCAATGGCAGTGACTATTTTAAATCAAATTATTTTTTATTTAAATCAACATTTTTTTTCTTTGGGATGTTTGGAAATGTGCTTTATGTATTATGTAGTTGGTGTAATTTTATTCAAGTCTGTGTTTGTGTCAATGTGTAAGCATCTATGTGGATGTATTTATGGATATGTGTATGATTTGTCAAAGACAAATTTCCGCTCTGTGACAAACAGAACGGATAATGAAGTTAAACTAAACTAAACCAAACCAGTTACTAGTAGTTTTGGCTCTGTGGGAGGGGCCAAATCCTGCTGGAAAAGGAAATCAGCATCTCCATAAAGCTTGTCAGCAGATGGAAGCATGAAGTGCTCTAAAATCTCCTGGTAGACGCAACATCAACTCTCGACTCAAGAAAACCCAGTGGACCAACACCAGCAGATGACATGGCACCCCAAATCATCACTGACTGTGGAAACTTCACACTGGACTTCAAGCAACTTGGATTCTGTGCCTCTCCAGTCTTCCTCCAGACTCTGGGACCTTGATTTCCAAATGAAATGCAACATTTACTTTCATCTGAAAAGAGGACTTTGGACCACTGAGCAACAGTCTGGTTCTTTTCCCTTTAGCCCAGGTGAGACACTTCTGACGTTGTCTCTGGTTCAGGAGTGGCTTGACACTATGAATGCGACACTTGTAGCCGATTTCCTGAACACATCTGTGCGTGGTGGCTCGTGAAGCCTCAGTCCACTCCTTGTGAAGCTCCCCCAAGTTCTTGAATCGGCTTTGCTTGACGATCCTCATAAGGCTGCGGTCATCCCTGTTGCTTGTGCAGCTTTTCCTACCACACTTTTCCCTTCCAGTCACCTTTCCATGAATATGCTTTGATACAGCACTCTGCGAACAGCCAGCCCTTTCAGCAATGACCTTCTGTGGCTTACCCTGCTTGTGGAGGGTGTCAATGAGTGTCTTCTGGACAAGTGTCAAGTTAGCAGTCTTCCCTATGATTGTGGTTGTGTGTACTGAACCTAACTGAGAGATTAAAGGCTCAGGAAACCTTTGCAGGTGTTTTGAGTTAATTAGCTGATTAGAGTCTTCTCAGGTCAACATTTCTGTATTATAAATTCTTTATTCTAATATTTTGAGATACTGGATCTTTTGATTTCCATGAGCTGTGAGCCGTAATCATCAACATTAAAACAAAAAAAAAGCTTGACATATTTCACTTTAGGTGTAATGAATCTAGAATATATGAAAGTTCCACTTTTTGAATTAAATTATGGGAAAAATGAACTTTTCCACAATGTTCAATTTTTTTGTAATGCACCTGTGTCATATATATATATATATACACACCCTATTTTTTTTTGTACAAACTTTGTTATAGATTTTTTATTTTATGACTTCTACATTGCAAGTCAGTACAAAGTACTCTCAGTACAGTAAAAACATTTTAGATTCCCAAACATTAGTTTTCTAGCACAAAATTAAATGTTACAGAAAAATGTTTGTATGTCATTAAAGAAAGCAGCGTATTACGTAAGAGACACTTTTCAGACAAAAAAACAAAAAAATAAGAAGCGAGTGCGAAAGTCAAAGTGTCCAGAAGAACTGTGGCTGGTTCTGCAAGATGCTCAATAAAACTTACCAGCTCATTTCCTTATAAAACTGCACACATTGTACCAGAGACTACTATTTTAATTTTAATTTTAATTTTTTTGTCACACCAAATATTGACTGTTTACTTTCTTTATGGTATTTCTTTTATGTAGAAACATTTAATTTCATTATTTTGAAGGCATCTTTGCTCTACAGCATTTCTTTGCATGTGTCTAAGACTTTTGCACAGTACTGTACATACAGTGCTCACTAATATCGGCCCCCTGGGTAAATATGAGCAATGAAGGCTGTGAAAATTTGTCTTTATTCTTTAACCTTTTGATCTTTTGTTAAAAAAAAATCACAAAAATTCTCTACTCTCATGGACATCAAACAACTGCAAACACAACACAGGTTTATAAAAAAAAATATCTTTGTTAAATATAGGTGTGCAACAATTATTGGCCCCCTTTTAGTCAATACTTTGTGCTGCCTCCCCCTGAGTCTTCTCCTATAATGCCTGATGAGGTTGGAGAATACATGGCAAGGGATCTGAGACCATTCCTCCATACAGAATCTCTCCAGATCCTTCACATTTCAAGGTCCACGCTGGTGGACTCTCCTCTTCAGTTCACCCCACAGGTTTTCTATGGGTTTCAAGTCAGGGGACTGGGATGGCCAGGGCAGGACCTTGATTTTGTGGTCAGTAAACCATTTTTGTGTTGATTTTGATGTATGTTTTGGATCATTGTCCTGCTGGAAGATCCGACCACGGCCCATTTGAAGCTTTCTGGCAGAGGCAGTCAGGTTTTCATTTAATATCTGTTGATATCTGATAGAGTCCATGATTGATCCACAAGTTTGTTTTTGGATGAGAGTAGATGCTTTTTTCTTGAAACCCTTCCAAACAACTTGTGGTGATGTAGGTGACTTCGGACTGTAGTTTTGGAGACTTTCTGACCCCAAGACGCAACTAACTTCTGCAATTCTCCAGCTGTGATCCTTGGAGATTTTTTGGCCACTCGAACCATCCTCTTCACAGTGAGTTGAGATGATATAGACACACGTCCAATTTCAGGTTGATTCATAACATTTCCAGTTGACTGGAACATCTTAATTATTGCCCTGATGGTGGAAATGGGCATTTTCAATGCTTGTGCTATTTTCTTATAGCCACTTCCCATTTTGTGAAGCTCAACAACCTTTTGCTGCACATCACAGCTATATTCCTTGGTCTTACCCATTGTTATGAATGACTAAGGGAATTTGGCCTGTGTGTTACCTCATATTTATACCCCTGTGAAACAGGAAGTCATAGTTGAACAATTTCCTGTTCCTAGTCACCCAGGTGTACTAAAAAAATGTTAAATATCAGTGGGAATATACTTCGGATATAATTTTCTCGTATGAATTCATAGGGGTGCCAATAATTGTTGCACACCTATATTTAACAAAGATTTTTTTTTAATAAACAATTGTCTGATATCTGTGAGAGCAGAGCATTTTTGTGATTTTTTTTTTTTAACAAAAGTTCAAAAGTTTAAACAATAAAGAATTTTTCACAGCCTTCTTTACTCATATTTACCAAGGGTGCCAATATTAGTGGAGGGCACTGTACATAATAATAATAATAATAATAATAATAATAATAATAATAATAATAAACATAAACATAACATAAACATAAACACTGCAGCTGCTTATAAAATTGATATATTTACACTTTTATATTTGTAATTTTTAGATCATGTTGTTGCTAAACTGTCACTAATAACCTTAAAAGCTACATTTGTAATGTGACATTTATGAAGCTGCACTTGATCCACATTTACAGATGATACATTTACACATTAAAGACACGGGTACCTCTAAGTAACTCTGTAACTCTGTAACTCTAAGCACACACTCACACACACACACACACACACACAACACACACACAATTTTGCAGTCGGACTTTAAGCTCACCTACAGCCTGCGTCATGCTGCTACACACCACATCCATGATAAAGCGCGCGCACACACACGGTTTTGTTTTGAGCTCATTCACACACTGGACTGACAGAAGCAGGTGAAGGGAACTGAGCTGGTTGATCACAGATGTGTGTGTAAACAATGAAACCATATCAACAACGTAAATATAACACGTGCATGTGCAAGAGCTGTGACCCAACACACACACACACACACACACACACACACAACATGTGTATATACACACATGTTGAATATTCCGGTGTTTAATTAATACTGTGATTAAACTCTATAAATTTTCACGTGAAAACCAAATCTAAAAACACACTGCGCCTCTCCAGCAGCGCGAGAGCAAATAATTAAGTGCACCAAAAGCTAATAAATTAAAACGGAAATAAATTAACGCGCGAGCTTTTTATTGCAGGGAGTCGTTCGTGAAGTTCACTTACCTGCGCGAGGAGAATCCAGCACGCGCGCTCCACAGGTGAGAAATCAGTCCGCCTGGCGCGCGCTACTCCTTTATCCCGGCGGTGATGCGCGCGACACCGACCCGGAGAGAGAGAGAGAGGGGGGGAGAGAGGGGGAGAGAGGGGGAGGTGGGGAGAGAGAGTGGGGGGGGGAGAGAGAGAGAGAGAGAGAGAGAGAGAGAGGTATGGGGGGAGGGGGGGGGGGAGAGACGGGGGGAGGAGAGGGGGGGGAGAGAGAGATGGGGGGGTCGCTGTTATTAGAGGAAACCATTCCCTGTTTATTTTATAGTTTCTGGACCGGATGTCGCCATTGTGCTTTTTTCTTTAAAAACATTACTACATTTTTAAGAATATTTCTCTCTCTCTCTCTCTCTCTCTCTCTCTCACACACACACACACACACACACACACACACACACACACATACACACACACACACAAACCTTCAAGTGTTTTTAAAGGGTTAGTTAAAGGTTCTTGGTTTCCTAAATAGGTTCTAGTTTAGAACACTTTCTGAGTGTGTTTGTGTTTTTTGCTCTAAATCTGGGGTTGTTCTGTGATATAGAATATAACATTTTCCAACAAAATTCCACAATTTATTTCTAAAGACTGCATGATTTGTGATTGTGTGTGTGTGTGTGTGTGTGTGTGCGTGTGTGTGTGTGTGTGTTATGAGAACAAGCTTTGTGGATGCAGATAAACACACTGGATCACTTCCTGCCTCAGACTCAGAATCTGTGCTTATGATCTCAGAGCCGTGAGATCCTAGATTCTTATTGAATACAGTAGCAAAGTTAACCACAGAAGCACAAATACCAACAGTATGTAGCAGCGATGACTTTATGAGTTCATAACGAAATTGGAAACATTAGACAGAAAGTTCAGAGTATTAACGTAAAGTCAGACAGTTTGATAACTAAACACATAGACAACATTATAACCACACCAGAAGAGCGATTCGAATCTTTAACTCCAATCCAACAGACTGAATTTACTTTTCTAAATCATAAAGCTGTGTACTAGATCCCTTACCTTCACATTTCATCAAACAGATACAACCAGAAGAAATCAAACCGCTGTTAGAAATAATAAAGGGAGATATTCTTCACCACTCTCACCTCTGGCTTGCTCATGGATCCAAATCTATATCCAGATTTCTGTAAAGCTGCTTTGTGACAATCTCTACAGTACAAATAAAATTTAATTGAACTGGATCATTTGGATGGTGTGAATTTTACATAGAAGTAAAAAAAATAATAAAATGAGACCTCCAGCAGCCTCATAGGGCAGAACCTGGCACCAGCACTGACCGCCTCAACCCTTTCAAACCAATCAGAGAGTTTTGATGGGACCTTAACACTGATGGCATATAAGGCCTTCTTGGAGTCTGTCAACAACCAACCAAATTTAAATAAAAAAAACATATACAAACACTTTAGGGTGGAAAATTTAAGAAAACACTTACAATAGCCTGGTTGCATATGCTTATAAGTGTGCACACACCTTGACTAATACTTTGTTAAAGCACCTTCTGCATGTAATAGAGCACTCAGTGTTTTTGGGTAAGAGGCTTCCAACTTAGAACCTTTGAACCTAAAAATGTTCCAGATCTATCAAACAGTGAGGGGATCTCCTGTACACAGCCCACTTCAAGTCATTCCTCTTCGTGTTTTTGATAGGATTTAGATCAGGGCTCTGATTGGGCCATTCCAAAATGTTGGTTTTCTTCTTCTGAAGCTGTTCCTTTGTTGACTTGGATTTGTGCTTTGGGTCGTTATTGGTGATGTCACTGTGCTGCTCCATTTTCTCCACTTGTTGATAATGGCCTTCACAGTGTTCAGTGGTACATCTAATGATTTGTAAATTCTTTTGTACCCATTTCCTGATCGATACTTCTCCACAGTGAGATCCAGTGCATGTTTTGTAAGCACTTTCAGTAATCAGATGAAACCAAGAAGATCGTACAGAAACAGCTGGTCTTTATTTGGGGTCAATTCATTTGAATTCAGTTTTATTTGTATAGCGTGTTTAACAATGGACATTGTCCCAAAGCAGCTTTACAGAAATATATAAATTCAGGATATAGATTTTAAATGAATGAATTTATGAGCAGCCAGATTAATGAGCATTAATGAGCAGCCAGAGGTGACGGTGGTGAGGAAAAACTCCCTGAGACGATATGAGGAAGAAACCTTGAGAGGAACCAGACTCAAAAGGGAACCCATCCTCATCTGGGTGACACCGGATAGTGTGATTATAAATAAATAAATCCCTTCAATAAATGTGCTAATGCTACATGGTCATATAATGCAGTTGTGTAACCAGGAAAATTCATTACAGTTTTTACATGAAGTCTGTTTTGTTATGTAACCACTTTCTGTAATCAGATTAATTAATCACAATCACTTTAGTGATGACAGGTGTATGATAATTACTTTTTAACATGAGATTGAATGTGATTGGTTAATTCTGAGGACAGTCACGTGCCCCATTATAAAAGGGTGTGCACACTTATGCAACCCGGTTATTATAAGCTTTTTTCCCTAAAAATTTCTATTGTTTTTTTTTTTTTTTTACTTTAATAATGTTGGTTGCTATTTCACATTAAAGATGGAAAAAGATCTAAAGTTATTTCTTGGTTTAATTTATTTTTTTTTTTTACAGCACAGAAACCTGCCATTGTAACATAGGTGTATAAACTTTTTATATCCAGTGTAAGAGCTCTTCATGAACACAGTAGTGTGGTTGATTATTTATTCTATTTATCTTTAAAAGAAAAGACCACACTGACTGAGGACTCCGGACTGACTGATAAAACAAAGCTGTACTGAAAATGTCAAACTCCTTCAGGTTTAAAATAAACAAGTGTGTGTCATATCCGATGCCCTCTACTCAGTGTAGAAGCAGACAGGCTGTAGTAGCCCATGTCGGTCAGAGAGAGAGAGAGAGAGAGAGAGAGAAAGAGAGAAGCTACAGCAGTGACCTTGTGACCTTTGACCCTAGTCTTCATGTTTTTGTCTTGACTCGTCTGCCTGGGAAGAATAGAGTCTATATTTAACAACTTTATTAGTTTATGTGGAGAATCAAAAACATCTGCTGTGTGTGTGTGTGTGTGTGTGTGTGTGTGTGTGTGTGTGTGTGTGTGTGTGTGTGTGAGGATGTACACAGAGGATGTACCCAGATTTTTTATGCTTCATTACATGAGTGAATTTACACATTTACACAGTTCAGTTTATTTGACTTTACAGTAGAGTATGGGGAGATGGAAAAATGGAGAACTGAAGAACTAGGGAGATGGAAAAATGGAGAACTGGAGTGACATCAAACTGCTGGTGTGAAAACTTGACAGAATTCACACATTTGACTAAATTACACAGAACAAAAAACATTGGAACTTCAGTTGAATTCAATTCAGTTTTATTTATATGGTACATTTAACAATGGACATTGTCCCAAAGCAGCTTTAAAGATATCCAGATATAATTATAGATTTAGATTTATCCCTAATGAGCAGCCAGAGGTCATGGTGGGAAAGTAAAAACTCCCTGAGACAACATGAGGAAGAAACCTTGAGAGGAACCAGACTCAAAAGGAATCCCATCCTCATCTGTAGTGCGATTATAAATCATTTCTCTTCTATAACTGTATACTATATAGTCAAGCAGCGTGTAGGAGATCTTCATTATAAGCATCACAGCTATTTTTAAATTTCTGTAGAGTTTTAGATTTAAGTCTATAATATCCAGGTGGAGTTATTCACTGTATAATGAATGAATGAATGAATGAATGAGTCAGTTTATGTCACCATCATGTAACGTGTGTTTACACAGTAGTTGGGATCTCGCTCCTGTAAGCATTTAGAAAGTTATTATACAGCTCAGGAACATCTTTACATCAGGTGTGAATTGTGCGTGCGTGCGTGCTTGTGTGTGTGTGTGTGTGTGTGTGTGTGTGTGTGTGTGTGTGTGTGTGTGTGTGTGTTAGTAAATCTACAAAGTTTCCCTGAGACGTTTTCTCACAGATAATAAAATCCAGCTGTGTGAAATACCCCCCACCCCTAACCCCTACATCTCTGTACAGTCTGTCTGTCTGTCTGTCTGTCTGTCTCTCTCTGTCTCTCTCTCTCTCAAGTTCAAGATCAGTGTGCTTTGTTGACATGACGGTTTAGTGACAATGATGATACAAACAATAACAGTGAACAAAGGCATAAAACACACTAATGAATGAAATAAAAATAGACATTAATTGAATAAAACAGATGTATTACAAGAATGTATGTAGGATTTATATAAATTTGTATAAATTATAGCAAATATGAAATATTTTAACACATTTTATTATAATTGGATTCACAGTGTTTCTACACTGTGCTCCTCAGGATGATCAGATGGAGACACCTGGGGGTCAGGAGGGATCAGTGCATCACAAAGAGTGCAGAAACTTACAGCAACTTACAAAATATTTTAATTCAGTTTATTCTGACGAACAGTTAATAGTTAATTAATTATAAATAAATAATATGAAGTGAATTTTCTGTTTTTCCTGTTTGCAGTTTTTGGTTAAAATTCAGTATCAGAGGTTTGGGTTGATGTTCATTAGAATGCAGGATTAACAGTTAGGGTTTAATATCGGGAGGGTTTGATATTAGTGATTACCATCTACTCTTGGTATACAGGCATGGGAAAAAGAAAACACACCCTCCTTCAATTCTATGTTTTACTTATCAGGCCCTAAATAATAATTGTGTTATTCTAAAACTTACACCAACTTCGATAAAGAACCAACTTTGATTCAACTGCACTATTTGACCATGTAGTATTAATACATTTATTGAAGGGATTTATTTATTTATAATCGCACTATCCGGTGTCACCCAGATGAGGATGGGTTCCCTTTTGAGTCTGGTTCTTCTCAAGGTTTCTTCCTCATATCGTCTCAGGGAGTTTTTCCTCACCACCATCGCCTCTGGCTGCTCATTAGGGATAAATTCATACATTTAAAATCTATATCCTGAATTTATATATTTCTGTAAAGCTGCTTTGGGACAATGACCATTGTTAACCATTGCCCACCTGCACTTGCATCCGCCTCTTCTATCACCTCCTGACAAGTATCATAAAGAAATTCCCCCCAGGTGCAGTTTCTTTATTTTGAATTTTCCCACTTTATTTTTATTTTTCCAGTTAATCAAGGTCCCAGTGTCTGGAGGAAGAGTGGAGAGGCACAAAATCCAAGTTGCTTGAAGTCCAGTGTGAAGTTTCCACAGTCAGTGATGATTTGGGGTGCCATGTCATCTGCTGGTGTCGGTCCACTGTGTTTTCTCGAGTCAAGAGTCGATGCAGCGTCTACCAGGAGATTTTAGAGCACTTCATGCTTCCATCTGCTGACAAGCTTTATGGAGATGCTGATTTCCTTTTCCAGCAGGACTTGGCCCCTCCCACAGAGCCAAAACTACTAGTAACTGGTTTGCTGACCATGGTGTTACTGTGCTTGATCGGCCAGCCGACTCTCCTGACCTGAATTTTGTCAAGAGGAAGATGAGAGACACCAGACCCGACGATACAGATGAGCTGAAGGCCGCTATCAAAGCAACCTGGGCTTCCATAACACCTCAGCAGTGCCACAGGATGATCGCCTCCATGCCACGCCCCATTGATGCAGTAATTCGTGCAAAAGGAGCCCCGCCCAAGTATTGAGCACATAAATTAACATAGGTTCCAGAAGGTCGACATTTCTGTATTATAAATTCTTTATTCTAATATTTTGAGATACTGGATTTTTGATTTCCATGAGCTGTGAGCCGTAATCATCAACATTAAAACAAAAAAAGACTTAAAATATTTCACTTTATGTGTAATGAATCTAGAATATATGAAAGTTTGAATTCAATTACGGAAAAAAATGAACTTTTCCACAATATTCTAATGTTCTAATTTCTAATGAGAATTTTTGTGTATATATATATATATATATATATATATATATATATATATATATATATATATATATATATATATATATATAATAAGATAAATGCTAATGACTAGCAACACTGTAAAGATGACAAAACAAATTCTAAAATTTTGATATTACAAAATTACACTCAAAAAACTTGCTGCAATAAAAAGTCTTCATTTTGTAAGTTAACATTCACTCAGTCCTGTACAGTAGCTTATGTATGAGATTTATAAACAGTATACACAGTGTTTATAATATACTTACACATGCTCTATAAAAATAAAGTTAATATACATTTAATTCAGTGTTTCAAAAGCGAAGTCTTCATCCGGTCCATACAGTTTTAACGGCGCATGTGCACTCTGTCTGTAATTCAAATAAATAAAATAAATGTACAGGATATGAAAGAGTTAAATAACATCATAAAAACATTCAGAATTTACAGCCATGATTTAATATACAAAGTGAAAGATTAATTTAACTATATTAATTAATTTCTTGGCTTATTCTTTATGATTCTGTATCCTGAAACACACACACACACACACACACACACACAAACACACACACACACACACACACACACACATATTATATTTATACTTATTTAAAAAGTCTTTATTACAAGCTCTTATGAGAAAAAGATTTTGTAAGCCTTTATGTTTGAGTGTTTTTATGAAATAAAAGTGTGTTCTGACCCCAGTGGTTTTCTGGAGCCACGTTCTCATAGACGGGATACAGCGGGTTCTCCTGCTCACTCCGTAACTTTCTCGCACGAAGAACGTCACGTACACACTGGTGCAGGTATGTGTACTGACTCTGCTTACACACACACACACACACACACACACACATACACACACACAAGTTAAATGTGGTCTCTTTTATATTGAGTAATAGGTTTGTGTGATATTGATTTTTCCCTGCTCATGATTTACCATTTTATCAACAATGTGAGATGGGGAAGGGGGCGGGGCTTTCAGGTGGTGTCAGTTAATATCAGAGAGTTCAGAACATCTGCGCAATCATTACAGATTCATATGTCAAATGTCTCATCTCTCATTTTATTGGGGAGAAAACAAAGACTGCTCTTTGGCGTATTTTTGAGTGATAACTCACACTAGCATACTCCAGTGTTAAATTTTGGCAGGTCTGGTAATACAATATAATCAGAGTAAACATCACTGGATATCATGGCAGTGTAATATTGTACAGAGACGATAACACTGTTATTTCAAATAAGCCTAATGAGTAATGTGTTATGGAACAGTGAATGAGGTCAGAGGTTGTGTCCCACCTCAGTCTGCACCATGTGTGAGCGATGCAGTCTCAGGTCAAACACTGCACCATAAATATCCACTGTGTCTTTAGTGTTTAGCTGCTGCAGAACCCGGTCAAGAACAATAAAGGTTCCAGTACGGCCCACTCCGGCACTGACACACACACACACACACACACACACACACACACACACACACACACACACACACAGAGGAACACATAGAACAAAAAAAGCTAAGCATTATATCTAGAAAACAGAGCCTAAGGTGGAACAGGAACAATAATCAGAAACACAACTAGAATTAAAAACAAAAATACAGAACCTGATCTAGAACCTGAAATAGAGGAAAGTAGAGAACAACCAGAACAGGAACTGGAACAACAACCATAAAATGTAAATAAAACATCTAGAACTACATACAAAACAGAAAATATGGAGCTACAGAATGTGAATCCAAAAAAGAACACAAATAAAAGCAGGAGCCAAAACCAGAATAAGGGACCGTTATTTTAAGTTTGTTATTTTAAATGTAGAAGCGCGGTAAGCACGCTCATATAGAGAGCGACGCCATCACAACGCTCATGCGGTGCGACACGCTCGTTTTTCGAGATGAAAAAATCCCAACTTTTCAGAATGCCGCAAGCGCACCGCAGGTCATGTGACAAGAACCAACCAATCCATCCTGTGCTAAAACTTACTCATTGTCATGGAGAGCACAGCTCAGGGATGCTTAGCAACGGCAGACACCACGGGAGCGCAAGGTGAAAGCGGCGTGGCCATGTTTTCCACGCGTTTTTAGGCGCAACATGTGAATAGTCCCTAACAGTCAGAACTAGAACCTAAATAATAATTAGGATTAAAACCAAAATTAGAACCCAAAGCAGAACTGCAGTCAGAACGAGAACAAACACAAGGCCAAAAAACAGAACTGGGAGGAGAAGGAGAACAAGAACAAGTACAGGAACAGGAACAGGAACAGGAATGAGAATCATAATGAAGTACTAATATAACAGGAACCTGAACATGAATAAAAAAACAACACAAAAAAACAGCAAAATCACAACTAGAACTGGAACAACAACCATATTTGTGGATGGACCCAATATGTCACATCTTTTGAGTTCCTGTGCGTGTGTGTGTGTGTGTGTGTGTGTGTGTGTGTGTGTACCTGCAGTGGATGACGGAAGGTCCGGAACCCGGGGTTCTGTTGATGTAATCTCTCACAGTGCGAACAAACTGGACCAGAGACTGAGTGCTTTCAGGAACTCCATGATCGGGCCACACGGTGTAGTGGAACTGACGCACAGTTCTAGAGTAATTCAACTGATCCTCCTGTACACACACACACACACACACACACACACACACACACACACAATAAAGCATAAAAGTGGTTCTTTAAACTCCAGTGTTTTGGAGAACAGCTGCACCTTAAACAGACCAATCAAAAGTTAGAACATTAATGGCATAACACGAAATTGTTAGATTTCCACATTGCACAGTATCATACCACCCACCCTGCCCATACCCGCCCTGCCCATACCCGCCCTGCCCATACCCGCCCTGCTCTGCCCATACCCGCCCTGCCCATACCCGCCCTGCCTAATGTCACTACATGATGCAGAAAAATTAGTCCATGCTTTCATCACCTCTAGGTTGGATTATTGTAATGCCTTACTGTCTGGATGTTCCAGTAGGAGCATAAACAAACTCCAGTTAGTCCAGAATGCAGCTGCAAGAGTCCTTACTAGAACCAGAAGATATGACCACATCACCCCTATCTTATCCACACTGCATTGGCTCCCAGAGAAATTTCACATTGATTATAAAATACTACTATTGACTTATAAAGCACTAAATGGTCTCCCGCCACAGTACCTGAGCGAACTTTTGGTCTTTTATGATCTGCCACGCCTACTTCGATCAAAAGGTGCAGGCTATTTGTTGGTATCTCGAATAGTGAAGGCTACAGCAGGGGGAAGAGCTTTCTCTTACAAAGCCCCACAGTTATGGAACAGCCTTCCAATTAGTGTTCGGGACTCAGACACAGTCTCAGTGTTTAAGTCCAGGCTGAAAACATATTTGTTTAGTCAAGCCTTTTATTAAAGGTGCAGATCTGGAGGGTTTATGGTCATAGAGTGTTTTGGTAAGCTGGGTTATTTCAATGATGTCACCAACACTCACACTCACAACAACACACGTGTTTGTGTGTGTTTGTGTGTGTGTGTGTGTGTGTGTGTGTGTGAGAGAGAGAGAGAGAGAGAGAGAGAGAGAGAGAGGTGTTCTCCAGATAACCTGGGCTAAATGAGTGTTACTTACATTACAGATCTTAAACTCCCGGATGGTCCACTCTGGTAGAACTGACTCGGACTGCATCCGCACGATCAGATCTCCATAATACAGTGAGTCCTGATCAAATGGCCAGTAGTGGTCACATTTCACCTGTACACACACACACACACACACACACACACACACACACACACACACACACACACACACAGAGTTCAGGATATTGCGGCTGTGGTGTTGAGTAGCTGTACACTGGGGCATGGGGACTAATATAATAATATAGTGCATTAATCAGGGGATATTAATACTGAGGATTACTGAGAACACTACAGAAAGGCTGCACTAATATAATATATAATATAGTACAGTCCCCTCCAAAAGTATTGGAATGCCAAGGCCAATTCTTTTGTTTATGCTATACACTGAAGACATTAGAGCATGTCTATAACAAAAACATTTATAATGAGAACTTCTACAGTAACGAGAACAGCGATGATGAGAATGTCTATAACAAGAACATATATAACATATATAACTATCCAAAATCATTAGGAACAAAGCACAGACTGTAAAAGAGAACATAATTATGAACACTGAGAACTGAGACTCAGTGAGGAATAAAATCAGAGACAAAGCTGATTAATGACATTAATGCTGTGTCTCAATTCACACCCTGTTTATATATTAAAATAGCTCATATGTTTTGGATTATAAGCAAATTAGAGCTGCAACAACTAATAGATAAAATCAATAATAATCAATTATGAAAATCATTGTCAACGAATCTACGAGTCGACGCATGGCACGGGGCACGTTTACTCACTGCGTTACTTCTGTTACATAAAAAATAATGCATAAATATTTATATATCATATAAACTAGTACATATGTAACCAATTAATATATATATATATATATATATATATATATATATATATATATATATATATATATATATATATATATATATATATATATATATTAATGGGTTGCAATCAATATGATTCAACCCCCAGTGCAAATCAGGTTTATTGTCAAAATTTACAGACTTTCAGCTGTTTGTAATGAACAAATCAAACAAAAGCAACTGAAATAGTTCAACACAATGAATGCTTCAAGTGGTTTCCCCAAATTCAACTGAAAATGCAACTTATAATGACTTCTCCTGTCTCAAAACTATTCAACCCCTTCATGGCAAGCATCTTTAGTACTTAGTAGAGACCCTTTTGCTGTTATGATCTGTTGCAAACAAGATGCATAGCCAGACACCAGCTTCTGGCAGCGTTCCTGACCTAACCCTAACCCTAACCCTAACCCTTAGCCTGTTCCTCATGAGCAAAGGCCTCCAGTTCAGTAATATTCTTGGGTTTGCGTGCTGCAACCACCTTCTTCAAATCCCACCAGAGATTTTCTATGGGGTTCAAGTCAGGTGACTGTGATGGCCCTGTAGAATCTTCTAGGACTTCTTCTGCAACCAAGCCTTGGTGGAATTTGAGGTATGCTTTGGATCTTTGTCCTGTTGGAAGGTCCAATGACGCCCAAGCTTCAGCTTCCTCACAGACGGCATGACGTTTTCTCCTAGGATTTCCTGATACTTCAATGAATCCATCTCGCCTTCCACACGCTGCAGGTTTCCAGTGCCAGAGGATGCAAAGCAGCCCCAGAGCATCACCGAGCCACCACCATGCTTGACTGTGGACAGAGTGTTCTTTCTTCGTTGTTCTTTCTCCAGACATACCGCTGTTCCATCGTGCCGAAAAGTTCCAGTTTTGTTTCATCGCACCACAGAACAGAATCCCAAACCTTCTGTGGCTTATTTATATGATTTTGAGTGACTTTTCTTGTGCTTTTGGGTCAGTAGTGGTGAACGTCGTGGAGATCTGGCATGGAAACCTGCGTTTAGTACACGCCATACTGTGCTCACTGAAACCTCAGTGCCTGTTGCCACCAAGTCTTGCTGCAGGTCTTTTGCAGTCACTCGAGGGTTTTTCACAACCTGCCTCCCAGAAATCTGGTTGCAGCTGTTGATAGCTTCCTTTTTCTGCCCCGTCCAGGTATTTCATGTATTTTCTGCACCTAGCCAGTTCAGGTATTTCATGTCTGAAAAGTGTCTCTTACGTAATACGCTGCTTTCTTTAATGACATACAAACATTTTTCTGTAACATTTAATTTTGTGCTAGAAAACTAATGTTTGGGAATCTAAAATGTTTTTTGTACTGTTGTACTGACTTGATAATGTAGACATCATAAAATAAAAATCTATAACAAAGTTTGTACTAAAAAAATAGGGTGCCTAAAACTTTTGTAATACTGTACAAAAGTCTTAGGCAGGTGTGAAAAAATGCTGTAAAGTAAGGATGCTTTCAAAAATAGACATGTTAATAGTTTATATTTATCAATTAACAATAAGTGAGTGAACAGAACAAAAATCTACATCAAATCAATATTTGGTGTAACCCCCTTTACCTTCAAAACAGCATCAATTCTTCTAGGTACACTTGCACATAGTTTTTGAAGGAACTTGGCAGGTAGGTTCGCCCAAACATCTTGGATAACTAACCACAGTTCTTCTGTGGATTTAGGCAGCCTCAGTTGCTTCTCTCTCTTCATGTAATCCCAGACAGACTCGATGATGTTGAGATCAGGGCTCTGTGGGGGCCATACCATCACTTCCAGGACTCCTTGTTCTTCTTTATGCTGAAGATAGTTCTTTATGACTTTCGCTGTATGCTTGGGGTCGTTGTCATGCTGCAGAATAAATTTGGGGCCAATCAGATGCCTCCCTGATGGTATTGCATGATGGATAAGTATCTGCCTGTACTTCTCAGCATTGAGGAGACCATTAATTCTGACCAAATCCCCAACTCCATTTGCAGAAATGCAGCCCCAAACTTGCAAGGAACCTCCACCATGCTTCACTGTTGCCTGCAGACACTCATTCATGTACCGCTCTCCAGCCTTTTAGCAAACAAACTGCCTTCTGCTGCAGCCAGATATGTCAAATTTTGATTCATCAGTCCAGAGCACCTGCTGCCATTTTTCTGCCCCCCAGTTCCTGTGTTTTCGTGCATAGTTGAGTTGCTTGGCCTTGTTTCCACGTCGGAGGTGTGGCTTTTTGGCCGCAAGTCTTCCATGAAGGTCACTTCTGACCAGACTTCTCCAGACAGTAGATGGGTGTACCAGGGTCCCACTGGTTTCTGCCAGGTCTGAGCTGATGGCACTGCTGGATATCTTCCGATTGCAAAAGGAAGTAAGCCTGATGTGTCTTTCATCTGCTGCAGTAAGTTTCCTTGGCCGACCGCTGCATCTACGGTCCTCAACGCTACCTGTTTCTTTGTGCTTCTTCAAAAAAGCTTGGACAGCACATCTGGAAACCCCTGTCTGCCTTGAAATTGTGTCTGAATGGTGTATGATGTTTGACAGTAAACTGTCTTCAGTGACCTCACCTTGTTAGCTGACTTTGGCTGTTCCTCACCCAGTTTTATTCCTCCTACACAGATGTTTCTGTTTCAATTAATGATTGTGTTTCAACCTACATATTGAATTGATGATCATTAGCACCTGTTTGGTATAATTGTTTAATCATACACGCCTACAAAATCCCTGACTTTGTGCAAGTGTACCTAGAAGAATTGATGCTGTTTTGAAGGTAAAGGGTCGTCACAACAAATATTGATTTGATGTAGATTTTTCTTCTGTTCACTCACTTTGTATTTTGTTAATTGATAAATATAAACTATTAACATGTCTATTTTTGAAAGCATCCTTACTTTACAGCATTTTTTCACACCTGCCTAAAACTTTACATTAACACAACTGTTTGTCCAATTATATATATATATATATCTCAGTTTATCTCAGTTTGTGGATTTTATATTAAATAAATGAAACAATGGTACTGAACGTTGTCGAAAAAATAATCGGCCGATTGATCAATTATGAAACTAATCCTTGGCTGCAGCCCTGAAGCAAATCCTTGTTTTCTACCATCACTTTGGTAGAGATGAATCTTGATTCCAGAACATCTGTGGCTTATCTCTGTCATGCTTAATTCAATCAAAAAGTGCAGGTTCTTGTGTTAGTACCTTGAATAGTGAAGGCTACAACAGCCTTGTCATTATAAATGTTCTGTTTATAGACATTTATGGCATTTGGCAGAAACCCTTATCCAGAGCAGCTTACATTTTATTTCATTTATACATCTGAGCAGTTGACGGTTAAGATCCTTGCTCAAGGGTCCAACAGTGACGGCTTGGCAGTGCTGGGGTTTGAGCTCACATCCTTCCAATCAGTAATCCAATGTCTTAACCACTGAGCTACCACTGCCCTAGACAGTCTCATTATAGACATTCTTGTTAAAGCTCTTGTTATAGGTCTTGTCAGTGATGTTCTCATTACCCGTCCTTTCTCCACACACTGCGTCACCATGACAATGTTGTGGACGTTCTGCTCCCACACCATTTTCCAGAAATCATCTTTAGTTCCGGGAAGTGGTCCCTGTGTGGCGATGTACTCACGCCTGAAATTATTCCCCTTTAACACAAACAACATACATCACAACACACAACAAATCACTACACATACTGTATACATTACAACACACATGACATCACACACACTTACAGGAATGTAGCTGGCGTTTATGTAGTCTGAACTCGGATCATCATCCACACAGGACAGTTTCACTCGAGTCGAATCATCTGGACAAAAACAGGACAGAGGAGTTTACGTTTCTTTGTGGTTTCTCTGTAACATGACAAGTAACTGCATTATTTTTGTCTTATTAACTTGAAGAGAGAGAATAAAGAGAGAAAATAAAGAGAGAGAATAAAGAGAGGCTGGTGAGGGAACCACTGTTTATAGCTGCTATAACGTACGTGACAACAGGAACTAAATTTTTCAACAGAACATTAATTATTATTAACTACAAATGAATAAAAAGTATGATGTGTTGCTCTTTAATGAACTAAAAATTATAATCTGTGGTAAACTGCTGTGGTATAAAGAGGAATAAAATATTGATGGTGCTATAACTGGATTAGTCTCAGATGAAGCGCTCACATGGTAGGATGTTGTTGTAGCGGTTTTTTCCTCGGTTTTCCGGCAGTAACGCCGTGTCCAGAGGCTGGTTCCGACCCACTTCCTTCAGATCCTTCAGAACACAAAACAGCAGGTATAACTTCTCATGTGTGTTCAGTATGGAGTCGGGATTAATCCTGACTAGGAGATTACATACATACAGCAGCTTTAATGTTCTGTCATTACGTTATGATGCTGATTTTTCATCGTTTCACACAGAGCCGTTAATCCGATTAAAGGTAGATTATAAACAGTGAGCTGTGAGAATGACCTCATATTCCTGAGACAGCAGGTAGTTGGAGTCGGCCTGCAGTTTAGTCAGATGAACCTCGAAGTTTAAGATGTTAATTGGACTGCAAAAAAAAACAAGGTTAGAAAAATGTCAAAAGGTTAAAGGGCATTAAACTACATCATTATGTCTATCACACCCATCTTGAACCTAATTTACAATAAAATAAAATCAATTTAAATATATTTAAATATATATATATATATATATATATATATATATATATATATATATATATATATATATATATATATATATATAAACATGCTGAGATGAAACACACTGAGATTAGACAAACTGAGGAGACACACTTCTCTGTAAAATTAGTTCAGATATATTAACGCTGTGTGTTTACCTTGAGATGCGTCGATTCCTGAAAATCAGAACAAAAGGAAAGTTAATTAAACATGACTAATTATTTATAAACAGTGTGTGTGTGTGTGTGTGTGTGTGTGTGTGTGTGTGTGTGTGTGTGTGTTTGAAGGACTGTTAATGTTCATACCCTCTGATTCTCGAGATTGATGTCGTTCTGTCTCTTCTTATACT
>CM042561.1:170000-202500 GCA_023630585.1 Cranoglanis bouderius
CTCCTGCGCGGCTGACGGTGCGGAGGCGGAGTGTGTACAGTCGTCCCGGGTACAGACCCTTCAGCAGGCGGCTGTGTGACATGGTGCTCTGATATGCGTTAATCACTGACAGGGCGTCACCCGGAGACCACTGCAGATCAAAGTCATCATAATCTGATCTGTCTGGCCCCGCCCACTTCACCTCAGCTGACGTGTTGGTCACATCTCCATAGGAGAACAATGATGGTGGCTTTGGCGCTGCATGAGGAGAGAAGAACATATCATCTACACGTTTACATACAGAGGGGTCTCTCTCTCTCTCTCTGTCTGTCTCTCACTCTCTATCTCTGTCTCTCTCTCAGTCTGTCTCTCTCTCTCTCTCTCTCTCTCTGTTTCTCTTGATGTTCATGTCCTCACCGGTCCTGGCGATGGAGGTAGCCATGTTGGAGAGGTTAGCGCTGTGTGTGGTGATGTTGGCATAGTAGAGGCGTCCAGGTACGAGGTCATGGAACTCCAGCTGTGTGATGTCAGAGCTCAGATGCTGCTTGGCATGCTGGGATTGATTCGAGTCATACAGGGTGACTGTGTATCCGCTCACTTCACCTGCAGCAGGTTTCCAGCTCACATACAGAGCGTCTGTCCTGTTCCTGCTCTCTACACACACTGAGGACACGGCCGCCGGCACTGCACACACACACACACACACACACACACACACACACACACACACACACACAGAGGTCTCAAGTTGCAGAAAATAGCAGGTGTGTATGATACAGGTGTGAATGTGATACAGATGTGCAGACATGTGTGTGAGACCTCCGAGATGTGAATAGACTTGATGTTGAGGTATACAGGTGTTAGTGTGACGCACCAGTTTATGACTCAGGGGTGTGTGTGTGTGTGTGTGTGTGTGTGTGTGTGTGTGTGTGAGAGAGACCTGTGCGGGCTTGGATGGAGTTTTTGCTGCTAAGTTCTGCACTCTTTGTCAGAACTGTGGCTCTGTACTCAGTTCCAGGTCTCAGGTGAGAGAAGGAGCAGCTCATCATGTTCGCTCCTCCACTGCACTGCTCCTGCAGAGAGCTGTCACCTCTGTACAGGTAAACCACAAAGCTGTCAAAATCCCCCACAGGATGAGACCAGCCAAGAGACAGGGATGAGGACGAGCGGCTCAGGACGGACAGATCGGTGACTGGTGCCGGGACTGCGGGACACACAGTCAGCACCAACAGAGTTAATACTGCATACTGCTCAAGACATTTAAATGCCATGCATTTATTTTATTTTCTGAAAATAAACTCCTGTTAGCTACATTAGCCTCATAGTTCCAGTGTAAAACTAAATGGTAAATGGTCTGCACCTTTTAACCATAGTGGTTCTACAAAGAACCACTTCATTCTCCCATTCACACACACAGGGATTGAAACGCCAACCCTGTGATTAGTGAACAACCCGCTCTACCACCTGAGACACAGCCACCAGAATAAAACTTCACACACCAAGCATCTTGCTGAGTGACTGCATCTGGATTAAATTTATTGGAAATGTTTTATTTTGTGGTGTAGTGAACTGTAACTTTAAACTACTACTACTACTACTAATAATAATAATAATAATAATAATAATAATAATAATAGCTCACGTGTGCGCGTGTGTGTGACGGCCGCTCTGCTCTGTATCCCGCTGCTCAGGGTGTGTATGAGGATGCGATACTTCCTGCCTGGAGTGAGCTGTGTGAACTCGTGCTGCAGTGAAACAGGTGGCAGCGTGATGTTCCTCAATACAGACCCTCTCTCATCCTGCAGCAACACACTGAACCCATCACACACACCTTGTCCCGCATACCACCTCACGCACACACTGCTCAGACTCACAACACTGTCCACCTGCACTGACGTCACCGGGGAAGGCACTGAGAGAGAAAGAGACAGGTAAATAATAAATTGATGTCTGTTCATTAAACTAATATTTAGCATTAGAAGTGTATTGTGTTTGAAATGAGGTGTGTGTGTGTGTGTGTGTGTGTGTGTGTGTGTGTGTGTGTGTGTGTGTGTGTGTGGGTGTCATTATTCATGATTGTGTTATGTGCATTTAGTGCAGTAGAAATTGATGTTTGATGTTACTTAGAACAGCATGCTTCTGCTTATCAGTGTGATGTTTTATCTAATTAATTTTACATCTTTGAAAATGTAGTTCATAAGCTGCAGTAATTTAACTAAATCATTTTGTTATGCTCACATGTAACATGATAAACATCTATATCATATGTGCATATAAACATATCAGTGTGTGTTTGTATTTTGTAGTTGTTTTGAGGATTCAATAAGGCCAGTACAGAGTGTACAGTGGTAGCTCACTGGTTAAGACATTGGGCTACTGATTGGAAGGTTGTGAGTTCAAACCCCAGCACTGTCACTGTTGGGCCCTTGAGCAAGGCCCTCAACTGCTCAGATGTACAAATAAAACGTAAGTCGCTCTGGATAAGGGCGTCTGCCAAATGCCATAAGTGTGTGTGTGTGTATACCTGTACGTGCTGTAACAGTGTTGTTGTTATGTAAATTCCCACTGATAGACTGCACTCGGATGCTGTATTTTTGTCCAGGCTGTAATGAGCTGAAGGTTATGTCATTAACGTGTTTGGGGGTGGGGCGTGTCTCCGTGACTCCACCTGGACCAATCAGAAACACACAGTAACTGTCCACATCACCCTGAGACGGAGTCCAGCTCACACGCAGACCTGATGTCTCCTCTACGTTACTGACGTGGATGTTCTTCACTTTACTGGGGACTGAGGAGAGGAAACACACACACATCAGTTGATTAGATCAGTTGGTCTATTAGAGTAGGAATATAATGTGATGAAAGAGATAGAGAGATAGACAGCATGATGGAGAGACAGATGGAGTGACAAACAGACAGAGTGACAGAGACAGACGAGATAAAGAGACAGACAGATGAAAAAGGGACAGACACTCTGACAAACAGACAGACAGGATGACAAAGAGTGAGACAGAGAGACAGATAGACAGAGGAATAGAGAGACAGACTGACACTGGTGATGAGGTACCTGTTCTTCCTTCAATGAAGCATGTACTGAGATTGGGGCCACTGAAGGTGGACACGATGATCTTGTAGAGGCGTCCGGGCGTGAGCAGTGAGAGGACGTGCTGAGTCGTACTGCTGCTCAGAGTGACCGGGTGAAACACCTTCATATCATTAAACACAATCTGAACCTCATAATGATCCACATCTCCTACAGCTGATGCCCATGCCACGCCCAGCTCCTGTGTCCCCTGAGACAACAACGTCAGGTTACGCACACCAGCAGGGACTGAGCGAGAGAAAGAGAGAGAGAGAGAGAGATAGAGAGAGACATTAATTCTTTCTTATTTCATTGTTTTTCTGTGTGTGTGTGTATGTGTGTGTGACAGCAGCATCAAACAGCGATTCATCATTGCTCCCAAACCTGTTCTCGACTCAAATCTCTGCCATACTCCATCTTAAGACTCATAAAAACCTGTGGCAGTGGATCCTAATACTGTACAGAACAGATGGTGGGCTCTTAAACATCAATCAGTTCAGAGCTACGAGCAAACTGAGCACCACTATCATCATGGAACTTCAGTATGCAGGCAACAGTGCCATCATAGCATATACAGTTTATACGGAATGTCTTTGCCGAGGCATACAGGCCCTACATCAGCCATCACCAAAACAGCCAACCATCCAGCCTACTGTAATGATAAACAAAATCATTTATACAACTGAAGAACCTTTGTTAAGGTCAACAGTGGCAGTGCTGGGATTAGAACTCACAATCTTCCAAGTAGCAGTCCAACAGTCCACCAGTCCACCACTCACACCACATCCACCACTCAATCCACATCCACCACTCAATCCACTCAATCCACTCACACCACATCCACCACTCAATCGACATCCACCACTCACACCACACAATCCACATCCACCACTCAATCTACTCACACCACATCCACCACTCAATCCACTCACGCCACATCCACCACTCAATCCACTCACGCCACATCCACCACTCACACCACTCAATCCACTCACACCACATCCACCACTCACACCACATCCACCACTCAATCCACTCACGCCACATCCACCACTCAATCCACTCACGCCACATCCACCACTCAATCCACTCACGCCACATCCACCACTCACACCACTCAATCCACTCACACCACATCCACCACTCACACCACATCCACCACTCAATCCACTCACACCACATCCACCACTCACACCACATCCACCACTCAATCCACTCACGCCACATCCACCACTCAATCTACTCACACCACATCCACCACTCAATCCACTCACACCACATCCACCACTCAAACTATGGTGCTATGAAAAAGTATTTGCCCCACCCTGATTTATTCTGTTTTTGTGTATATCTCATACTAAATAGTTTTAGATCTTCAAACGAAATACAACATAAAACAAAGGCAACCTGAGTAAACACACAATACAGTTTTATAAATTATTTTTTTTTAGTGAAGCAAAAAAAGTTATCCCCCATATGAAAAACTAATTGCCCCTTTAACTTAAAATCTGGTTGTGCCACCTTTAGCAGCAATAACTGCAACCGAACGCTTCTGATAACCGGAGATCAGTCTTTCACTTACTTCTAGGACTAGGACTTACTCTTATGCTTTGGATCGTTGTTTTGCTGCATAATCCAGTTGCGCCTGAGTTTCAACTGACTGAAGACCGGACATTCTCCATTAGGATTTTCTGGTAGAGAGCAGAATTCATGTTTCCCTCAATTATTGCAAGTTGCCCTGAAACAGCACAGCATCCCCACACCATCACACTTCCTCCACCATGCTTGACCGTAGGTATAATGTTCTTTTTGTTGAATTCGGTATTTGGTTTATGCCAGATGTAATGGGACCCCTGTCTTCCAAACAGTTCCACTTTCAACTCATCAGTCCACAGAACATTCTCCCAAAAGGTTTGAGGATCATCAAGGTGTGTTTTGGCAAAATTCAGATGAGCCTTAATGTTCTTCTGGGTTAGCAGTGGTTTTCACCTCGCAACTCTTGCATGGATGCCATTTTTGCCCAGTTTCTTTCTGGTAGTGGAGTCATGAACAGTGACCTTTATTGAGGCCTGTAGGTCCTTTGATGTTGTCCTTGGCTCTTTTGTGACTTGCTGGATGAGAAGTTGCTGTGCTCTTGGAGGAATTTTGTAAGGTCTGCCACTTCTGGGAAGGTTCACTACTGTGCAGAGTTTTTTTCCATTTGGAGATAATGGCTCTCACTGTGGTCCTTTGGAGTCCCAGAGCCTTTGAAATAGCTCTGTAACCCTTCCCAGACTGATGTATTTCAATTACCTTCTTCCATAATGTGTTAATGGGTAAGAGCTTTTAACCAACCTCATGCTGTTGAAAAAGTTCTATTTAAGTGTTGATTTGATTGAACAGGGTTTGCAGTAATCAGGCCTGGTTGTGTCTAGTCCAGCTGAATCCCATTATGAATGCAGTTTCATAGATTTGGGGAGTTAGTAACTATGGGGGCAAATACATTTAAACACAGACCCAGATGGTATTGGATAACTTTTTTGCTTCAATAAATAACATTATCATTTAAAAACTGTATTTTGTGTTTACTCAGGTTGCGTTTGTTTTATCCCCCCAACCCGAAACAAACAACAACTGAAAGTGAAACTGAAAACCATTTTGGGCTGCTGATCGGAAGGTCGTGAGTTCAAATTCAAGCACCGCCGAGCTGCCACTGTTGTTCCCTTGAGCAAGGCCCTTAACAGCTTCTAATGTGTGTGCACTAACTTGGATGGGTTAAATGCAGAGGACAAATTCTGAGTATGGATTACCATACATTGGCCGTCACATTCACTTATTGCAACCAAATATTTAGTGTTATTTACTTTCATTTACTTTAAGACTATCTGTTCTTATAATTTTGCTCACCTAAAAAGTGGGTAGTCTGATACAAAATGTACTATGTTCTATGCTGTTTAAAACATGTAGATATAAATACCATGTGTGTGTGTTTACTCACGTGTTCTCCCGTGAGTGGACACAGTGGCCTCGTACTTGCCGCTCCAAGTGCTGATGATGACAGTGTACAGTCGTCCCGGGACAAGGTTAGTGAACACACACTCATCCTGGGACTGTGTGACTGTGGTGTTGTGTTGGATCACGTTGTTGTGTTTAACAACTATCTGGTAAAAGTCAAAATCTCCAGCAGGATGTCGCCAGTACACCCTCAAAGAGTCATTACGTGCCATGTGTGTAACACACGGAGTCAGCACAGGAGATGGCTCTGACACACACACACACACACACACACACACACACACACACACACACACACACACACACAAAATGAATAGACAAAAGTTCATTGTGTTTATGGATTCAGCTTGTGCATGTCCATGTTGTGTGTTATGGGTGTGTGTGTGTGTGTGTGTGTGTATACTTACGTGTTCTCTCCTGCACCACTGTGCGGTTGGTGTACACCCCACTGTGTGTGTTGACGCTGATGTTGTACAGGCGGCCAGACACCAGTGAGTTGAACACACACTCAGAGGTGGACTTGGGCACAGTGTGTGTGTGTATGATGTTGCCATGGTGATTGAGTGTGACTGTGTACTTGTCCACTTGCCCCTGCGCCGGTCTCCACCACACGCTGAGGAAATCTGTCCGACCGTTATTACTGACCGAGACTCCGTCCACCGCTGCAGGCACTGCCAATCACATACAGCAAGTTTAGCAAAGGGCAGGGCTACTATACTGTTAGCATGTTTACACTCATAAGTTAATGAGTGAGTTCAGATTGGCCTGATTTTTGTGATTGGCTGAGAGCTGTACAATGTGTTCTGACTGGCTGAAAGCAGTACAGTGTGTTTTGATTGGCTGAGAGTAGTACAGTGTTCTCTTTGTAGGTTGTTACCTGTGCACCCCTCAGACACTCTCTGTTTGGAGGACACACCGTTCTTCATGCTGATCACCACCACCCTGTAGGGGGTGCCGCTCTTCAGCATAGGGAAGCTATATGATGACTGCTGTGATGTCACACTCTCATTTCTGATCACGATGCTGTTCTGAATAAGCAGCATACGGTACAGGTCAACATCTCCTTCCGCTTTAGTCCAGCTCACACGCAGAGAATCAGTCGTACCCTCGTTATTGACATTCAGCTGTGTGACACTGGCCGGAACTTAAAACATGAGTGTGCACACACACACACACACGCACACGCACACACACACACACACACACACACACAACAAATAATTAATGCAATAGGTGTAGCTACAGCTGTTGTATGGCTATGGATCAAAGGTGAAAATGGTTTATAAATAGTTCCCCAGGTCCTAGTTTTATTTCCCAGGTTATAGTCATAGTCCCCAGTTTCTAGTCTCAGAAAGTTCTAGTCTCAGTCCCCAGGTCCTAGATTCAGTTCCCCATGTCCTAGCTCCATTCCCCTTGCTTCAGTTGTCAGGTCCCAGCTCTATTTCCCTACTCTAGTTCCCAGGTCCTGGCTTTCAGTTTGATTCTATGTATATATGTTTGAGAATGGAGTGTCTCACTGGTGTGGGTGTTGATGGAGGTGGAGCTGTTCAGGTCTCCACTGTGTGTTACCACAGTGATATTATACTCTTTTCCAGGTGTGAGGTCATGAAAGCTGCACTCATTTATCTCCCTGCTTAGTGTCCGTCTTCTCTTCACCTCTCCTCCTACATCTGTCAGATATACAGAATATTCCTCCCACTCTCCCAGAGGGGGGCGCCACTGAACACACACTGATGACTCATCACTGTGATGGACAAGAAGCTTCTGAACACGCCCAGGGGCTGAGAGAGAGACAAAGAGAGAGAGAAATAGAGAGAGAAAATGGAGAGGGGTTTACATACAAATCGTGTTCCTTTTGAGGAGACTGTGTGGTTATTTAGATGCGCAAATAATGTCTGCAACGTTAAACTGGAATCTACTGTATAAGCATAAATGTTAGCGATATTAGCTTCGTAATTCCAGGGCAAAAACAAGGAAGCACCCATTGACCACCAAACATGTCTTGGCTGAATATTTGGTATAATTAAGTGTTTATACATACAGAGTCTTGCTTGGCAGGACTGTGTGTTGGTTAAAGAACCGCTGAACACAGTGATCTTGGCACTGTACAACCTCCCGGGGAGAAAGGTTCTGCTGGTGAACAGAAAGTCCTTTGCTGCTTTCTCTACCATTTGGTTCATTATCACAAATGAGGCATTGAGCATATGCACTTTGTAATATTCCCACTGTCCTACAGGGGGTGACCAGGACAGCCTAAGAGACACAGGGTCTCCGAGAGGCACTAACGTACACCACATCGGCCTCGCAGGAACTGAGGAGAAAGACAGAGACAGAATCAGAATACTGAAGCACAGTGTTGTAAGTTCCTGTTCTCTCCCCTCACTGGCTGTGATGACAGCAGTGGGTGTGGCTTGCACTTACCTGTTCTACCTGTAGTTTTAGCCTCAGTACTGTGTTCCCCACTCTTAGTCCTCAGTGACACCTGATAGTCCTGTCCAGGGGTCAGTCCACTGAAGAGCCAATGGGACGTGTTGGGGAGGAGCACAGCTTCCTGTTCAGTAGAGGAGGAAGAGGAAGTTAAGGAGATCAGGTATTCATCCACTTCTCCTTCTGCAGGAGTCCAGGAGATGTTTAATGATTCCTCACTGCCATCGTTCTCCAGTTTTAGCTCAGTTACAGGAGCAGGAACTGCAGAAACAACACAATTATTTATATTATAAAATAATAAATCACACAAGTTATTAAATAACACACAACAACGTAACCACATCCACAAACAAATAATGCACTAATGAGAACTTATATTCATATAAATCATTTTTATTAAATACACATTTATCAATATGCACATATCCAGATATGCATTTTTTATCTACACAACCACAACAATACATTACAGACAGTATGAGTGAATAGTCAGGCCACAGATTCGGAACCAAATAACACTCTAACCAATCAGACCACAGTTCCCACCCCTAATGGTTCATCAACCATAGCTCCTTCCAAGACAGCCAGGAACCTTGGAGTTGTGATTGATGATCAGTTAAGCTTCACAGACCATATTACTTCAACGGCTCGGTCCTGCAGATTTGCTTTATACAACATTAGGAAAATTAGACCCTTCCTATCAGAGCAAGCCACACAACTCCTTGTCCAAGCTCTTGTTCTCTCTAGACTGGACTATTGTAATGCTCTCCTTGCAGGCCTTCCAGCATATACTATCAAGCCTTTGCAACTGATCCAGAATGCAGCAGTGAGGCTGGTCTTCAATGAGCCGAAGAAAGCTCACGTCACACCTCTCCTCATCAATCTACACTGGCTGCCAATAGCCGCTCGCATCAAATTCAAAGCACTGATGCTTGCCTACATGACCACCACTGGCTCTGCACCAACATACCTAAACTCGCTAGTTCAGACGTATGCGCCCTCCAGAAGTTTGCGTTCTGCTAGTGAAGGACGCCTCGTGGTGCCATCCCAACGAGGCACAAAATCACTCTCACGGACCTTTTCCTGGACTGTTCCGAGCTGGTGGAATGACCTGCCTATCTCAATCCGAGCAGCTGAGTCTTTAGCCATTTTCAACATCTAAAGGCACTTCTTTTTCGGCAGCACCTGACCAGTTAATGCTAGCACTTACCTATTCTATTTGTTTGTCTGTTTAAAAAAATAAAATAAAATTCCTATGTGTACTGTTCTAGAATTACTGAGACTTGTTACAACACTTGTATACTGTTGCCCTCTTGTTGACCGAAATGCTTTATTGTCCTCCTCATTTGTAAGTCGCTTTGGACAAAAGCGTCTACTAGATGATTAAATGTAAATGTAAATGTAAATGTAACCGATCAGACAGCAGTTCCTGCCATCAATGTTACTATAATGGAATGACAACAGTAAAATTGGACAACACTGTTTATATTTTTTCTGTGTTTTCACTATTGACGAAATTAAGTGTTTTAGTTTAATGTTGAAATTATTCTAAAATCATGAAGAGGTACTGACATACACCACACCATCCGCATAGGAACTGAAGAGAGAGACAGAGACAGAGTAACCAATCAGAATATTGAAGCACAGCGTTGTAAGTTCCTGTTCTCTCCCCCAATTGGCTGTGATGACATCAGTGGGTGTGGCTTGCACTCACCTGTTCTACCTGCAGCTTTAGCCTCAGTGCTGAGTTCCCCACTCTTAGTCCTCACTGATACCTGATAGGCCTGTCCAGGGGTCAGTCCCCTGAAGAGCCAATGGGACGTGTTGGAGAGGAGCACAGCCTCCTGTTCAGTGGAGGAGGAAGAGGAAGTTAAGGAGATCAGGTATTCATCCACTTCTCCTTCTGCAGGAGTCCAGGAGATGTTTAATGAGTCCTCACTGCCATCATTCTCCAGTTTTAGCTCGGTTACAGGAGCAGGAACTGCAGAAACAACACAAATATTTATATTACAAAAGAATAAATCATACAACAGTTATTAAACAACACACACTGATGGACCCACATCCACAAACAAATAATGCACTAATGAGAACTTTTATTAATGTAAATCATTTTTTTATTAAATACAGATTTAAAAATGCATTTTTATCTACACAATCTGAATACATTACAGACAATATGAGTGAATAGTCAGACCACAGATCCTGCTGCCAATCACACTGTTACCAATCAGACCACAGTTCCCACCCCTAATGCCTCTGTAACCAATCAGACAGCAGTTCCTGCCACCAATGTTACTGTAATGGAATGACAACAGTAAGAATTGAAAAGACTGTTTATCTTTTTTTTTTTTTTTTTTTGGGGGGGGGAGGGGCAGTATTGACTACATCCAATCAGTTGAGAGACAGAGCAACCAATCAGAATACTGAAGCACAGTGTAGTAAGTTCTTGTCCTCTCCCCCAATTGGCTGTGATGACCGTAGTGGGTGTGGTTTGCACTCACCTGTTCTACCTGCAGCTTTAGCCTCAGTGCTGAGTTCCCCACTCTTAGTCCTCACTGACACCTGATAGATCCGTCCAGGGGTCAGTCCTCTGAAGAGCCAATGGGACGTGTTGGGGAGGAGCACAGCTTCCTGTTCAGTGGAGGAAGAAGGGGAAGTTAAGGAGATCAGGTATTCATCCACTTCTCCATCTGCAGGAGTCCAGGAGGTGTTTAATGATTCCTCACTGCCATCGTTCTCCAGTTTTAGCTTGGTTACAGAAGCAGGAACTGCAGAAACAACACAAATATTTATATTACAAAAGAATAAATCATACAACAGTTCAGTAATATTCATGGGTTTGCATGCTGCAACCGCCTTCTTCAAATCCCACCAGAGATTTTCTATGGGGTTCAAGTCAGGTGACTGATGGCCACTGGAGGATCTTCTAGGACTTCTTCTGCAACCAAGCCTTGGTGGAATTTGAGATATCCTTGGGATCATTGTCCTGTTGGGAGGTCCAATGACGACCAAGCTTCAGCTTCCTCACAGACGGCATGACGTTTTCTCCTAGGATTTCCTGATACTTCAATTAATCCATGTTTCCTTCCATACGCTGCAGGTTTCCAGTGCAAGAGGATGCAAAGCAGCCCCAGAGCATCACCAAGCCACCACCATGCTTGACTGTGGACAGAGTGTTCTTTCTTCTTTTTTCTTTCTCCAGACATACCACTGATCCATCATGCCGAAAAGTTCCAGAGAACCAATCCCAAAACTTCTATGGCTTATTTATATGATTCTGAGCCGACTTTACTTGTGTTTTTTGGGTCAGTAGTGGTATACATCTTGGAGTTCTGGCATGGAAACCTTCGGCGTTTAGTACGCGCCATACTGTGCTCACTGAAACCTCAGTGCCTGTTGCCACCAACTCTTGCTGCAGGTCTTTTGGAGTCACTCAAGGGTTTTTCACAACCTGCCTCCTCAGAATCTGGTTGTAGCCTTTGATAGCTTCCTTTTTCTGCCTCGTCCAGGTATTTCATGTATTTTCTGCCCCTAGCCAGTTCAGGTATTTCATGTGTTCCAGCTCATGCACACCTGGTGTAACTAATGAAGCCCTTAATTAGTTGCATCAAGTGTGCTTGAGACAACACCTGTTTTGCATATTTGTGCTGTTGTGAGGGATTCTATTCAGGGGGTTGAATAATTTTGAGACTGGAGAAGTCATTATAAGTTGCATTTTCAGTTGAATTTGGGGAAACCACTTGAAGTATTCATTGTGTTGAACTATTTGAATTGCTTTTGTTTGATTTGTTCATTGCAAACAGCTAAAAGTCAAAAAGAAAAAAAGGAAAAAAAAGTAAATTTTAACAATAAACCTGATTTGAAATTGGGGTTGAATAATTTTGATTGCAACTGTATATATACACAGTGGGTATAGAAAAGAATCACCCCCTTTAAAATACATTTTGTTGCTTTTCAGTCTGAAATGAAGACGGACAACTTATAACATCCAAGTGAAACATATATCACCAACATGTCAGAAAAAAATGTAAAAAATTAAAAAAACAGAATCACTGAGTTGGAAAATCACTGAGTTGCTTTAATTTGCCTTAATTTTGTAATTACAGCCTTTAGTCTGTTTGGATATGTCCCAGTGAAATTTCGCATTGATTATAAAATACTACTGTTGGCCTATAAAGCTCTAAATGGTCTTGCGCCACAGTACCTAAGTGAACTTTTGGTCTTTTATGATCCACCACGCCTAGTTCGATCAAAAGGTGCGCACTAAAGGGGGAAGAGCTTTCTCTTACAAAGCCCCACAGTTATGGAACAGCCTTCCAATTAGTGTTGGGACTCAGACACAGTCTCAGTGTTTAAGTCCAGGCTGAAAACATATTTGTTTAGTCAAGCTTTTTGTGAA
This sequence comes from Cranoglanis bouderius, assembly GCA_023630585.1. Lineage (NCBI taxonomy): Eukaryota > Metazoa > Chordata > Actinopteri > Siluriformes > Cranoglanididae > Cranoglanis > Cranoglanis bouderius. The sequence continues at coordinate 182,885 of CM042561.1, forward strand.
TAGTTTTTTCCTTAGGTAAAGGAGCAGATCTAGAGGTCTCACAGGCATAGAGTGTTGTGGTGAACTGGGATGTTTGGATGCTGTCGCCCCCCCACTTTCACGGATTCACCCAGGTCTGTTGATGGTGGAGTGGCTGGCTGCCTTATGTCCCAGGGAGCCCTCATGTCTGTGTTACCTTCTGGCTCTCCCTTTTAGTTATGCTGTCATAGCTAGTCTTGCCGGAGTCCCTGCTTTCACTTACACAAAGTACACTGTCCTTAACCATTACGGGACAATAAGCATACCTAATACTCTCTCTCTCTCTCTCTCTCTCTCTCTCTCTCTCTCTTTCTGTCGAGCTACACATGATACTCCTGAGATGCCAGTGATCCCAGCCCCTTCTGCTCTCCGGACCTGCCTGATCCATCATGATGCCCTACTTCTGGTTGGAGTTCTCATCAATTGGAAGTCACATGCTGCTGCTGAGGATGGCCCCACACGGTGCAGCATAAAGATCATTGAGATTATTGAGGATGGTACCACTTAAAAACCATAAAGATGGCTTTGGACCTCAATTCATATGAACAGTTATGCTATGATGGTTACGACTACAATTGCCACAAACAGTTTTGCATTCAAGTCTCCATCAGTGAACAGTGGAGAAGTTCAACAAAACAGTCATGTAAAAACTGTAATGAATTTTCGTGGTTACACAAATACACTGTTTGACCATGGAGTATTACTACATTTATAGAAGGGATTTATATATTTATAATCGCACTATCCGGTGTCACCCAGATGAGCATGAGGGTTTTTACTTGCCACTGTCACCTCTGGCTGCTCATTGGGGATAAATTAGTACATTTAAAATCTATATCCTGAATTTATATATTTCTGTAAAGCTGCTTTGGGACAATGACCATTGTTAAAAACGCTATACAAGTAAAAATTGAATTTAATTGAATTGAATTACTAACTGTGCACATCTAGACTTTGCAATATTTGCCCACTCTTCTTTACAGAACTGCTCAAGTCCAGTTAAATTTGATGGTGACCATTTGTGGACTGCAGTCTTCAAGTCATTCCACAGATTTTCAATGGGGTTTAAGTCTGGGCTCTCACTAGGCCATGCAAGGACATTCACCTTTTTCTCCTTCAACCACTGTGTGGTCAGTTTTGCTGTGTGCTTTGGGTCATTGTTATGTTGGAAGGTAAACCTTCTTCCCAATGACAACTTTCTGGCAGAGGGCAGCAGATTTTCCTCAAGAATTTGACGGTATTTTGCCCCATCCATTTTCTTTCTATCCTGACAAGTGCTCCAGTCCCTGCTGCAGAGGGTTAGCTAACCCTAACCCTAACCCCCATAACAGGATATTACCACCTCCATGCTTTACTGTAGGAATGGTGTTATTTGGATGGTGAGCTGTATTGGATTTCTGCCAGACATATCATTTGGTGTTGAGGCCAAATAATTCATCTGACCATAACACCTTTTTCCATGTGGCCTCAGAATCTTCAAGGTGCGTTTTGGCAAAGCTCAGTCGTGGGTGGCTTTTTTCTTGCAACTCTCCCATACAAGCCGCATTTGTGGAGAATTTGTGATATTGTTGTCACATGCAAACAATGACCACTCTTTGTCATAAATTCATGCAACTGCTTCAGAGTTGTTGTAGGCCTCTTGGTAGCCTCGCTGACCAGTTTCCTCCTGGCTCTTTCATCCAGTTTGGAGCGACGTCCTGGTCCAGGGAGGGTCTGTGTTGTACCAAATACCTTCCACTTCTTAATAATAGACTTCACTGTGCTTCTAGGCATTGATAAAGCCTTTGAATTTTTTTGTATCCATCTCCTGACTTGTGCCTGTCCACAACTTTATCCCAGAGATCTTTTGACAGTGCCTTGCCACCCATAGTTGATTGTTTGCTTCAGGTGCACTACAAAATGCTCCAGGAAAGCTCATTTCATGCTGAGCTAATCAAAATGACCACAGCTGATCACAGTTGAAAGTCAAATGGTTTGTGTGCCATTGAGAAGGTGATTACCTACAACTTATTGAGTTTACAAGTCATTTTTAGGAGGGGGGTGATCCTTTTTCCAACTCAGTGATTCTGATTTTAATTTTTTTTTTCTGACATGTTGGTGTTATATCTTTCACTTGGATGTTATAAGTTGCACTGAGTAAATACAGCTGGATAAAACAAAAACTGCATCCATCTCCATTTCAGGCTGAAAAGCAACAAAATGTGATCAATTAACAAAACGCGAAGTGAGTGAGCAGAAGAAAAACCTACATCAAATCAATATTTGGTGTGACCACCCTTTGCCTTCAAAATGCTGCATCAATTCTTCTAGGTACACTTGCAAAAAACCAGGGATTTTGTAGGCATATAGTCAGGTGTATGATTAAACAATTATACCAGACAGGTGCTAATGATCATCAGTTCAATAGGTAGGTTGAAATGCAATCATTAACTGAAACAGAAACAGCTGTGTAGGAGGAATAACACTGGGTGAGGAACAGCCAAACTCAGGTAACAAGGTGAGGTTGCTGAAGACAGTTTACTGTCAAAAGTCCTACACCATGGCAGGATTGAGCACAGCAACAAGGCAGAAGGTATTTATACTGCATCAGCAAGGCTTCTTCAAGGCAGAAATTTCAAGGCAGACAGGGGCTTCCAGATGTGCTGTCCCAGCTCTTTTGAAGAAGCACAAAGAAACGGGCAGTGTTGAGGACTGTAGACACAGTGGTCAGCCAAGGAAACTTACTGCAGCAGATGAAAGACACATCAGGCTTACTTCCCTTCACAATCGGAAGATGTCCAGCAGTGCCATCAGCTCAGACCTGGCAGAAACCAGTGGGACCCTGGTACACCCATCTACTGTTTGGAGAAGTCTGGTCAGAACGGGCCTTCATGGAAGACTTGTGGCCAAAAAGCCACACCTCCAACGTGGAAACAAGGCCAAGTGACTCAACTATGCACGAAAACACAGGAACTGGGGTGCAGAAAAATGGCAGCAGGTGCTCTGGACTGATGAATCAAAATTTTACATATTCGGCTGTAGCAGAAGGCAGTTTGTTTGCCGAAGGGCTGGAGAGCGGTACACAAATGAGTGTCTGCAGGCAACAGTGAAGCATGGTGGAGGTTTCTTGCAAGTTTGGGGCTGCATTTCTGCAAATGGAGCTGGGGATTTGGTCAGAATTAATGGTCTCCTCAATGCTGAGAAGTACAGGCAGATACTTATCCATCATGCAACACCATCAGGGAGGCTTCTGATTGACCCCAAATTTATTCTGCAGCATGACATGACCCCAAACATACAGCGAAAGTCATTAAGAACTATCTTCAGCATAAAGAAGAACAAGGAGTCCTGAAAGTGATGGTATGGCCCCCACAGAACCCTGATCTCAACATCATCAAGTCTGTCTGGGATTACATGAAGAGAGAAGCAACTGAGGCTGCCTAAATCCACAGAAGAACTGTGGTTAGTTATCCAAGATTTTTGGGCTAACCTACCTGCAGAGTTCCTTCAAAAACTGTGTGCAAGTGTACCAAGAAGAATTGGTGCTGTCTTGAAGGCAAAGGGAGGTCACACCAAATATTGATTTGATGTAGATTTTCTGTGCTGCTGTAATAGGTGAATTTCCCTCTGGGATGAATAAAGTGATCTATATACCTATCTAAATACAGATTTTTTATCTACGAAACCTGAATATATTACAGAGAGTATGATGAATAGTCAGACAACAGATCTAATAGTCTAACCACAGATCCGGCTGCCAAACACACTCCCCACCCTTAATGCATCTGTAACCAATCAGACAGCAGTTCCTGCCACCAATATTATTGCAATGGATTGACAACAGGAAGAATTGACAACAGTGTTTTGGGTTTTTTTTTACTGATTTTACAGTATTGATGAAATTCAGTGAGTATTCAAATTATGTAAATGTGTAAAAATCCATCAGAATGTTTTAGTTTAATCTTAAAATTATTCTAAAATCATGAAGAGGCACTGACATACACTACACCATCCGCATAGGAACTGAGGAGAGAGACAGAGCAACCAATCAGAATACTGAAGCACAGTGTAGAAAGTTCCTGTCCTCTCCCCCATTTGGCTGTGATGACATCAGTGGGTGTGGCTTGCACTCACCTGTTCTACCTGTAGCTTTAGCCTCAGAGCTGAGTTCCCCACTCTTAGTCCTCACTGACACCTGATAGGCCTGTCCAGGGGTCAGTCCCCGGAAGAGCCAATGGGACGTGTTGGAGAGGAGCACAGCTTCCTGTTCAGTGGAGGAGGAAGAGGAAGTTAAGGAGATCAGGTATTCATCTACTTCTCCTTCTGCAGGAGTCCAGGAGATGTTTAATGAGTCCTTACTGCCATTGTTCTCCAGTTTTAGCTCAGTTACAGGAGCAGGAACTGCAGAAACAACACAATTATTTATATTACAAAAATATATATCACACAACAGTTATTAAACAACACAGCGATGGAACCACATCCACAAACAAATAATGCACTAATGAGAACTTTTATTAATATAAATCATTTTTATTAAATACAGATTTAAAAATGCATTTTTAGCTACACAACCTGAATACATTACAGACAATATGAGCGAATAGTCAGACCACAGATCCCATCCTGAATAACACTTTAACCAATCAGACTACAGATCCCACCCTCCAATACCCCTGAAGCCAATCACACCACAGATCCCACCATTAATCACAATGTAACCAATCAGACCACAGATCCTGCTGCCAATCACACTGTTACCAATCAGACCACAGTTCCCACCCCAATGCCCCTGTAACCAATCAGACAGCAGTTCTTGCCACCAATGTTACTGTAATGGAATGACAACAGTAAGAATTGACAACACTGTTTATGTTTTTCTTGTTTTCAGTATTGACTAAATTCACTGAGATGTATAAAATTATGTAAATGTGTAAAAATGCATCAGAGAATGTTTTAGTTTAACAGTGTTGTAAGTTCTTGTTCTCTCCCCCAATTGGCTGTGATGACATCAGTGGGTGTGGCTTGCACTCACCTGTTCTACCTGTAGCTTTAGCCTCAGTGCTGAGTTCCCCACTCTTAGTCCTCACTGACACCTGATAGGTATGTCCAGGGGTCAGTCCTCTGAAGAGCCAATGGGACATGTTGGAGAGGAGCACAGCTTCCTGTTCAGGGGAGGAGGAAGAGGAAGTTAAGGATATCAGGTATTCATCCACTTCTCCTTCTGCAGGAGTCCAGGAGATGTTTAATGAGTCCTCACTGCCATTGTTCTCCAGTTTTAGCTCAGTTACAGGAGCAGGAACTGCAGAAACAACACAAATATTTATATTACAAAAGAATAAATCATACAACAGTTATTAAACAACACACACTGATGGACCCACATCCACAAACAAATAATGCACTAATGAGAACTTTTATTAATATAAATCATTTTTATTAAATACAGATTTAAAAATATGCATTTTTTTATCCACACAACCTGAATACATTACAGACAATATGAGCGAATAGTCAGACTACAGATCCCATCCTGAATAACACTTTACCCAATCAGACCACAGATACCACCCTCCAATGCCCCTGTAACCAATCAGACCACAGATCCCACCATTAATCACAATGTAACCAATCAGACCATAGATCCAGCTCCTATTGCCTCTGTAACCAATCAGTACCACACTCCTGCCGCAATAATACCGCAACCAATTAGGCAACAGTGCCCACCCCCAATGCCTCTGTAACCAATCAGACAGCATCCAGTACATCCAGTCAGTTGTCTATCAAAGGTAAATGTGTAAAATACATCAGAATGTCTTAGTTTAACAGTGCTGTAAGTTCTTGTTCTCTCCCCCAATTGGCTGTGATGACATCAGTGGGTGTAGTTTGCACTCACCTGTTCTACCTGTAGCTTTAGCCTCAGTGCTGAGTTCCCCACTCTTAGTCCTCACTGACACCTGATAGGCCCGTCCAGGGGTCAGTCCTCTGAAGAGCCAATGGGACGTGTTGGAGAGGAGCACAGCTTCCTGTTCAGTGGAGGAAGAAGAGGAAGTTAAGGAGATCAGGTATTCATCTACTTCTCCTTCTGCAGGAGTCCAGGAGATGTTTAATGAGTCCTCACTGCCATCTTTCTCCAGTTTTAGCTCAGTTACAGGAGCAGGAACTGCAGAAACAACACAAATATTTATATTACAAAAGAATAAATCATACAACAGTTATTAAACAACACACACTGATGGACCCACATCCACAAACAAATAATGCACTAATGAGAACTTTTATAAATGTAAATCATTTTTATTAAATACAGATTTTAAAATATGCATTTTTTTATCCACACAACCTGAATACATTACAGACAATATGAGCGAATAGTCAGACCACAGATCCCACCCTCCAATGCCCCTGTAACCAATCAGACTACAGATCCCACCATTAATCACAATGTAACCAATCAGACCATAGATCCAACTCCTATTACCTCTGTAAACAATCAGTACCACACTCCTGCCACAATAATACCGCAACCAATTAGGCAACAATGCCCACCCCCAATGCCTCTGTAACCAATCAGACAGCAGTTCCTGCCCCCAATGTTACTGTAACGGTATGACAACAGTAAGAATTGAAAAGACTGTTTATCTTTTTTTTTGGGGGGGGGGGGGTTGGTTGGGGGGGTCAGTATTGACTACATCCAGTCAGTTGTCTAACAAAGGTAAATGTGTAAAATACATCAGAATGTCTTAGTTTAACAGTGCTGTAAGTTTTTGTTCTCTCCCTCAATTGGCTGTGATGACATCAGTGGGTGTGGCTTGCACTCACCTGTTCTACCTGCAGCTTTAGCCTCAGAGCTGAGTTCCCCACTCTTAGTCCTCACTGACACCTGATAGGCCTGTCCAGAGGTCAGTCCCCTGAAGAGCCAATGGGACGTGTTGGAGAGGAGCACAGCTTCCTGTCCAGTGGAGGAGGAAGAGGAAGTTAAGGAGATCAGGTATTCATCTACTTCTCCTTTTGCAGGAGTCCAGGAGATGTTTAATGAGTCCTCACTGCCATCGTTCTCCAGTTTTAGCTCGGTTACAGGAGCAGGAACTGCAGAAACAACACAAATATTTATATTATTTGTGTTATTATTATTATTTTATATTTTATTATATTGAATAGTCAGACCACAGATCCTGCCCCGAATTACACTCTAACCAATCAGACCACAGATCCTGCCCCATGGCAATTCTCTATGGTGGGAATTACAAAAGAATTTTAAGTGTAAAATTCATAATTTACAAAAACACTTGTGTGGAATTACCAACATTACACATACAGTGTGTGTGTGTGTGTGTGTGTGTGTGTGTGTGTGTGTGTAAGAGGAAGGGATGTGGTTGCCTGTAAAGGAAAAGGTTGAGTCAGAGCTGAAAATATCCTGGAAGCTAAAGCTATTCAGACTGTGAGGAATTGCAGACAGGGAGCAGGTGAGATGGAAAACACCAAAAAATAAATGTTTAAATGATCATTTCAGACCTGCCAAAGTTTATACAGGAGCTTTGCATTTTACAACAGAGCAGTCTTCTGACAGTTGTATAGGTGTTTTAGCTTTAAACTTAAAGGACGCACTGATGTTGTGCTCTCACTTTCTGTCACGGTAAATAGAGATTTGTTAAGTTCATTACTGTGTTTGTGACAGTCACAGACCTTTCATTTGTATTATATCACCCCACGCATTATATCACCCCACGCATTATATCACCCCAGGCACCGCACCACACTCCCTCAGGTCAACAAGCACTGCTCGACTGGTCCCACCCTCTCTCAGGACGCAAGGTAGATCTGCCTCACGACTTTTCTCTGTTCTGGCACCAAGGTGGTGGAATGAACTTCCCATCAATGTCAGAACAGCTGAGTCACTGGCTATCTTCAAGAAACGCCTAAAGACATACCTCTTTCTTAAATACTTACCCCCTGATAATTAGTGTTTTCTTCTTCTTCAAAAAAAAAAAACCTCCTAACAGTTGCTCTCTTTTCAACAGGTTTGTGTTCAGTGCACTTCGCTGTAGTCATACGAACCAGAAATGAAATATTCATTGATTATTTAAAGCACTCTTGTACGTCGCTCTGGATAAGGACGTCTGCTAAATGCTATAAATGTAAATGTAAATATCAAAAATGTAGGCTCTCTGTTGTCTCTTACTGTTTACTATCCTCTACAGTTCTGATGTTTTATAAGACTGTTGTTTTCTTTTGCTTAATTATATTTTCCAGTTAATAATTTGACAAGGGTTTTTTGGCCTGTCCTAATGGGTGTGGCCTAATGATTTAATGATTACACATGATTGACTTTTACTCACTAGGTTAGCTTTCTTGCTAGGTCAGACTCGAAGATACCACTCGAATGTGAAAACAAGTTTTAATATAATCTGTGTGGAAGGGGCCAGTGACAGCAGCCTTGTGATTGGTGAGGGGGGAGTTTGCAAGCTTTACCCAAGTTTACAAATCAAATAGGAGGCAGAGCATCGTCACCTGTCCGAATGTATTTTGTTGCATTTTGTTGTTTCCCGGCTGCTTCTGTGACCACAGTGACTGTATACAGCGCTCCTGGACTAAGGCCAACCAGAGTGCATGACGTCACAGTGTTATTAAACTTCCGGTTCCGGATCAGTGCATCTTCACGACTCAGCATTACCCAGAATGCCTCTCTGCGTCCAGGCCCTGGCTGCCAGGAAACCCTGATGCTGGTGGAGGAGGCGGAGATGCTCAGACTGCTTACTGCTGATGGAGCTACAAAATAAATATTAATGCTCAAGTAAATATTTAGATTTTATTGCACAATTTATTATCATAATTTCATACAGCCTGTCTTCAAAAACTCCAGCAAGTCATTGTACTCTCTGAGAAATAAAGGTACCAAAAGGTACAGCAGAGAGAGAGAGAGAGAGAGACAGAGAGAGACAGAGAGAGAGACAAAGAGAGAGAGAGAGAGAGAGAGAGAGAGAGACAGAGATATAGAGAGACAGAGAGAGAGAGAGAAAGAGAATCAGAGAGAGCTCCACCTATCACTGCATTCCCTGTAGCAGCTAGAGATGTCTTGTTGCCAGATTTGGCCACTAGGCGGAGTGTGTAGTGTGTTCCCGGGATGAGATTGGTGAAGTTGGAGCGTGTTACAGCGTTGCCTGAAATCTTCTTTTTCTTCATGAAATCCATCCTCGAGTCTGAAAGTACCAACTCGTACCACTCAACATGCCCTGGAGGTTGGATCCACTTTATCCACAATCCAGGACTGAGGGAAAAATCCGGAGTAATCTCAAGACCTGAGGGCTGAGCTGGATCTACAGGGAAACATACACACTGCACCAGTTACTACTGAACACACTGCACCAGTTACTACAAATTGCACTACATCAGTTATGACTGAACACCAGTTACTACTGAACACATTTCACCAATTACAACTAAACACACTCTATTAGTAACTATTGCTCCTACTGAACACACTGCACCAATTACTACTGAATGCACCGCACCTGATACTAGTAAACACACTGTACCTGTTACTATTGAACGCACTGCACCAGTTACTTCTGAATGCACTGCACCTGTTAGTACTGAAGGCATTGAACCAGTTACTATTGAACACACTGCACAAGTTACTACTGAACACAGTTCACCAGTTACAACTGGACATGCTGCACTAGTTACTACTGAACACACTGCACCAGTTGCTACTGGACATGCTGCACTAGTTACTACTGAACACACTGCACCAGTTGCTACTGGACATGCTGCACTAGTTACTACTGGACATGCTACACTAGTTACTACTGAACACACTGCACCAGTTACTACTGGACATGCTCTATTAGTAACTAATGCTCCTACTGAACACACTGCACCAGTTATTACTGAATGTCCTAGCCAGTTTAATGATCACATTGATCCTGCATCGTCTTTTCTTTTTTTTTAAATTGTGTCTTTGGGTATGTCTGTGTATATGGTGTCAGACATTGCATGATATTGTGTGACACAGTGAGTGTAGCTGCACAAACAAGTACCATCTGTGCTGATCTAAAACAGGTTTCAAACACCAGCCAGCTGGAACCTTTGCTACTGGACCAGTGACCAATGGAAAAAGCAAAGTTACAGTTTTCTGGAGCCAAAGGTTCCAGTACTGTGTGCAATGGACAATGGCCCAAAATAGAGCATAACATATCACTAAACAAACCAACAACACATAATCAAAAGCAAAATATGTAAGACTCCTTGGTGGGTCTATGACTTGTATGGAATCCAGAGTGGGCTTCCCATTTTCCCCATTTTCCTCCCTTTGTGCAAAGTTGAAAGGCAGAAGTGTTTGAGATTGAGGAGTGAGATATCCCTCCATGGAACCTCCATGGAACCAGGACAGGGTGCTTGTATGAGGAAGAATGAGGAACCACAGTACTTACAGAATGTCAAAGCTATTAATCACTGAACCCGTAACTTTGACCTGATCAGTGACCCCTCAACCTGTTGGCTGAACCCCAAGCCTACCAGTGAATCCTCACCCTGCTTGCTAAAGTAGTATATAGTTTACTGTTGAATCCTGACCCTAATGGAGACTCCATACCCTGAGCCCTGAACCCTGGCTCTGCCACTAAACCCTACAGTGAAGCCTGTCACTATTCAGTAGCCATGACTTCATTGACTGGACCACGAGGTTTTGCCTGAATATATATTACCTGCTGCTAGCTTGTAAATACTATATATATTTATATACAGTACTGTGCAAAAGTTTTAGACACATGTAAAGAAACGCTGTAGAGCAAAGATGCCTTCAAAATAATGAAATTAAATGTTTCTTCATTTTAAAATAAATACAGTAAAGAGCAGTAAACAGTAGTAAATGAAACAAAGTCAGTATTTGGTTTGACAAAAAATAAAAATAAAAATAAAAATAGTAGTCTCCGGTACAATGTGTGCAGTTTTATAAGGAAATGAGCTGGTAAGTTTTATTGAGCATCTTGCAGAACCAGACACAGTTCTTCTGGACACTTTGACTTTCGCACTCGCTTCTTATTTCTGCAGCGAAACCCAGCAGTCTTCATTGTGTTTACTGTCTGAAAAGTGTCTCTTACTGTAATATACTGCTTTCTTTAATGACATACAAACATTTTTCTGTTACATTTAATTTTGTGCTAGAAAACTAATGTTTGGGAATCTAAAATGTTTTGTGTACTGACTTGATCATGTAGACGTCATAAAATAAAACATCTATAACAAGGTTTGTACTTAAAAAAAAAATAGGGTGTCTAAAACTTTTGCACAGTTCCGTCTATAAACCATCAGCACATATTCCATGCTTTATTCCTATACAAATACTGTCTGGTGTTGTAATCCTCATCATATTGAACATGGAACACAGTGTACACCTCCGCTGTTAAACATGTCACATCCATTTTCTCTTTCCATGAGATTCCTTTTATTTTTATTTTCCTCATCAGGATTCCTTTTCCCTTTCACAGGAAGCAGAGCAGAGATCAGATCAATCCTAACCGTGATCGCATACAGTAATTAAGCACGAAATGATCAGGGAACAAGCTGAACTCCCATCACACCGAGCTTGCGGAAAATTCAAGGCTGACGAGGAGCTTCCCTCCTTCGAATGCAAAGTTCATGTGTGTGTTCTTTTTATATATTCCTCAGTGCAAAACAAAACTCTGTGTCCTTCTGCATCCGCTAGAACAAGGTAACAATGAGAAAGGGAAATGGCTTCAGGGCAAGTGAACTTTCTGGAAACAAACACTTAAGATTAGTTGCCCTTCATTGTTGGTGAGTTCTGCTTTATCACTCGTTTCACATTCTTCCTAACAGGTTAGTGAGGTGATAGTTTAAACTAAACCGAGCGAACATAAAGATAATCTAAATTGCATCAGTGACTTGTGAACAAGAGAATTAACATTAATTTCATGGTCTAACTACTAGTTACCAAAGCAATGGTATCATGAAATGTAATAACCAGAATATCTGTAGTTTTAGGAGAACACATCTACACATTGTTTAAATATCAACTTACATGCCATCTATTAAAAACAATGAAAAATAGGATATTTTTGTAAAATGTTTTTATAATGTTTTATAGAATTTAAACACAATCAGGCTTACCGGTCTGAAGTGAAATGTTGAAATGCTGTCCATCAGTTTGGGAAATTATTCCAAAATGATAAACAGTGCCAGGTTTCAGATCTGATACCTCACAGGTAAATCTGTTGCTGTGGGTTTGGATCTGAGAGCAGTTGGTTATCTGAGATCTAGTTTCACGGTTGATCAGAGTGAAAACACAGAACTGTCCTGCTGATCTGAACTTAATCACAGATGAGTTTGTGTTAATGATGGCTTCAGTTTGGTTCACCACACACCTGACCTGTTCCTCTGTGGTTTCAAGCTGAAAGAAAATGAAACAGTCAGGAAAAGAAGTTAAATGAACAGTTTGAAATGCAAAACTTCACCTGCTGCTTGACAAACCTGTGCACATCTCCCTGTGAGAGTGAGAGTCCAAGCAACCCAAATCCAGAAATGTTTCCATGACAACATCTCGCGATCAGAGCTGGAGAACCTCTGATTTTTAACATTATTTTCCTATTAAAAGTATTTATATGCCATAACTCTTCCAATCAGGTGTTGTGCTCCATAAATCACAGCAAATAATCCTGAAATCCTGTGCGGTTTATTTTAGATTATTTTAAATCTAATAAGCATTTTTAAGTCTAATGAGAAATGTAAGAACAATTCAATTCCTCTCGCTGTAGTTGACTGTAAAGTCTCTGAAGTTTGCTGCCAGATTTCCACCTTTGCCTCCCTGAAGCTTCTCAGACTCTCCACCCTACTGACTTCCTGCTCAACTTTCCCTTTAACACACCCTGTTCATTTATACATGCCTAGAGTTCACACCATTACAGTTATGAAAACTTGCATGTAAAGATTATACATAATGTTGCAATAGGAATGATATTATGATATTTATACAGATTTCTCATGACTCTGACATTCCAATAAATTATTTTGTGAGTGTAGCACCAAGTTCACTTTTTAAAAAAAGAAAAGAAAAGAAAAGAAAAGAAAAGAAATACTAAAGTCTGATCAGAAACTGAGGAAGGAGGCCCATGTCTGTTTCCAGTTTCCATAGTCATGATGGACAAACTATCATCTTTAGCCTTGTTGTAAAAAAAAAATAAAAATTTTTTTAATTGTACAAAATCCTCGTATTCAGCTGCCATTACAAAGCAATAGAGTGTAATACAAGAAGTCTTCTTAACACCCTTTTTGTTCAATGTTTAAGACTAAAAATACAGGCTGACACACTGAGGTAATGCTGGACATGTGTTCTTCTCGGACAGGACACACATTTCTCATTATTAAGACAATGTAGAAATTATATGATTTAGAGCAGAGTTATAATGTGTTCAGATTAATGAAAATGTTTGAATTCAATTTGTATAGCGCTTTTAACAATGGACATTATCAGCTTTACAGAAATATATACTAAATTCCAGATTTACATTTTTAATTATAAATTTATCCCTAATGAGCAGCCAGAGGTGGCAAGGAAAAAAACCCTGAGACGATATGAGGAAGAAACCTTGAGAGGAACCAGACACAAAACAGACCCATCCTCATCTTGGTAACATCGGATAGTGCGATTATAAATAATTTGCCTTCTATAACTGTGTACTACATGGACAAAACGTGCAGCTGTGTAACCAGAAACTTATTAGCTTATGAGCAACTTATAAATATGAGTATCAGAGTTATTTCTGAATTCATTATTGTTTTAACTTATTGTGAAGTCTATTTTGTTGAAGTTATCAACTGTTCAATGATGGAGACTTGAGTGTAAACGGTTTATAACAATTGCAGTCCTAAGGCTATCCAAGGGATCTCCATCCAGTGAGGTGTGCCTGATACAGCCCCACCAGGACCCCACTAGAGGACATCCTTCTAAGGTGTCCAAACCAGAAGGAACAGCAGCTCTACTCTGAGGTTCTCCTGAATTGCTGAGCTCCTCACTCTATGATTGAGAGTAGCCCCAGCAACCCTGTGGAGGAACTGTATTTCCACCCCTATACTCACAACTTTAATCTTTCAGTTATAAATCTCCTGGATCATCTCTATCGCTTGTCCTCAATAATTATTATACTTTCTGCTCTTACCTGATTTATTTCCAAACTCACTAACAAACAAAACTTTGTCACTATTGATGAAGATCAATCACCCACCATCCCTGTGTGATTAGGTATTCCTCAGGGTTCTGTCCTCTGTCCTTTTTAGTTTTTCACAACAATCAATGTCACCATCTGGTAAGATTTAACATCATGAACTGAATTCACATTCTTCCACCAGTGACACTTACAGTGGGTATAGAAAAGAATCACCTCCTTTAAAAGAATCACATTTTCTTGCTTTTCAGCCTGAAATGAAGACAGACACAGTTTTTGTTTTATCCAGCTGTATTTACTCAGTGCAACTTATAACATCCAAGTGAAAGATATAACACCAACATGTCAGAAAATATTTTTAAAAGATTAATAAACAGAATCACTGAGTTGGAAAAAGGATCACCCCCTTGCTTTAATTTGCCTTATTTTTTTAATTCCAGCCTTTAGTCTGTTGGGATATGTCTCCACTAACTTTGCACATCTAGACTTTGCAATATTTGCCCACTCTTCTTTACAGAACTGCTCTAGTTCAGTTAAATTTGATGGAGACCGTTTGTGGACTGCAGTCTTCAAGTCATTCCACAGATTTTCAATGGGGTTTAAGTCTGGGCTTTGACTAGGCCATGCAAGGACATTCACCTTTTTCTCCTTCAACCACTGTGTGGTCAGTTTTGCTGTGTGCTTTGGGTCATTGTCATGTTGGAAGGTAAACCTTCTTCCCAATGACAACTTTCTGGCAGAGGGCAGCAGATTTTCCTCAAGAATTTGATGGTATTTTGCCCCATTCATTTTTCCTTCTATCCTGACAAGTGCTCCAGTCCCTGCTGCAGAGAAACACCCCCATAACAGGATATTACCACCTCCATGCTTTACTGTAGGAATGGTGTTATTTGGATGGTGAGCTGTATTGGATTTCCTCCAGACATATTGTTTGGTGTTGAGGCCAAATAATTCAATTTTAGTCTCATCTGACCATAACACCTTTTTCCATGTGGCCTCAGATCTTCAAGGTGCATTTTGGCAAAGCTCAGTCATGGGTGGCTTTTTTCTTGCAACCCTCCCATATAAGCCACATTCGTGGAGAATTTGTGATATTGTTGTCACATGCACACAATGACCACTCTTTGTCATAAATCCCTGCAACTGCTTCAGAGTTGCTGTAGGCCTCTTGGTAGCCTCTCTGACCAGTTTCCTCCTGGCTCTTTCATCCAGTTTGGAGTGACGTCCTGATCCAGGGAGGGTCTGTGTTGTACCAAATACCTTCCACTTCTTAATAATAGACTTCACTGTGCTTCTAGGCATTAATAAAGCCTTTGAATTTTTTTGTATCCATCTCCGGACTTGTGCCTGTCCACAACTTTATCCCAGAGATCTTTTGACAGTGCCTTGCCACCCATAGTTGATTGTTTGCTTCAGTTGCACTACAAAATGCTCCAGGAAAGCTCATTTCATGCTGAGCTAATCAAAATGACCACAGCTGATCACAGTTGAAAGTCAAATGGTTTGTGTGCCATTGAGAAGGTGATTAGCTACACCTTATTGAGTTTAAGTCATTTTTAGGAGGGAGGTGATCCTTTTTCCAACTCAGTGATTCTGGATTTTATTTTTTTTCTGACATGTTGGTGTTATATCTTTCATTTGGATGTTATAAGTTGCACTGAGTAAATACAGCTGGATAAAACAAAAACTGTGTCTGTCTTCATTTCAGGCTGAAAAGCAACAAAATGTGATTATTTTAAGGGGGGTGATTCTTTTCTATACTCACTGTATATATTTACATTTAAAAACAACTCTGACTTCTGCTAATGTTATTTCCTGTATTTGTGACCCTGCATTCACACTGACAACAAAGTGGCTGCAAGATGTTCATTTTCAAAGAGACCTGGGGATGGAAACAGGACGCCTGCTGATTGTTGATGATTAAAGGCAGCAGTTCTGACATGAGTGGATGGTGATGCACTGCACTTTAGTGCTTTTTCAGACATTCTGTTGCTCGCTATGTCATTTCAGTGACCTGGTCCTAACAATAACACCATGACAACCAGTAAGAACTTTTAAATAATTTATATAATTTAAACCTCATATTAAGACACTCATTAAACATGCTTTTAAAATCTTCACAATGTAGCATGCCATCTGCTGAATTTGAAACAGTCGAAAATTTTGCTAGAATTCTTCGCTGTAAGCACTTATAAGCATTGTCTTTATCAGTTACACTCACTTCCTTTTTCACTCGATACTGAGACAGCTCCTGGCAATGGAGTATTTATGACTGCATTTGACATTCTGTAACTCACCTGAGGGGTGGTGGAGGTGGTAAATGTGGTGGAGGTCACAGTGGTAGTTGGAGTGGTTGTTGTTGGCGGTTCAGTAGTCAGACTCTCAGCAGTCATAATTGCTTCTGTAGTTGCCATTCTAGTCTTTGCTGCTCTAGTAGTTGTAGTTATTGGGGCAGTTGTAGTTGCCTCAGTGGTTGTAGTTATTGGGGCAGTTGCAGTTGCCTCAGTAGTTGTAGTTATTGGGGCAGTTGTAGTTGCCTGAGTAGTTGTAGTTGTTGAGGCAGTTGTAGTTGCCTCAGTAGTTGTTGTTATTGGGGCAGATGTAGTTGCCTCAGTAGTTGTAGTTATTGTGGCAGTTGTAGATGCCTCAGTAGTTGTAGTTATTGGGGCAGATGTAGTTGCCTCAGTAGTTGTAGTTATTGTGGCAGTTGTAGTTGCCTCAGTAGTTGTGGTTATTGGGGCAGTTGTAGATGCCTCAGTAGTTGTAGTTATTGGGGTGGTTGTAGTTGCCTCAGTAGTTGTAGTTATTGGGGCAGTTGTAGTTGCCTCAGCAGTTGTAGTTATTGGGGCAGTTGTAGTTGCCTCAGTGGTTGTAGTTATTGGGGCGGTTGTAGATGCCTCAGTAGTTGTAGTTATTGGGGTAGTTGTAGTTACCTCAGTAGTTGTTGTTATTGATGAAGTTGAAGTTGCTTCAGTAGTTGTTGTTATTGATGAAGTTGTAGTTGCTTCAGTAGCTTTATTTGTTGAGCCAATTGCAGCTAGAGTTGTAGTTAGAAGTGTAGATATTGCAGGGGTAGATGTATGTACCCTTCTTGCTTTATTAATAGGGGTAATTGTGGTGGACCTGGGAGCTTTGGTTATGGGTCTAGTAGCTCTGCTAGCTGTAGCTGTTATAGGGGTACTTGTAGTTGGAGCTAAAACAGTTACAGGATTAGTTGTATGTGGAGTTGAAGCTGTTCCAGGGGTAGTTGTAGTTGGAGCTGCAGTAGTAGTAGTAATAAAGGATGTTGCAGTTACTTCAATTGCTGTAGTCCTGGGTGTAGTTACACTTTTAGAATTAGTTGCCCTAATAGATTTAGGTACAAGTCCATTTGTGGTTGGAGCTGCTCTAGTCACAGGAGCAGATGTAAATCGAGTAGTAGTTTGGGGTACAGGGGCAGTCATGGTTTTTTGAGTAGCTGCAGTTATGTGTTTAGTTGTTGCTGATGTAGGAGCTGCAGTAGATGTGGTTTCACTCAATGCTTCAGTCACTGTAGGGGCAGTTGTGGTCACTCTGGGGGCAGCTGTGGTTATGGTTGCAGTCATCATGCGTGATGTCTGAGTTTTGCTTAGTGCTGCTCTAGACATTACAGAGTGTCGGCTTCCTATGATATGTGACCGTGTTGTCGTGTGTTTTACATTTTTGATGTCAGTCTGAGTCTCGGCTGCTAAAAACCTTTGTGCTGAAATTTCAGATATTGATGTTGAGAAGACAGAAGCAGTGGAGGAGGAGCTGGAAGAGGAGTTAGAGGAGTTAGAGGAGTTGGAGGAGTTTACTGCAGTTGGAGATCTGAAGCGTGTAGTTTCAACCGTTGCAGGAAGTGATGTCACCATATTGCGCCTTTCAGAGGGAATACGTGTCAATTCTGAGGTCATCTCTGTTCTCTGGCGCGTGTCCTGGAGGAAATCTGAAACAGCCATGACATTACTCTTCACATTTCTCTTTTCAGAAGGGAACTGAGTGACAGAGATGGCTTCCTGTTTCTTCATGTTGAGAAGTTCTGGTCCAACTGTGTGAGTCAGTTTGTCTTTATCAAAGGTACCAGTGGTCCCGGCCCTTTTGGTTCTGGTTCTAACTGTGTTGTGGGATGTTACAGGGATCCTCACTGTTGTTATCACTCCTGTGGTTTGAGCAGCTGTTGAAGGACCTGAGGAAGAACATAGAGATGGAGGTGACGATGAATACTTTAAAAAGTTTTTAAAGTTTTTAAAAGTTTTAATATTTGATTCAGAACAGTTTCACACAAATAAACACATCACAGTGAGTGTCAGTGTGTTTAGACTCACAGTTATTTAATGATAATAATGATAATTACTCAGCACTTAACAGCTTCTTAATGAACACAAAACAGTAATTAATTTTAATTTTAAAACGTGAGCTACTCACTTATTTTGTGTTTTCTTTTATATTTTTGGCTAGCTTTATTTGTTCCCTTTTTAAATATTTTTTGTTAAGTTTCTTTTGATGTCTGTCTACCTCCATCCATCCAGTTTCTGTACCGCTTATCCCACACAGGGTTGCGGGGAGCCTGGAGCCTATCTCAGGGGACTCTGGGCACTGGACGGGGTGCCAACCCACCCATGCCAATCAGCCTACAACACATGTCTTTGGACTCAGGGAGGAAACCCGAGTACCTGGAGGAAACCCCCCGAAGCACGGGGGAACATGCAAACTCCACGCACACAGGGCGGTGGCAGGAATGGAAACCCCAACCCAGAGGTGCGAGGCAACAGTGCTAACCACTAAACCACTTACTATTATTATTATTATTATTATTATTATTATTATTATTATTATTATTATTATTATTGGCCATATTTATAGCCCAAGTTATTTGGCTTTTGATGGAATTTATTTGAATGTTTTTATCCTGTGTTTTTCACGTCTGAACTCTGAACTCCTGCCACATGAGAGCAAAAACATCCTGTGTTGGATCTCGTGGGATTCCTGAAGTAAACCTCTAACACACACTGACTTATCAGCTTATTAGCTTATCAGTTTATGTACACAGATAATGATTAATAAACTGAATATGTTAATTTACACTGTTTTATTTCACACCATGAGCTGCATTAACATGTGCTAGGTGATTTTATCAATAAAAGCAATCATTTAATTTAGAGAATTCCTTTAACATTAATTTAACATTATTTCTTTAACATTAATGAATTTAAAATAGAATTTCTTTACATTAATGAACACTGTGGCAGGACAGAAGTTTCCGGTGTGTAACGGTCTGGAGCATTTCCATAAACAGCAGTACGTTGGTATGTGTTTAAACACTCACAGGAAGAATCAGAGTGTACGACATTCCTGTGACGGCCGACAGCCTTGAACACAATGTGTGAGGAAACTGATATCAGGAGCACATCCTACACACACACACACACACAAACACAC
>CM042561.1:205000-234541 GCA_023630585.1 Cranoglanis bouderius
GGGTTAGGGTGGGTGGGTGTTTGTGATGGTGGGCGGGGTTAGAGTGGGTGGGTGTTTGTGATGGTAGGTGGGGTTAGAATGGGTGGGTGTTTATGATGGTAGGCGGGGTTAGAGTGGGTGGGTGTTTATGATGGTAGGTGGGGT
Source organism: Cranoglanis bouderius (assembly GCA_023630585.1). Taxonomy (NCBI): domain Eukaryota; kingdom Metazoa; phylum Chordata; class Actinopteri; order Siluriformes; family Cranoglanididae; genus Cranoglanis; species Cranoglanis bouderius. The sequence continues at coordinate 205,145 of CM042561.1, forward strand.
TAGGGTGGGTGTGGGTGGTGTAGGTGGAGCAGGTCGTTGATTTAGAGCTCTTCCTTAGCTCTGGTTGTCCCTCAGGCTGTGACAAGATGCTACAAAACGGTTCTGTCACCAAGAATAAAGGGGAGTTTTTGAATTGGGGAGCATGTACTGAATTCGGGGAATATATTATTTATTTTAGGGTAATAGTGATTTCTGATGATCTGGTATTTGGGGCATTGTGTGAGGAAATGCAGCTCTGTCTCCATCACTCCCAGGCTGCAGTGGGAGCACAGCCTCTCGTCACGGGGCAGCCACGTCTGTCTGCGGCGGCCCGTCTCTATGGCCGGCCCGTCTCTATGGCCGGCCCGTCTCTATGGCCAGCCCGTGCTCACTGAGTCTGTACATCGTCAATGTCTTTCTTCATTTCTTATCAGTCACCATGGTCAGGTAGTCCGCCACGGTGTTCTCTCCATTTAGTGCCGAATAACATTCCAATTTGTGTTGATTATTAATGGAGTTTGTCCAATAAATGATGTATTGTTCTTTTTCTGTGTTTGTAATTTGGTTGGGCCGAACGGTTGTGAGTACGTGGCCCTGAGTCTCGGTGACCTCCGTGGGTGAGAGGTCAGTCAGTCTCAGGACCAGCTGGCAGAGGGAACTCCTCACTACGTTCAGCTCCTGGTATTTTAGGGCTTTATAATGGTATGTGTTGGGGTCACTTGTTTTTAAATGCTTCCAAAATTTGATGGCTCTTTTTTGGATATTTAGAAGGAGAGGGTATTGGCCTAATTCTGCCCTGCATCCATTATTTGGAGTTTTTCTTTGGACGTTTAGTATACTTTTGCAAAATTCGGTATGCAGGATTTCAATTGGATGTTTTTCCCAATTTATAAAGTCAAATTTGATAGGTGGACCCCACACTTCACTGCCATATAATGCAATAGGTTCGATGACTGATTTGAAAATTTTGAGCCAGATTTGAAATGGAATGTCAATTTTAATAGATTTCTTAATGGCATAGAAAGCCCTTTTAGCTTTCTCTTTGGGTTCATTCACAGCCAAAGAAAAGTTACCTGTAGAACTGATTTTTAGGCCGAGGTAAGTGTATGATTTTGTGGTTTCTAGGGTTAGGGTTAGGTTTCTCTCTCTCTCTTAGGTTTCAAGCTTCTCTCTCTCTCTCTCTCTCTCTCTCTCTCTCTCTGTACCTGAACACACTGTACCTGTGTGGGAACAAAGGTGTGTCAGCTCCACTTTGTGCTCCGTGTACCGGGTCCAGTTGGAGTATTTGGGTTCCGACCGGACCACGACCCGCTCGCCCTGTTTCTGCAGGTACAGAGGCAACATCTCCAGCCCAAAGGTCCCGAACTCATCATAACACTTCCACGCAGGGGCAGAGTTACAAGGGCGTGTCTTCACCAGGTGGGCGTGAGAGGGCATGCCCATGCTCTGGTTCACCCATAAACACGTGGCCGAGCGAGTGTGTTTCAGCTTCCTGTCCGCAGTCCACGTCCAGTCCTGAGATGGGTTCTTCACATCACAGATCCTCAGAACCACAACCACTCTGCCCTGAACTGTCATACACACACCTTTACTCGTGTGTCTGATCAGGAACCCACCTAGAACACACACACACACACACACACACACACACACAAATATAACATTCACACAAAATACACACATAAAATGCATACATTAACACACCTGACCACTTTTACACACCTGAACACATGAACATACCTGACCACATGAACACACCTGACCACTTTTACACACCTGACCACATGAACACACCTGACCACTTTTACACACCTGACCACATGAACACACCTGACCACTTTTACACACCTGAACACATGAACACACCTGAACACATGAACACACCTGAACACATGAACATACCTGACCACATGAACACACCTGAACACATGAACACACCTGAACACATGAACACACCTGACCACTTTTACACACCTGACCACATGAACATACCTGACCACATGAATACACCTGACCACTTTTACACACCTGACCACTTTTACACACCTGAACACATGAACACACCTGACCACTTTTACACACCTGACCACTTTTAAACACCTGACCACTTTTACACACCTGACCACATGGACACACCTGACCACTTTTACATACCTGACCACATGAACACACCTGACCACATGAATGCACCTGACCACTTTTAAACACCTGACCACTTTTACACACCTGACCACATGAATACACCTGACCACTTTTACACACCTGACCACTTTTACACACCTGACCACATGAACACACCTGACCACATGAATGCACCTGACCACTTTTAAACACCTGACCACTTTTACACACCTGACCACATGAATACACCTGACCACTTTTACACACCTGACCACTTTTACATACCTGACCACATGAACACACCTGACCACATGAATGCACCTGACCACTTTTAAACACCTGACCACTGTTACACACCTGACCACATGAATACACCTCACCACTTTTACACACCTGACCACTTTTACACACCAGAACACATGAACACACCTGACCACTTTTACACACCTGAACACATGAACACACCTGACCACTTTTACACACCTGACCACTTTTACACACCTGAACACATGAACACACCTGACCACTTTTACACACCTGACCACATGAATACACCTGACCACTTTTACACACCTGACCACATGAACACACCTGACCACATGAATACACCTGACCACTTTTACACACCTGACCACTTTTACACACCTGACCACTTTTACACACCTGAACACATGAACACACCTGACCACATGAACACACCTGACCACAGTGAGCAACCTCATCAGTATGTTGCTGAAAGTAGACAGTAGAAAGTCTGTGTAATGGATGTAAATCATTAAATGAACAGCATGAGCACATATACAGTGTCTGCCAGAATTATTGGCACCCTTCGGAAAAATGAACGATACTGATTGTATATAAAATAAGCATTACACTCCATACTTCAAAATGTCCAATCAAACAACATGATAAATGATTTATCTTTCTTCTAACACATGTATATAACACATTTATATATATTTAACATGTTTTTACATGTCTAACAGATATTTACATATAGAATACACACTGAACTGTGACATTATTCAGAAAAAATAAGAAACTAAACCAAAGATTTCAGGTCTCTAATCCCTGTGGTGCGACCCTTCTGCCTCACGTCTTCAGCACACTTCAGCTTCTATTTTTCACCTGGTGACGTGAATGTAGTGAACGTTTAACACTAAAATGTACGTAGTTGTACTTGAACAATTAATGGACATAAAAATACACAAGCAATCATAAATACTGTTAAACACAATTATAAGAAATTGTTGAGAATGATGTTAGTTTCTGAAAATGGATCTCCGTGGAAAAAACTGCGGTGTGTAAAGATTATGTGCTAATCACATATTTGTGTTATCAGTGTATGAATGTGAACGAGAGATTTTTAATGCTTGTTCTTTATTGCATCAATTATTTAGATATTTAGGGAAAGTATAAAGACAACTTACATAATATACTGTATACGATTACCTTTTTAATAAACTCTATCAGACTCACTGAGCTAACGACCGACCAAGAAACTCAAGCAACAAATCATTACTGATTAATGCAACTCTTTAAACGTGATTTAAATGTAAAACATATCTAATGTACAATTAAAAGTTAATGAAAAGCATTTTCTCTATAAGAGAGTAAAATAAATGTGTGTAAATATTTGTGTTTTTGGACAGATCTGATGTAAACATGCTCAGTTTTAACTCATCCTGTTTCATCATATTTCAGATAAATTTTGCTTCTGAAACAAATTTAAATGTTTTAACACTTAGATATATTCTTTAAAATTCTGTATTAAAGTAATATTTTTACTTTTTTGCAATATTGCAAAAATTTCTCATTTTTTTAATTAGTTTTTTATTACTTTCAGCTTAGGTACTACTTTCGTTCTTAACCTGCTTTTCATTTACATTTATCACCTAGTTTACAATCTGAATAAATTCTTTATGAATCTTTATTCTTTAATAATAAATTCTTTATGAATAACTCTTTAAAGCTGTTTGAATACATTTTCTGAAACACAAATAAAACTTTTACTCAAGTAAAGAATGTTTTCATTTATCCATAATTGCTGATCTGCTAATCAAATGTTTGAAATGATTTGTGATGAACTGAATATAAACACACACACGTTTCACACGTACATATGAGTGGGAGTCACAGAGCTCCTGAGTGGATTAGCACGACTTCTGAAAGGGTTTAATGTCAGATACAGACACAGAAAGAGAGTAAATGTGTGTGGCGATGATAAATAAAGGAGTGTTTAATACTCACTGTATGTGGAGAAGTTCAGCAGCATTAATAAGAAGAGTGTGTGTAAGTGTGTGTCCATGTTCACGACTCAACGGACGAATGAAGGAGGAAAAGAGCTGTGAGGAGGAAAGAAGTCAGAGAGCAGTGCTTCCTACTATTCTACTACTGTGTATCCTCACACACGCACACATACACACACGCGCACACACACACACACACACACGCACACACACATACACACACACGCACACACACACACACACACACACACACACACACACACACATACACACACACACAGGAAGGTTACAGAAGTGTTAACTATAGATTGTGTGTAAACAGATGTATAATTTCTGATTATGTTCAATTAAATAAGAGGAGAAGAGTTTTTGTCCATTTGGGTTTCCTCTGGGTTTTCTAGTTTCCTCAGAAAAACGTGTAATACGTGAATTGGCTACACTAAATCACTAAATTGCCATGTAGACATAAATGTGTGTGTTAATGCGTACTGCTGTCCCATTCACAATGAATTCTCACAGCTTCTGCTCAATAGTTCAATTCTATTCAATTTTATTTGTAATGAACTTCATCACAAAGCAGCTTTACAGAAATCTGGATATAATTGTAATTTAAATTTATTCTTAATGAATAAGCCAGAGACACAGCTGCAAGAGTCCTCACTAGAACCAGAAGATATGACCACATCACCCCTATCTTATCCACACTGCATTGGCTCCCAGTGAAAATTCACATTGATTATAAAATACTACTATTGACTTATAAAGCACTAAATGGTCTCCCGCCACAGTACCTGAGCGAACTTTTGGTCTTTTATGATCTGCCACGCCTACTTCGATCAAAAGGTGCAGGTTATTTGTTGGTACCTGGAATAGTGAAGGCTACAGCTTTCTCTTACAAAGCCCCACAGTTATGGAACAGCCTTCCAATTAGTGTTCGGGACTCAGACACAGTCTCAGTGTTTAAGTCCAGGCTGAAAACCTTTTCTCCAAGGTAAAGGAGCAGATCTAAAGGTTCACAGGCATAAGAGTCCCTGCTTGCACTGTGGGCAGAAAGTACATCTTAAACCATTACTGTAGAAGAGCATCCCTAAAAATCTGTGTTCTCTCTCTATCTCTTTCTCTCTCTCTCTCTTTCTCCCTCTCTCTCTCTCGCTCTCTCTCTCCCTCTCTCTCTCTCTCTCTGTCTCTCTCTCTCTCTTTCTCTCTTTCTCTCTCTCTCTCTTTCTCTCTCTCTCTCTCTCTGTCTCTCTCTCTCTCTCTCTCTCTCGGTGCATGCTGGGAGTGTTTGGGTGTGTGAGTGTTCACAGGAGGTGAGAGCTATCGTGCGCTTTTTTTCCTTTCACTTTTCCTGATAGAGCTAGTCTCTTTCGGTTAAGTAAAGAGAACAGAGAGTTATTTGTAAGTTTTTGTATTGAAAGTGAGGTTTATTAGTTAGGTAAGTTAGTCAGGTGAGTAGTAGCAGGGCGGGAGCGGGATGGCGTCCCTCACACAGAGGGTGGCGTCACCTGTCTCCCTCCGCCATGGCGTCAGGTGTGTGCCGGCTAACGGTGTGAGTGTGGAGGAAGTGTTACGGGGAATAGGGAAGGAGATCGGTAATGAGAACATATCGTCTGCTTCCCGCATGAACAAAGCGGTGGTGGTCTTCGTGAAGGAGGAGGCTCAGGTGAGACACCTGACCAACACCGGCATTGTGGTAAGTGGTGATTTTGTTTTAGTTTCACCGCTGATTGCCCCGACTGTCCGGGTAACTGTAGCTAACGTGCCTCCGTTCATTCCTGGCGAGGGCTAATGCGCTAGGGAAAGGTAGCAAGCACGATTAAAACAGTTCCCCTAGGCTGTAAGGACGGAGGATTAAAGCACGTCCTGTCTTTCAGGAGACACGTGTTCATGTTCTTAAACCAACAGGAACTGGACGTGTCTTTTAGAGTGGTGTATGAGGGCAGGTCGTACATGGTGTACGCTAGCACAGGACACATGAAGTGTTCTGAGTGCGGGGATGTTGGACATATGAGGGTAGCGTGTCCACACAAGGCTCAGGCCTCTGAGGGGGCAGCTGGGCAGGGTAACGAGGGGGCAGTTGGGCAGGGTAACGAGGGGACAGCTGGGCAGGGTAACCTGGGGGCAGCTGGGCAGGGTAACGAGGGGGCAGCGGGGCAGAGTAACGAGGGGGCAGCTGGGCAGGGGATTGAGGAGGCAGCGGGGCAGGGTGGTGAGGTTGAACAGATCACTGAGGCGGAAGCTAGACACAGCAGTGAGGTGTCCATGGTTATAGGTGCTGCAGTAAAGGAAGCTGAAGGTGTGCAGACTGCAGATACAGTTAAGAGTGAAGCTCAGGTTACTGAGATTATAAAGAAACCATGTGATAACAGGGAGGAGATCACTGTGAGCCTGAACACTGAAATGGTGGAATCAGAGGAAAACTGTGTTGTGAGTGAAGAAGTTGAAGTCGGTGTTAGTGGTGGTATAACTGGTGCCAGAGAAGACAGGTCAAAAGGTGAGGACATTGTTGATGCAGAAATGAGGGACGAAGACACAATGTCTGAGTTTTCTGATGTTGGGTCACAGGAAATAGAAGACACGTACTCTCTCGAGGACATTAATGATTTTCTGGATGTAACATTCGGCAAAGTGGTTGAGGTGAAAGACTTTTTTCCGGATACAGAGAAATTTATAGCATCAGTAGCGCTGTTACAAAAGACAGTGAGCCTTGAAGCTCTGAACAAAAAGAAAAGGTTTAGACTGAAAAAGATGATCACGAAACTAAGGAAAAACAAAAGAAAATAAAATAGTTAAATGGATAAATCACATCTGGTGTCTTTTTTACTTTACTGTCTCCTTTCTGTCTCTATCCTTTTTTTCCTTTTTCCCATGGAGATGTTTAAAATTGGAACATTAAACATTAATGGGGGTAGAGACAGGAATAAATTAACAACAATGGTAAAGTTTATAAGTATTAAAAAACTCAATGTTATTTTTTTACAAGAAACACACACTGATACTGATAATGAAGTAGAATGGGGAATGTGGTGGAAAGGGAATATTTCCATGAGTCATGGGACAAGAAACAGTGCCGGGGTGGCAATTTTATTTTCTGAACACGTAAACAACATTTTAGAGGTAAAGGAAATAGTTAAAGGACGATTGTTACTAGCAAAAGTAGAATATAAAGGTACTGTTTTTGTTTTTATAAATGTTTATGCTCCTAACAGCGGCCCAGAGCGAATGGTTTTCTTTTTAGAACTTAAAAATTTGGTTCAGAAATATGATGATAGTGTGTGTGTTATATTGGGGGGTGACTGGAACTGTACCACTGATTTTACTCTTGACAGAAATGGGGAAGAACCTCACAGCCAGTCAGGTATCTTTTTATCCAAATTTATCAAAGAATCTCAAATGACGGATACTTGGAGAAATAGAAATGAAGGGGTACGACAGTATACATGGCTCAAAGTAAATGATAACAGGGTCAGTGGGGCGAGGTTAGACAGGTTTTATTTAAAAAAGACCTGGAATAACAGAGTGATGAATGTTTCTATTGCACCTAATGGGTTTTCAGATCATCACATGGTCTTATTAAATATAAATATAAAGAAAACATTGAAAGCAAACTATTATTGGGTTTTTAATGTTAAATTATTACAAGATGTTTCTTTTTGTGAGATTTTTAAAACTTTCTGGGATAGCTGGAAAATGAAGAAGGGTTCTTTTGAAAGTCTTGAAAGTCTCCAGTGGTGGGATGTGGGGAAGGTCAACATTAAAATGCTGTCAGAATTATACATCCTTCTCAACCACTATGCTGAAGGAAACAGTGCAGTCTCTACAAAGAGACATTGAACTCATTGAAAAACGCATCATGGACAACAATGACACCACACAGGGAGATGGACTAAAGAAAAAGAGACAAGAACTCAGCTCCCTGTTACAGGAACAAGCTAAAGGGGCACTGATAAGAGCAAGATACTGCTCCATTAAAGACATGGACGCTCCCAGTACTTTCTTTTTTAGTCTTGAGAAAAAAAGTGTTCAACAGAAGACGACGTGCCATCTTTGTCGTCCGGACGGATCCATCACATCCGACCCGGCAGAAATGAGGAGACTAGCGAGTAACTTCTATAGACAGTTATACAGTGCTGAGAGCTGTGATGCTGAATCTGCTGAGGACTTACTCAAAGAGCTGCCACAAATACAGCAAACACAAAAACAGGAATTAGACCGGACCATCACTCTTCAGGAACTTACAGAGGCAACGTCTCAGCTATCCAAGGGACGATCCCCTGGAATAGACGGATTACCCGTGGACTTTTATCAACATTTCTGGAGGTTAATGGGACAAGACCTACATGAGGTTTTATCAGAATGCACACAGGCTAAATCACTCCCTGTAAGTTGTCGGAGAGCAGTCCTCTCACTGCTCCCAAAAAAAGGAGACTTGGGACTTTTAAAGAACTGGAGGCCAGTCTCTCTTTTGTGTTCTGATTATAAAATCTTCTCCAAGTGCCTAGCCAATAGACTGAAACTTGTTCTAGATTCAGTCATAAAAAATGATCAAACTTATTGCATCCCAGAAAGGTCTATAATAGATAACCTTTTTTTATTAAGGGACATAATCGATTTTAATCAGCTAAATAAGAATAAACTGGGAATCCTGTCACTAGACCAGGAAAAAGCTTTTGATCGTGTAGACCATGGGTACCTTTTTAATGTGTTGAAGCACTTTGGCTTTGGAGAAGGTTTTATATCCTATGTAGAACTTCTGTACTCTGAGGTATGTGTGATGGTTAAAGCAGGGGGAGGTTTAAGTGCCCCAGTACCGGTGACTAGAGGTATTAGGCAGGGCTGTCCACTCTCCGGACAGTTATACAGTCTAGTCATCGAACCCCTACTATGTAGGCTCAGAGCAACAGTGAAAGGGACGTTAATACCAAAAGTTAATGGTCATTTTAAGATGGTCTTAGCAGCTTATGCAGACGACATTACTGTTTTTATCACTGAGAAAGATGACATCACACTTTTAAAAAAGATCATTGGGACATATGAAAAAGCCTCTTCTGCACGGGTAAACTGGTCAAAAAGTGAAGGTTTTATGTTAGGCAACTGGGAGCACAGAGCAGTTCCACAACTTCCAGGAGGGCTACAGTGGAGAAGAGATGGACTAAAAATCCTGGGGGTATTTTTAGGAAATGAACAATTCCAGAAAAAAAATTGGGAGGGGCTGCTGGAAAAGTGTCTGCCCGATTGTCCAAGTGGAAATGGCTATTACCACATTTGTCTGACAGAGGAAGAGTTCTGGTAGTAAACAACCTGGCTGCCTCAACTCTGTGGCACAGGACCATTGTTATGGAACCACCTGAAGAGCTGGTTTCTAACATACAAAGAAGAATAGTGGACTTCTTTTGGAGTGGACAACACTGGCTGCGTGCTGCAGTACTCTACCTGCCGGTACAGGAAGGTGGGCAAGGCCTGGTAGACGTGAGGAGCAGAATCCGTGCCTTCCGGATACAAGCTGCACAGAGACTCCTATACCACAAAGATGTGGTGTGGGAGAAAACTGCAAGTGCCCTCCTGAGGAAAGTAGGTGGCCTCAAGCTCGACAAACATCTGTTCTTAATGAAGCTGGAAGAGTTGAGCTTGTCCGAGCTGACCCCTTACTACAGATCCATGCTGCACACATGGAAAACAGTAACAAGAACAGAAAGAGTCATGGACAATCTATAGCAATGGACTCTGGAAGAACCACTCTTCTTCAACTCTTTCATAAAATCGAGACTGCTGTCCTCGGTGAGCATACGCAGGTGCCTACTGGACAACAACATCACAAAGCTGGGCCACCTACTAGACGAAGGAGGCTGGATACCAACGGAAGAGCTGAAAGCAGTGACGGGGCTGAGATCTTCGCGTCTAACAGCGAAACTGTAGGAAGAACTGTACAATGCACTACCAAGCAGCTACAAAATGTACATTGGACAGAGACATGGGACTACTCATGACAGGAGGAACGACATGGAGTTTCCAGGACTTCGATTTCTCCCTGCGGTTAGAGCGGAGGAAGAGGATGAAGCCACAGACTCCATTTTGTCTTTCAAGACTCCACAGTCGAACCTCTTCAAGGACATGTCTAAGAAAGCCATGTACCAAATAACGGTAAAAGTGCTGCACAAAGACTCCTTGAGGAGACAAAAAGTCTCAAGGTGGCCAGGGATGTTGAACCCAGACTTTCTTGTGCGAGACAGGTGGAGGACCCTGTATAAACCCCCTGTAGAGAAGCGTACTGCTGACCTGCAGTGGAGGATTATTCACGGGGCGATAGCTACAGACGGACATGTGGCACACCTCACTCCAGCGGTGAAGGGGGAGTGTAGGTTCTGTGGGGTAAAGGAAGACCTAGAACACCTGTTTTTAAGATGCCCGAGATTAAAAGGTCTTTTTAAGCTACTCAAGAGCTGGTTTCAAAAATCAGATGAAGAGTTCTCAGAGAAGGTTTTTATAGGAGGAGTAAAATACAGCTTCTCGAAAAGGAGAAAACTGGTTTTATTGAATTATCTGATGGGCACAGCTAAACTAGCAGTGTGGATAACTAGGAAAAACAAAGGGTTACAACGAGCTACTGTAGATCCAGAGGTTCTCTGCAAACGGCTAGTAGCGGCTAGGCTAAAGATTGAATTTGCTTACTACAAGCTGACCAGCAATGCAATGGGTTTTTATGAAACATGGTGTGTGAATGAGGTTTTATGCTCAGTTCATGAGAACCAACTTGTTTTTAACTTCTGATTCTCTTTAATCTTTTAGCGTTTTTTTTTATCCATTGCCTATTTATTCATTGTTTTAATTTATTTTTAATTCGTTTATCTTTTTCATCTATATACTAGGACAGACCCATGATAAAAAATTGTGAAGCACACATGTATGTGTCTGGCAAATAACGAATAAAAGTATTGTTAAACCTCAAAAAACCTGTCTCTCTCTCTGTCTGTCTCTCTGTCTTTCTCTCTGTCTCTCTCTCTCTCTCTTTCTCAAATTATTATTTTTTTTTAAGTTGCTTCATTGACATGATAAATATTAACATTTGTATTGCCAAAGTTTGGATTCAGATTTTGAGAACATGTCAGAAAAATAATAGCAGAAATAAAGTAATAAAAATATATTTACGTTATATATTTTCAGTAACGATCAAAAAGATGAAACATTAGTAATGAACTCAGATTCTGTGAGCATTGAGAATAAGAAAATATAAATGTAATTCCGTGTGTGTGTGTGCGTGCGTGTGTGTGTGTGTGTGCGTGTGTGTGTGTGTGTGTGTGTGTGTTTGTGTGTGTGTTCTGCTCTAAGAGAGGAAGACTGGAATGGGAGGAGCTTATGAGGACAGGAAATACACTCCTGTTCTGCTGTGTCTTGCTCACGTCCCAATTTATTTTTGTTTGTGTTTAATGAATAAAATCCGTCACTTGTTCAATTCATTAAGTTTTATTTAAAGGCATTAAAAGTTCAAACAGGTGAAAAATCCAGAGCTGCAAATCACTGGTTTATATTAATGCACTCGTTCTAATACGTTATTGTTTCTATGGTAACAGCTGATTCACAGGGACGTATACAGCGGACGCTCCACATAAACACATGGTGAAGTTTTCTGTAAGGAGAAACGGGTTTATGTGACATGTATGGAAGGAGTCTCCAGTGTCAGCGCTTTGTAACAGTCAGAGGTGAAGCTGCAACTTGAAGTTTTCCGTCGTCTTCAGGACGGAGGAGTTTACGCTTCTTTACGGTTTCTGAGTAACACGACAAGCTGTGCATTTTTTTTGTCTTATTAACTTGAAGAGAGAGAATAAAGAGAGATAATAAAGAGAGAGAATAAAGAGAGAGAATAAAGAGAGGCTGGTGAGAGAACGAGTGTTTATAGCTGCTGTAACGTAAGCGAGAACACGAACTAACTCGTTTCACTGAACATTAAATGTAACACTACATACTGATAAAATGTATGTCAAATTATTTCAAATTAAGGGTGTGCAAACTTTTGCAGTTAGGTGTGTGTGGGTTGGAGGTGTCTCTGAGGTGTTTTGGAGTGCATTGGTACACACACACACACACACACACACACACACACACACACACACACAGAGGAAAACACACCCAGCACAGGAAGGTGTGTGGTGTAACCCTGCGTGCAGGAGGTCATTACAGATAGAGTGTGTGCTGCCCTGAAACTCAGTGAACACTGAAGCTGTGTGTGTGTGTGTGTGTGTGTGTGTGTGTGTGTGTGTGTGTACCACATAGTGCACTATGTAGTGAATAAGGTGGAATTTGGGATGGAGGATCAGAGTGAACCCGTCTGTATGATTTTAGAGTGAGCCATGACCTTTGACCTTCACCATCAGAGGTGTAATAAAGTGTTTCCTGTCGGGTGTGTTTGGCGCGTCTCGGTCTGATCCAATTCCCACTGCACACACGGGAAAACACTCCTCCTTATCCGTAATGATCTGAACAGGGTCAGGATCCTGATCAGGGTCATGGTACCAAAAACATTATGTAAATAGAAATCTATGCTAATGCTAATGTACACATGATGAATTTTGAAACACAAAGTTATTTACATTTCCTTCTTGCAGCCTTCATCACCTGGTCCAGTGCTCTGGGGTTTGACCAGTGATAACTGGATCTGTTCCCAGTGTAAGAGTCACAGGAAGCCACTTCCTGAGAAATGACAATGCGTCTCTGCGCTCGGATCCTTTGGGCTTCCGACTAGTCTCAGGTTTGATAGGCCGTGACCATCGAACCATGATTTTGCCCTGAGTGGCTGAAGCATCACTCACCATCGGTGTGATACGGTCTTCCACTGCACTAATGCCAGGTTCCGCTGTAGTGAGTCTGTCCGAGAATTCACCGATGATTTCTTTCATTTCTTCAGTCAAAGTAACAACCTCATGGAACTGTGTGGACAAGTCCCTTCTTAATGCTTGGATAGCAGAGAGATTCTCATCCTCACCACCTTGTATTAGTGTTTGGTCCACGCTGGCATCAGAGTCTTTGTTGCGCAGCTTTTCACCTGGCTGTTTATGTGTCTAATGTGTGGTCATATTAATGATTAGGATAAAATATATTAACTTCGTCTAAGCTTAAAAGCCGCGCGATGTTCAGTTGGACATCAGAACCTCCCGATGTGTTAATTATTAATGAACCAAGAAACCAGAGTTCATTACTACAACAGCACTCTTAATGCTAATTAAAGATTAAATATGGGCAGTAGGGGGAGGGGGGTGTTGGGTTCGGGCTGAAACAGGCCTTGAATTATATTGTACCGTAAATTAATACATTTAGGTCTTGAATTGTATTGTGATCTTGTTACACCCCATACACAAAATAAAAAACATTGAATTACAAAAAAAATAAACATGAAAGAATCCAGAGATGTGTAAATCCCATCAGATTTCAGCTACATAAGTTTTTATGTAATCATTTTCATAAATCTTATATTTTTTATTTTATTTTCCTCTCAGCATTTCTATTACATTCTTTCACACTCTCTCTCCCGTTGTGTTTATAGCGACTTGCCTTTATGTGTGTTACTGAGATGTGTTTCTGCGAGGTTAAAACAGATAAATTGAATAGAAATCACACACACACACACACACACACACACACACACACACACACACACACACACACACATTGTAAAACCAACACATTGCTATTTCTATAAATCTATATCCTGTATATTTCTGTAAAGCTGCTTTGGGACATTTGGACCATTTGGCTATACAAATAAAATAAAATTGAATTGAATTTCTAAACTAAACCAGCCCAAATTTTCATTAAAGCCAGAACAATTCACTGTGTAAATGCTATGTAACATTTATTTCAGTTTATTAAAGGATTAAATTGATTAAGGATTAAATGTAAATGAAGCCCCGACACACAGACACACACCTGCTGCAGAATGTTTAATGAAACCCAGTTCTGCAGGAAAATAGTGAATGTGGAAACCCAGCTTTCTGACATTTTACCCACATTACTCAGTTTTATCTCGTGGTGAAGATGAAATATTTTTGCTCATTTGCAGGATTCAGAAAATAAAATCATTCCATTTCTGAAATACAGAATTAGAACAGAAACTAACTTGTTTTGCAGAAGTTCCACAACATTACAGGTGGATAATATTAATAATATTAATAGTTATAATAACTATAAATGGATAATTATTAAAGACGTGTAGTTCTTTAAAAAAAAAAAAAAAAAGATGATAAGAGAAATAAAACACTTGGGGATGTGCTGTTATAGAAAAATAATCAACTTCAGGGTCGTAACAGTAAGTCTGCTTCATCACACCACCCTGTCACTCGGTATTTTACTGTCTAACACACACACACACACACACACACACACACACACACACACACACACACACACACACACACACAAAGTGAAAGGTTTAGTATTAGGGTGGATGTGTTCAGTCAGTGAGAGGAAGCTCCACCCAGTGCAGTGTTAAAGCTCCACCCCTGAGAGATGAAAGATTCCTGAACACCTTTAACACTTCCTGCTTTATTTATCACACACCAGAATGTTGTCTTTGTAATTCAGTTTTATATGAAACATAATCTCAGAAATATACAGTATTTATGAGTAAACTGTAGGAGTGTGTGTGTGTGTGTGTGTGTGTGTGTGTGTGTGTGTGTGTGTGTGTGTGGTAATACTGGTGCATTAGTTAAAACTTAACATTGTCTATAAAAATGATAGAAAAATAAAAAGTAAAGTGAAAGAGATCATTCCTAAATCTTCTGTTTCACATAAACACTAGATGGCAATAAAACCTAACAATTATAATGATTAAGATAATGAGTGTATTTCCATCTTTAGATCTTAATATTTCACATTTCACATTTTAGTTCACTTCACGTTTTTTATATAAATGGTAAAACACAGACTATTAACTCAACGGGTTTCATAATAAAGTCGATACAAACTAAGATTAGCTGCTGAAAAAAAACACCTAAAACACTGGCTGAATATAAACTAAACTACACACCTGTTCTCTGGGTCGAGACGAGTTCAGCGCACCCTATGACGTCAATTTCCACCTAATTAGATTTTCCGCCATCTTGGATTTTGTCAAAAACTGTTTTTTCACTACTCCTCCTACAAATTTTGTCCCATCATCACAAAATTTGGCGTCTCCAGAGTAAGCCTCACAAAAGTTGTGAGATGAATTTTGAATATTCCAAGCAGTTTGTCTGTAATGGGCCAACCTCAGTGACAGCAAAGCCACCAAACAGGAAGTGAGGCTGTATCTCAGCAACGACTTTACACACTGACACAAAACTTGGTAGGCATCTTCAGGACCATGACCTGAGGCTACAACAAATTTCATGTCAGTGCCACTTACTGGTCAAAAGTAACAATAACATGCTAAAAAAAAAAAAAACACTTACATCTAACTGCCATTTTTGCTACTCCTCCTGCAAATTTTGTCCAATCTTCACCAAATTTGGCTCACATCATCTTGAGACCTGTCTTATTAAAGAAACTCTGATATTCAAAACTGTTCTCCCATAACGAACCGGCAAATGCATGAAAATACAAATCATTCTTGAATCCCTTTGCCCATAGTTACGGCTCTGTGTTCCTGTGATTGCTTACGCAACAATTGTAGCTCATCTGTGAATGAAATATTATTATTGTTGTTGTTGTTGTTGTTGTTATTCAGGTCATCCGTGTGCTCACTTTGGGCTTTGGATCTGGGCTGTGGATAAAATTGTCTGTCCTGAATGCATAAATGTAAATTTATAACAGAGCTGTTTTTCTGCGGTTTTACATTTTTCTCGACTCAGAGTTAATATATAACTCCTACAAACAAGTACCACGATGCCCAAACGGACATTGCACTTTGCCAAACACCCCTGTCCCAATCCTGCTGAGTCATCGTATATGTTTATGGGGTTGATCAGGGACATGGTATACATATATAAACCTGAGGATCTCAGTGACAGAACACTTTCCATTAAACACTTTCTGACTGATGAGAGGGAGAAATGAATCTTCTTCCAAATGACCAGACAGATGAACTGTTGCACCTTGACCTGTGTTTGGACGAGTTTTCGCCTCAGACAGGGATCATTGAGATGCTCAAAACCCTGAGACCACAGTGGAGAGCTGAGGATATCCAACTAAAGGTTAGCAAGCAAGTTAGCACAATGTTGAGTATGAATGTTCTGGATGATACATATTAGGTTTAAACTCATTAAGTGTAACTAGCCGGCGTTGCCTAGTTATCTGTAACACAAATAACTGAGTGATGTGGATCTTCAGAAAATCCAAAAGCTGTAAATGACCTGGATATGACTACACCATGTTAGAAAGTAGCTGATGTTAAAATCTTAAAAGAGCATGTTCAATATTACTCATCTTACAAGTGCAAGCAACTCATCTTGCTTGTGATGTACCCTGTACTTCTAAAGCTAGCTGGCTACACTACAGATGTGTTATTTTGCTCAGGAGAAAGGTACAATCCACTGTAGAGACTGTTAGTAACTCAGCTTGTACAATTTTTTATGGGTGTTTTAAGTTTGCATGTGTTTTTATACACACAAACCCTTTAATACCACTGGGCCTAAAATGGAATCAAACTACTCATTACAGTGGATAACTGTGAAGAAGCAAAGCAAAATATCTGATGTCTTTAAAGGAAAGAAAAAATTAACATCCACTAGCTAAACAGTAAACACTATAAATCTAACAGTAATTGTTTATCATGGTATAGTGTTATTTATCAACCTAGTTGTCGTTTAAAGCTGATCACAGGAAATACTTTTTTCTGATTGGCTGGCAGGTTCATTAGATGTCTGCTTAGCCTGAGCACCCTGTGCATAATCCTGCAGTCCCTCCCACAAGAAATGACAAGGCCTTTTCCAAATCCACAAAAAGCATGTAGACTGGATTAGTGTACTCTCTCACAAAGCTGTGCAAAAGTAAAGAGCTGGTCCTCTGTCCCACATCCTGGGTGGAATCCACATTGTTCCTCCTGAATTCTAGGTTCAACTACTGAATCCTGGCAAAAACTTTTCCCGGGAATGTGATTCCCCTGTAACTGGAACACCCAGGTTTTTTTTTTTAAGAGATGACCAAGGTGCCAATGGCACTGCCCAAGATCTCCATGTAACATTGTGGAGGTGTGTTAACCATTAACCACACAACCCCAACCTTGACCAGTGCCTTCAATATCTCTGCCTTAATCTCATGCCTGCAGCCTTGTTCTTATTAGGTTTTCTGTCCACCATAACCTCAGCCCTAGAGATGGACTCCAAAACACCAGAGATTTCAGGCCTCCTGATCAGACCTCCTGAACAGCCACTAGGTTAAAGAGTTCCTCATGTGCCCCTTCCATCACTCAACAGTAGTCTCAGTAGAGGTCAACACTCCTCTGCAGAGCTTGAGTATGGTCTCATCTCCTCTTCCTTAGGCATCAAACAGTTTGCCAGAACATCTTTGGGGCCTCTCCAAACTCCTGCCATGACCAAAATTTTCACATCTGCAACAGCTTTTGCCACAGCTCTCCTAACTCTCCTATTCCTCTCAACTGAATCAAGAGAGCCCTTAATAAGCATGTCTTGGAAGGTGCACCTCACCCCCACCCTTCATCTTGCAGGTAGTGAGTCCACAACAGGGCTCCATGTCACCATTTCAGGCAGATCCCGACCAGGATTACTTGGTCACCGAGCATTTCACCTGCAGATAACACTCCAGAGAAGGAGCCCAGTAACCCTAATCCAGGCAGGGTACACTTAGACTTTTTGTACTTTTCAGGGTTGAGTGTTTAGGTTCACATTGATGCTCAGATCATTTCATCAAGGGTGGCTCTACTGGAAGCATTAAGCACCTGGTGAGACAGCCCTAGGGTTCACCAAAATACATAAACCCCTTCACCATGACAAGGCCATCTAATATTAGATGAATTGTGCATGTGTGTGATGGTAGGAAGTTGTGTGATGGTGTTTGATTGTGTGTGTAATTTTATGTGTTGGTGTGTGGTGGGTAGAGGTGTGTTTAATGGTGTCTGATTTAATGGTTTATAATGGACTGTGATGGTGTGTCGTGTGTAAAGATGTGTGTAATGTGTGATGGTTTAATGATGTATTATATGTAATGGTGTGTGATGGTGTGTAATGGTATGTGTAATACTATGAGATGGTGTGTGATTGTGTGTAAACAGATGTTTACAGAGGGCATCACTAATCATCTGCTGGGCTGCTCGGTGAGCTCGGACTCGGCCGTGGTGTTGGTGCGAGTGTATGGACGAATGACTGAGCTTTTTGTTGACCATAAGAAGGAGGTGGAGATGCTGAAGCTGCTGCACTCACATGGCTGTGGCCCAAGACTCTACTGCAGCTTCCACAACGGCATCTGCTACGAGTTCCTGAAGGGTGTTGCGCTGGAAGATGTTCAGCTCCAACAGCCTTCTATCTACAGGTAGGTGTGTGTGTGTGTGTATGTGTGTGTGTGTGTACCCAAAGTAAAGGAATTTTAGAGTTAATCTTTCCCTGATGTAACCCGTGTTACTGAACATTTGGAGTTCCTCGGCGCAGTGTGAGCTCACATGGCCGTGCTTAAACAGTATGTTCCAGTTTTCTGAAAAGTTCAAAGATTCTTTTCATTTTAAATGTTTGCTTTGTTTCCCTAAAACAAAGCAAATCACAGCCTTCAAAAACTTGCCGTCCAGCCTGCGGAAGCATATTGAGGTGTGAACTTTTCATTTCTAATGTTTCAGGCTGGTCGCAGTAGAAATGGGGAAAATCCACTCGATAAAGCCGAAGTCCAGCTCGACTGTGGAACCTGTGCTGTGGTCAAAGTTGGCTAATTATCTGAAATTATTGCAGAATTGCGAAAATGATGATGATGATGTTCTACAGCAAGGGTAAGAAATCAAATCATCTACGCACAGATGGAATATCAGACAGGAAGAGACACAAACTCAGGTTTCTAACAGGTTTCTTTATAGGAACTAAACAGAAAGTTTTGAGAATCTGTGAGTGAGCAGAGTTTAGAAAGTGTATTGTACTGTATGATGTTGGTTATAAATATTTCAGTGTATTGTGTGCCGGTAGCCATGCTGTTAGACTTTATAATGCAGTGTGTGAAGTTTGGAAGGAGCAGAGTTTGAGCAGAGTTTGTTTATAAAGCATGCATGACCACCACGTCAATCTGCCATGCTGATGTGGAAGAGACAGATGTTGGTTCTGCTGTTGATTTCTTTTCTAAAGTAAAAAACTGATAAGAGACAGAGGTGATAAGGGGCTGATATTTTTGTGTTTCTCTTGAACATGTTTGTGATGCTGCTTACACAACTGCTTGCAAACATACAAAAGAAATCTTGTTGTGTCAAAATGTCTTTTTTGTCTGATGTATACCGCCAGCTTTAGTCTCAGCTTCAGAGGCTCCGCCTTCGGCTCATGAAGTCTCTCATATCTTTTGTACACGTTTCTAGTCACAAGTGTCACAGTTTGCGGTCAGATTGTCTCTTCACACTTCTGCATGTCAGATTCTGATGGATTTCAGAAGAAGTGATGTAACTCCTTTTATATGTATAATGTCAGTTCTTGATGATGTTCAGTTCACAGCTGGACATTCCCACCCTGGACGTGTTAATCAGTGAGACGGAGGAGCTGAAAAGACACTTAAACAGAGTGGAGTCTCCAACAGTGCTGTGTCACAATGACCTGCTGACCAAAAACATCATCTACAACTCAGATGAAGGTGATATTACCTCTTCATGTGTGGTTCTCAAACTACAGGCAGGCAGGCAACATCAAACTGGGATCATCAATTTTGAAGACACAAATACAAGAGTCAAAGCTGAACACACATGGAAATAAGAAACAAAGGATTGGACTTAAAGTTAGAAAAACACATGATAAGACCTCACAAAGATACTGTGAGATGGGTAACAGGGCATAAACACAGAACAGGTGAACACAATAGGACAACAAACCAAAATGACAGGACAGGGCAGAAACAGGCCTAGAACAGAATCCGGAGTGAACGCTGAGAACCTCAGTGGATGCTGAGACAGAGAACATGTGACATGCACAGAATTTGTTTATCAATGAAAGTCATTACTGCTGAAATTGTCCTAGTTTTGGAAGAAAACACGCCCACTTTTGAATCACAACATAAATGAAATCACAGCGTAGCTCGTGTAACTGAATCACTGAGGAAAGCGTAAGGTTACAGAACACAGATAATGTTCCTAAATTACTAATAAATCTTTACATTTCTATATAAAACACTGAATTATTTTGCTCTCAGGTGAAGTTAAATTCATCGACTACGAATACGCTGACTTTAATTACCAGGCGTACGACATCGGAAACCACTTCAATGAATTTGCAGGTGGGTTTTTATACACACAGAAATGTGAAATGTTCTGACTGTAGGTCCAGGTGAATGTGTTTTATTGTTTTTAGGTGTGAATAATGTGGATTACAGTCTGTACCCGAGCCGCGAGCTGCAGTGGGACTGGCTAACAGCTTACCTCCAGAGTGTCAGAATCAACAGCCGAGTCGACTCACACATCACTCAGAGAGAAGTGAACACTCTGTACGTCCAAGTCTGCAAATTCTCACTGGTGAGTGATAATAATAATAATAATAATAATAATAATAATAATAATAATAAGGGGGGGGGGGTTCTCTGACGTGTTAAAAATCTTTTTATTTCTGTCTGTCTCTCTGTGTCCAGGTGTCTCACCTGTCCTGGGGTCTGTGGGCTCTATTACAGGCCAAATACTCCACCATCAACTTCAATTTCTTAAAGTGAGTTTTTTCCGAACGTTGAAACGTGTACTTTCCTGCATGTTGGAGTAAATAACACGACACTAACACTAACCCAAAAACACTCAAACTAAAATTCAGCCAAAAATAAAATGTCCACAACGTCCATTTGTTTACACTGGTGCTACGAGGCTAATGTTGCTAACATGTAATGAAAGTCTATATCCTCCAGTTTAGCACGTTAGCAACTAAATCTGCATCTCACAGTGGCGTCTCCTATAATTACAATCATTCATATTAACGCATAAAGAAGATATTTTATACCTGTATAAAGAGCTTTGTGTTTGTGTGTGTGTGTGTGTGTGTGTGTGTGTGTGTGTGTGTGTGTGTGTGTGTTGTTCTGTTTCAGATACGCTGCTGCTCGATTCAGCTACTACTTTAAGAAGAAGGAGGAGTATTTAGGAATGGCGCTTCCTTAATATCTCAATTATTAGTTTTTTATTCACAATCTTTTTGAGTGAAAATAAACTCTGGAATAAATAATAAAATGATTGTTGAAATATTTTCGATATCCAAAGAGTTCAGTTCTGAAAGAAATGAAAAATATCATTCAGACAATCAGCAAACAACAGAAACCTGATTTAACTTACAGTCACTTCTCACAGTGAGGTTGTTTTTTCCAGCAGAGACACGGTGCTGTGTTTATAAGTTGTGGATATAAATCCTTTATATATATATATATATATAAATATATAATTTTTATTTAATAATAATAATAAAATCAATAGAGCCGAGTGATGAAGTTATCAGGAGTCAGAGGTGATCAGAGACTCGGAGACTGGGTCATGATAAAAATCCCTGTTTCCCGATTCCCTACTGTCTGTAATAAACAGTATCCGAGATGAGAATCAGTGAGTCCCAAATGGTAGAGTGTTGAAATGAGGATCCCTGAGGTTTCTGGATGGTTTACTATTTCTGGTAGATTTTGGACACATTTTCAGCTAATATTACCCACAATTCCCTGTGCGAGAGACGGAGGAGGAGGAGCTTTGTGATGGTTTGCTTCGCCAAATTCAAGGACACATTTTAGAGAGGTGTAAATGAAATGTAGAAGAAACAATCAAGGGAATGATAAATTAAACTCTCTTTTCCTTTCGGCTGTTCCCTTCAGGGGTCGCCACAGCGAATCATCTGCCTCCATCTAGCCCTATCCCCTGCATCCTCTTCTCTCAGACCAACTACCTTCATGTCCTCCTTCACTACATCCATAAACCTCCTCTTTGGTCTTCCTCTCGGCCTCCTGCCTGGCAGCTCTAACCTCAGCATCCTTTTACCGATATATTCACTCTCCCTCCTCTGAACATGTCCAAACCATCTCAACCTGGCCTCTCTAACTTTGTCTCCAAAACATCTCACATGTGCTGTCCCTCTGATGTACTCATTCCTGATCCTATCCATCCTCGTCACTCCCAAAGAGAACCTCAACATCTTCAGCTCTGCTACCTCTAACTCTTCCTCCTGTCTTTTCCTCAGTGCAACTGTCTCCAAACCATACAACATCGCTGGTCTCACTACTGTCCTGTACACCTTTCCTTTCATTCT
The DNA here is from genome assembly GCA_023630585.1 of Cranoglanis bouderius. Taxonomy (NCBI): domain Eukaryota; kingdom Metazoa; phylum Chordata; class Actinopteri; order Siluriformes; family Cranoglanididae; genus Cranoglanis; species Cranoglanis bouderius. The sequence continues at coordinate 227,850 of CM042561.1, forward strand.
TGCTGGTACTCTTTTATCACACAACAGACCTGACACTTTTCTCCACCCATTCCAACCTGCCTGCACACGCTTCTTCACCTCTTTTCCACACTCCCCGTTGCTCTGGACTGTTGACCCTAAGTACTTAAAATCCTGCACCTTCTTTATCTCTTCTCCCTGTAACCTCACTGTTCCACTTGGATCCCTCTCATTCACACACATGTATTCTGTCTTGCTGCGACTAACCTTCATTCCTCCACCTCTCTAGAGTTTCCTACACCTGCTCTCCCACTACAGATCACAATGTCATCCGCAAACATCATAGTCCATGGAGATTCCTGTCTGACCTCATCTGTCAGCCTGTCCATCACCACCGCAAACAAGAAGGGGCTCAGAGCCGATCCTTGATGCAGTCCCACCTTCACCGTGAACTCCTCTGTCACACCTACCGCACACCTTACCACTGTCCTACTGCTCTCATACATATCCTGCACCACTCTAACATACTTCTCTGCCACTCCAGACCTCCTCATACAATACCACAGCTCCTCTCTTGGCACCCTGTCATACGCTTTCTCTAAATCTACAAAGACACAATGCAGCTCTTTCTGACCCTCTCTGTACTTCTCCATCAACATTCTCAAAGCAAATATTGCATCTGTAGTGCTCCTTCTTGGCATGAAACCATACTGCTGCTCACAAATGCTCACTTCTCCCCTTAGCCTTGCTTCCACTACTCTTTCCCACAACTTCATTGTATGGCTCATCAGCTTAATACCTCTGTAGTTTCCACAACTCTGCACATCTCCCTTGTTCTTAAAAATCGGCACCAAAACACTTCTCCTCCATTCCTCAGGCATCCTCTCACTCTCTAAGACCTCGTTGAACAACCTAGTTAAAAACTCTACTGCCATCTCTCCTAGACACTTCCATACCTCCACTGGTATGTCATCGGGACCAACCGCCTTTCCTCTCTGCATCCTCTTCAAAGCTCTCCTAACTTCACCCTTGCTAATCCTTTCTACTTCCTGCTCAACAATATTTGCCTCTACTACTCTTCTCTCCCTGTCATTTTCCTCATTCATCAGTTCCTCAAAGTACTCCTTCCATCTTTCCCTCACCCTCCTGTCACCTGTCAACACATTTCCATCTCTATCTTTAATCACTCTAACCTGCTGCACATCCTTACCATCTCTATCCCTCTGCCTCGCCAACCGATACAAATCCCTCTCACCTTCCTTACTATCTAACCTTGCATACATGTCCTCATAAGCTTTCTGTTTGGCCTTTGCCACCTCTATCTTAACCTCACGCTGCATCTCCCTATATTCCTGTCTACTTTCCTCCGTCCTCTCACTGTCCCACTTCTTCCTGGCTAACCTCTTCTTCTGGATACTCTCCTGAACTTCCTCATTCCACCACCAAGTCTCCTTGTCTTCTTTCCTCCTTCCAGATGACACACCTAGCACCTTCCTACCTGTCTCCCTGATCACTTTGGCTGTAGTAGTCCAGTCATCTGGAAGCACCTCCTGACCACCTAAAGCGTGTCTCAACTCCTCCCTGAAAACCGCACAGCACTCTTCCTTTTCCAACTTCCACCACTTTATCTTCTGCTCTGCCTTTGCTCTCTTCATCTTCCTCACCACCAGAGTCATCTTACACACCACCATCCTATGCTGTCTAGCTACACTCTCTCCTACCACTACTTTGCAATCGCTAATCTCCATCAGATTACAGTGTCTACATAAGATATAGTCCACCTGTGTGCTCCTGCCACCACTCTTATATGTCACACTGTGTTCCTGCCTCTTCTGAAAGTACGTGTTCACCACAGCCATCTCCATACTTTTAGCAAAGTCTACCAACCTCTGTCCTTCTGGGTTCCTTACCTGAAGACCAAACCTGTGAGGAGTGTGTTTAGGGTGAGGAGTGTGTTTACTGTGAGGAGTGTGTTTAGGGTGAGGAGTGTGTTTACTGTGAGGAGTGTGTTTAGGGTGAGGAGTGTGTTTACGGTGAGGAGTGTGTTTAGGGTGAGGAGTGTGTTTAGGGTGAGGAGTGTGTTTACTGTGAGGAGTGTGTTTACGGTGAGGAGTGTGTTTAGGGTGAGGAGTGTGTTTACTGTGAGGAGTGTGTTTACGGTGAGGAGTGTGTTTACTGTGAGGAGTGTATTTAGGGTGAGGAGTGTGTTTACTGTGAGGAGTGTGTTTAGGGTGAGGAGTGTGTTTACTGTGAGGAGTGTGTTTACGGTGAGGAGTGTGTTTACTGTGAGGAGTGTGTTTACGGTGAGGAGTGTGTTTACTGTGAGGAGTGTGTTTAGGGTGAGGAGTGTGTTTAGGGTGAGGAGTGTGTTTACTGTGAGGAGTGTGTTTAGGGTGAGGAGTGTGTTTACTGTGAGGAGTGTGTTTAGGGTGAGGAGTGTGTTTACTGTGAGGAGTGTGTTTAGGGTGAGGAGTGTGTTTACTGTGAGGAGTGTGTTTAGGGTGAGGAGTGTGTTTACTGTGAGGAGTGTGTTTAGGGTGAGGAGTGTGTTTAGGGTGAGGAGTGTGTTTACTGTGAGGAGTGTGTTTAGGGTGAGGAGTGTGTTTACTGTGAGGAGTGTGTTTAGGGTGAGGAGTGTGTTTACTGTGAGGAGTGTGTTTAGGGTGAGGAGTGTGTTTAGGGTGAGGAGTGTGTTTACTGTGAGGAGTGTGTTTAGGGTGAGGAGTGTGTTTAGGGTGAGGAGTGTGTTTACTGTGAGGAGTGTGTTTAGGGTGAGGAATGTGTTTAGGGTGAGGAGTGTGTTTACTGTGAGGAGTGTGTTTAGGGTGAGGAGTGTGTTTACTGTGAGGAGTGTGTTTAGGGTGAGGAGTGTGTTTACTGTGAGGAGTGTGTTTACTGTGAGGAGTGTGTTTACTGTGAGGAGTGTGTTTAGGGTGAGGAGTGTGTTTACTGTGAGGAGTGTGTTTAGGGTGAGGAGTGTGTTTACTGTGAGGAGTGTGTTTAGGGTGAGGAGTGTGTTTACTGTGAGGAGTGTGTTTAGGGTGAGGAGTGTGTTTAGGGTGAGGAGTGTGTTTACTGTGAGGAGTGTGTTTAGGGTGAGGAGTGTGTTTAGGGTGAGGAGTGTGTTTACTGTGAGGAGTGTGTTTAGGGTGAGGAGTGTGTTTAGGGTGAGGAGTGTGTTTACTGTGAGGAGTGTGTTTACTGTGAGGAGTGTGTTTAGGGTGAGGAGTGTGTTTAGGGTGAGGAGTGTGTTTACTGTGAGGAGTGTGTTTAGGGTGAGGAGTGTGTTTAGGGTGAGGAGTGTGTTTAGGGTGAGGAGTGTGTTTAGGGTGAGGAGTGTGTTTACTGTGAGGAGTGTGTTTAGGGTGAGGAGTGTGTTTACTGTGAGGAGTGTGTTTAGGGTGAGGAGTGTGTTTACTGTGAGGAGTGTGTTTAGGGTGAGGAGTGTGTTTAGGGTGAGGAGTGTGTTTACTGTGAGGAGTGTGTTTAGGGTGAGGAGTGTGTTTACTGTGAGGAGTGTGTTTACTGTGAGGAGTGTGTTTAGGGTGAGGAGTGTGTTTAGGGTGAGGAGTGTGTTTAGGGTGAGGAGTGTATTTAGGGTGAGGAGTGTGTTTAGGGTGAGGAGTGTGTTTACTGTGAGGAGTGTGTTTAGGGTGAGGAGTGTGTTTACTGTGAGGAGTGTGTTTAGGGTGAGGAGTGTGTTTACTGTGAGGAGTGTGTTTAGGGTGAGGAGTGTGTTTACTGTGAGGAGTGTGTTTACTGTGAGGAGTGTGTTTAGGGTGAGGAGTGTGTTTACTGTGAGGAGTGTGTTTAGGGTGAGGAATGTGTTTAGGGTGAGGAGTGTGTTTACTGTGAGGAGTGTGTTTAGGGTGAGGAGTGTGTTTACTGTGAGGAGTGTGTTTAGGGTGAGGAGTGTGTTTACTGTGAGGAGTGTGTTTAGGGTGAGGAGTGTGTTTACTGTGAGGAGTGTGTTTAGGGTGAGGAGTGTGTTTACTGTGAGGAGTGTGTTTAGGGTGAGGAGTGTGTTTACTGTGAGGAGTGTGTTTAGGGTGAGGAGTGTGTTTAGGGTGAGGAGTGTGTTTACTGTGAGGAGTGTGTTTAGGGTGAGGAGTGTGTTTACTGTGAGGAGTGTGTTTACTGTGAGGAGTGTGTTTAGGGTGAGGAGTGTGTTTAGGGTGAGGAGTGTGTTTACTGTGAGGAGTGTGTTTAGGGTCAGGAGTGTGTTTACTGTGAGGAGTGTGTTTAGGGTGAGGAGTGTGTTTAGGGTGAGGAGTGTGTTTACTGTGAGGAGTGTGTTTAGGGTGAGGAGTGTGTTTACTGTGAGGAGTGTGTTTAGGGTGAGGAGTGTGTTTACTGTGAGGAGTGTGTTTAGGGTGAGGAGTGTGTTTAGGGTGAGGAGTGTGTTTACTGTGAGGAGTGTGTTTAGGGTGAGGAGTGTGTTTAGGGTGAGGAGTGTGTTTACTGTGAGGAGTGTGTTTAGGGTGAGGAATGTGTTTAGGGTGAGGAATGTGTTTACTGTGAGGAGTGTGTTTAGGGTGAGGAGTGTGTTTACTGTGAGGAGTGTGTTTAGGGTGAGGAGTGTGTTTACTGTGAGGAGTGTGTTTACTGTGAGGAGTGTGTTTACTGTGAGGAGTGTGTTTAGGGTGAGGAGTGTGTTTACTGTGAGGAGTGTGTTTAGGGTGAGGAGTGTGTTTACTGTGAGGAGTGTGTTTAGGGTGAGGAGTGTGTTTACTGTGAGGAGTGTGTTTACGGTGAGGAGTGTGTTTACTGTGAGGAGTGTGTTTAGGGTGAGGAGTGTGTTTAGGGTGAGGAGTGTGTTTAGGGTGAGGAGTGTGTTTACTGTGAGGAGTGTGTTTAGGGTGAGGAGTGTGTTTACTGTGAGGAGTGTGTTTAGGGTGAGGAGTGTGTTTAGGGTGAGGAGTGTGTTTACTGTGAGGAGTGTGTTTAGGGTCAGGAGTGTGTTTACTGTGAGGAGTGTGTTTAGGGTGAGGAGTGTGTTTAGGGTGAGGAGTGTGTTTACTGTGAGGAGTGTGTTTAGGGTGAGGAGTGTGTTTACTGTGAGGAGTGTGTTTAGGGTGAGGAGTGTGTTTACTGTGAGGAGTGTGTTTAGGGTGAGGAGTGTGTTTAGGGTGAGGAGTGTGTTTAGGGTGAGGAGTGTGTTTACTGTGAGGAGTGTGTTTAGGGTGAGGAGTGTGTTTAGGGTGAGGAGTGTGTTTACTGTGAGGAGTGTGTTTAGGGTGAGGAATGTGTTTAGGGTGAGGAGTGTGTTTACTGTGAGGAGTGTGTTTAGGGTGAGGAGTGTGTTTACTGTGAGGAGTGTGTTTAGGGTGAGGAGTGTGTTTACTGTGAGGAGTGTGTTTACTGTGAGGAGTGTGTTTAGGGTGAGGAGTGTGTTTACTGTGGGGAGGGTGTTTAGGGTGAGGAGTGTGTTTACTGTGAGGAGTGTGTTTAGGGTGTGGAGTGTGTTTAGGGTGAGGAGTGTGTTTACTGTGAGGAGTGTGTTTAGGGTGAGGAGTGTGTTTACTGTGAGGAGTGTGTTTAGGGTGAGGAGTGTGTTTACTGTGAGGAGTGTGTTTAGGGTGAGGAGTGTGTTTACTGTGAGGAGTGTGTTTACTGTGAGGAGTGTGTTTAGGGTGAGGAGTGTGTTTAGGGTGAGGAGTGTGTTTACTGTGAGGAGTGTGTTTAGGGTGAGGAGTGTGTTTACTGTGAGGAGTGTGTTTAGGGTGAGGAGTGTGTTTACTGTGAGGAGTGTGTTTACTGTGAGGAGTGTGTTTAGGGTGAGGAGTGTGTTTACTGTGAGGAGTGTGTTTACTGTGAGGAGTGTGTTTAGGGTGAGGAGTGTGTTTAGGGTGAGGAGTGTGTTTACTGTGAGGAGTGTGTTTAGGGTGAGGAGTGTGTTTACTGTGAGGAGTGTGTTTAGGGTGAGGAGTGTGTTTAGGGTGAGGAGTGTGTTTACTGTGAGGAGTGTGTTTAGGGTGAGGAGTGTGTTTACTGTGAGGAGTGTGTTTAGGGTGAGGAGTGTGTTTACTGTGAGGAGTGTGTTTAGGGTGAGGAGTGTGTTTACTGTGAGGAGTGTGTTTACTGTGAGGAGTGTGTTTAGGGTGACACGGTGATCTCTTCTGTTACACCATGTGTTAGTGTGTGTCCCAGTACTGCATTCACTTTTACTACACACTCAAATGTACATAAGTTTTCTTCACAGAAAAAGCACATAGTTTTAGTGTATAGTGTAAGTAGGAGAATTGGGATACAGGGATGGAATTACTGGAATATCAGAAGGAGTGTTAATGACATGCTGCAGCAGTAGGGGGCGCACAGGAGTAAGGAGGAACAGGAGCATGTTGCAAAATTATCAGCTCTTTATCAGTGTTTATTCCTCCCTCACTGCCGAGATCCACCAGCATGAAAAGGATAAAGTGCTGAAAGGATAAACTGAAAATTCATCAAAAATGTGAGTTTCTGGGGGAAAAAATATATTTTAATACAGAATTTATTAAAACAGATTTATAGCTGAATATTTCTGCTGTATTCACTTTCTCTGATGCAGTGAACATGATGATCACACTACTGTTCTTCTATAACTACAAAATGTATAATGTAAATCTGTTTTAACTGTGTGTGTGTGTGTGTGTGTGTGTGTGTGTGTGTGTGTGTGTGTGTGCTTCTCTACACACCTCAACACAACATGAATCATTTTCTTTTAATACAATTTACATTTAAATCCTTAAATCTTA